>WOXC01012335.1:0-486760 GCA_011680675.1 Gymnobelideus leadbeateri | reverse complement strand
CAGAACAGCATGAAGGAAGAGATCACCCTAGTCCATTACCTGGTAGCTTCATGTTTTAACTAATTATTTTTGCTTATTAAGTGCTAGGTTTTATTTGTTCTGTTAAAGGACTATATATGCTAACAGACTAATTTCATGGGCTTTTCCACTTGGGCACTTAGTTTGTATTAGGAGAGTTATTACAAAGGTGCCAGAGGCACATGCAGTCCATAAAACTCCCCAGAGCAGCCCAGATCAGATGAAAATATAATTAGGAAATATTTAACAAGATAAATAAATATACAATAAAGCATAGATAATGCTAATGTGTGGTTTTCTAAGTTACTATGTACCTGCAGGGATTCTGCAGTATAGTGTCCCCTTTCTTTTCAAGTAGAGTTAGAAAGAGCAGAATTGTTTCATCTTCATTGATACAGCCTTGTGTTTGTGTGGAAAGGGAATGGAAGAAAGACCAGTCTAGAGTAGTAGGAGAAGGATTATTACAACAAGATTTATTCAATCATCTGCTAAAAATCTACTAAGCATATATTATATACTAATCCCTGTGTTATTTCCTTGGGGAAACATATAATTTAAATATGTCATGGTACGTGTCATAGAGCTTCCTATCTAGTAGGGCAATGAGATACAAACTCATATAAAGCAACAATACACACTGGGAGGCACAGTGGCTAGCACACCAGATCTGGAGTCAGGAAGACCTGAGTTCAAATCCAGCTTCAGACACTTGATAACTGTGTGATGTTGGGCACTAAAACTCCATTTGTCTTGGTTTCTCCATCTGTAAAATAGGGATAATAATAGCACTTACCTCCCCAGGTTGTTATGAGGACCAAATGAGATATTTGTAAAGCTCTTAGCACAGTGTCTGGCACATAACAGGTACTATATAAACATCAGTTATTATTACTGTTATTATATTGCCTGATAAGTGCTTTAGAAAAGAGAAAACTGAAGTTTCTACGTGACACCCGGGAGGTAAAGTCATTACTGATCCAGAGAATAATAAGGGCTTCCCAAAGGAGTTAGCATTTGATTGGGACCTCCAGAGATAGTTAGCACTATTCAGTGGCTAAAAATACATTTGTGTTGGGAGGAAGAAGGAAGGAGAATAGGGAAAAATACCAGCAAAGAAAGGCACGGAAGTAGGAGAGGAAAGAGTGAGTTGATCAGAGCACAGTGTCTAATTAATTATAATAGCTAGCATTTGTATAGCACTCTAAGACTTACAAAGTGCTTTATATATGGTAACTCATTTAATCATTATAACAGATCTGGGAGGTTGGTGCTAACAATGTCCCTATTTTGCAGATGAGGAAACCAAGGAAACATAGGTTAAATGACTTGCTCAGGGTCACACATCTAGGGAGAATCTCAGTTAGTATTTGAACGTAGGTCCTCCTGCTTTCTAAGTCCTGGAGCTATCTCTCCACTGTGCTACCTGTGGGACAGGACAAAGAAAATTAAGCAATAATGGAGGTGTCCTCCAATTTTAGCCTACTATTGGTTAAGCTCATCTATACCCTTCGCTCTTATATTGCACACATATGACAATATGGAAGCCAAGTTCAAGACAAAAGTCCCCCTAGATGCCTGTTAGAAGGAAACAGAGGGACAAGGTTGATGAACTACCACCCACCACCACTTCTGATCTTGACTTCACGGTTCCCCCACACAGCTATGTTGTCAGTTACTAGGGGACTGGCAGGCAGCATGGATGGTCTTCCCAGAAATCCTCACTATGGAAACAATCTCATTAGTGGGGCCTTCTGACTATGCCATTGGGAAATACAAAAGACTCAACAAAAGAAGTAATGGTATGAAGACATTGCCTTCATATGCAGCGTTTGGAAAAGAAAACAAGTGAGGATCTTTGCAGGCAAAGAAGGAAAGGAGAGATGAGAGTGGACTGCCCATGGACCACATAGGCCCCAAGGTCCTGCCAGAACAGGACTCCCTGCATAACCTGGCACAAAGCCAAGGGGCCCAGGCTGGCAGGGCAAGCTTAGCTTAGCTTTGAAACTTTGGCAGGAGCCCTAGAAATGCCAGAGTGATTTGCAAATGCTCTCACCAATAGTAAACAAATTCATGTGATACAGTGCTTCAAAGGAAAAATAAGGTGATAAGTGGCACTTAACTTAGTCTCCAGCCACCAAGACCTGGGAACCATTTTCCTGTCCAGTCATCATCCCCTCTGGTCATAGAATCACAGAATCTCAAATTCCATGGCTGCATGTCTTTACGACCAATGGTTCCTCAGAGACCAAATATCAAAAATCCAGTTAAGTATTTATTAAATACCTACGTGCCAAGTACTCTATTGGAAATTGGGATACAGAGACAGAAATGAAACAATCTGCCATCAAGGACTTTATTATAGATAACAAGAATGTATAGAAGTATGCAAGGGACAGCTAGGTTGCATAGTGGATAGAGCACCAGGCTTGTGTTCAAATCCAGTCTCAGACACTTACTAGCTATGTGACCCGGGCAGCAAGTCAGTTAACCCCAACTGACATCCAAGGGTGACTGGGAATGAGGATAATATACTAACAGCTAGTAGAGGAAGTCAGAAAGGTTTCATTTAGAAGGTGGCCTTTTAGCACTCGATCACATAACGATTGTCTCTAGAGGAACCATTCTATCGTGATTTAAGTGCATTGCCAATAGTCATGAAAAACTGGGTTCTAATCCTGCCTCAATATTTGTCTTTTGTAGAATCAAGAAGAGGTTTCTTAACCTCATTGCCTCAATTTTTGCATCTGTAAAAGTCTGGTACTACCCACTCCATCAGAATGTGGTCAGTACATAAAGGTTGCTGATATCTTTACTATCCACACCACTTTCATTTGCAAATAGATCTTTTTCTGCTTCCCTATACATCCAGCCATCCCTTATAACCCAGAATGAAAAAGTGAACAAGTTAGCAAACCTTACCAACACATTCATTGAGCCTGACAGCTTATGCCATGTTCCACACCATGAATCTCTGACTTCTGAAAAGTAAGAAGAGGTGTATTTTCTCATATCTTCTCTAGGACTGTGCTTGGTGATCATAAAGATGATGTTCACTGTAAATACACAATCATTTTGTTCCTTCCGTTTACATTTTTGTAGTATGATGTTTCCCTGGTTCCACCTAATTCATTCTGCATTTATTCCTATGCTTCACTGAAGAGTTCATTGGCATTGCTACTTGCAGGGCAGTTATTGTCCATTATATTCAAGTATCAAAATTCACTTAGCCTTCCTTAAGTGAAGGGCATTTACCTTATTTCTGGTTCTTTGCTTCTACAGAAAGTGCTTCTATGAATACCATGATGTGATTGGGGCATTTGTTCTATCTTTGACCTCTTTGGGATATTTACCTAACACAAGGAGCTTTGGGTCAAAGGGAACAGACAGTTTAATCACTTTTTTAAAGCACATTTTCAAATTCCTTTCCAAATTGGTGAGACCATTCCATAGGTCCTCTCACACTGTATTAGTGTGGCTGCTGTTCTGTACCGTGCCTGCCCCATTAAATATTGACCATTCCGATCTACAGTCATTTTTGCCAATTTGAGATTATTTGATTATTGTCTTTGTGTCACTGAGCACTTAGCAAATAGAAGGTGCTTAATAAATGATTGTTCAGTGAACAAATGAAAAATACTTTATCATGGGCTAAGCACTGAAGGATAAATAGATATACACAGAAGTCAGACAGCCCCTATACTTCAGTACCTTCCATTCAAATGGGGGAGATAATATACATAAGGGAGTGGTAGCCAGGAAAGGGTATTTTGGTCTGGGGAGTCACAGGGATAGTGAGTGGAACAATTGAACAGTCCATTGATACACCCTTTCCAGAAACAATGAAAGTATTCCTTTCATTGTGGCTTTTCTACAAAATTCTCAATGTATTTGTTTAATTTGTATTCATAGACCTCCAGTGACAGGGAGTTCATTACTTCCTACAGTAGCTCTCTTCACTTTGGGATGGGATATGAAGATTCCATCCCTTTCTCCTTGTTCTGCCCTCTAAGGCAAAGCCAATTGTGTTTATAATCTTTCTTCTGTGTAACAACTTTTCAAATAATTGAAGATGATAAAAATTCTCTCCCCCAGATCACAATTCTCAGTTGTTGGCCTGGGAAGACTGTGGTGCTTGGTTCACAATAGGAAAGGATGTACAGGCTGTTAGCAAAGTCTTAGTGGAATTTTTCAGTTTTAGTAATTTCTGAAGTTTAAATGTTCCAAATTTACCCCACAATGGTTAGTCAGCTATTTAATTTTTTAAAACTTTGATAGTTTTGTCAGATTTTAAGTTTTGTAAAAACTTTAATGGCTGCTACTCAGTGATTGAAAGCATTTCATTTGTAATCCTGGCCTTAAGATAATCCAAAGATTGAGGTGTCAAGTGCATACACACCAGGTTTGATGTGACCCCACAAGAGAAAAATCTAATGGAAATGGATCGGGTGACCTAGATGGCCAAGCAAGAAGACTTCCTCTATTGATCTACCAGTCTGAGAAACTGTCATTTAGAAACTGTTCACACAGGCAATGAATGAATAATGGCAGGGATCCTCTGTTGTTAAATTTAAGATTAAAAATATTAGTTAAAATTCACAAAACTAAATGGCATAAAATATTTTGGAACAAGTAACTTTCAAATGATATTTTTTGTAAGTCTGGAGAATGTAAAGTTACTAAAGCTTAAAACTGCATGAAGACTTTGGGGACGCCCCGTACTATGACCTATTTTCCCTACTGTAAGTAAGGTCAGGAGCTCCTGGGACAAATGAAATTTCTCTGAAGGTGAGAAATACATACAGCAGTTCTGCGCATAGCAATAAATTCCAGCTAGGGAATTGGTCATGGGAATCCAAAGGGGGCTTAATAGGGAAGGTGAGATAAAAACTGGTTAAATGTGAATATGGTCTTAAAGTGGTGAGGGAAGGTATCCAGTGGGCTAGAAGCCTTCATGGAAGAAGGATTTGACCTTAAACTTGAGAGATTAAGAAAAGGGAGGGGGAGTGGGAAGTAGGAAGCTCCCAATAACATAAAGGGCCTTGAATGACAGGCCAAGTAGGATGAAGATGAAGATTGCAAAAAGCCATTGGATTGGACAATTAGCTTGCTTTTGGTAAACTCAAGAATGCAGTGTGAGGAGAGTGATGGGATGAAAATAAGATTTCAAGAAAGAGAGGCATGAATAAAGAGTGAGGAAATAGAAAGGAACAATGGGATTCAGACTACTTTTCCTAGGAGTTTGGTAGTGAATGGAAAGTGAGAAGTGAGCCAGCATTTAGAGTGTATTAAAGATTTTTTTGGGGGGAGGGAATTTTTTCCACATTGAGTAGCTTGAGCATGGATGGAGGTGGATGGGAAAGTAGCCAATAGAGAGGGAGATGTTGAAGATAATGATGAGAAAGAAGAGAAGACTTCTGGGGAAAAAAAGAGAATGGATGGTGAGCCCAGGTTTGGCCTCATTTTTGGATGCTTTTCTGTCTCTATTTTCTCTACTTGGATTGTCTTTGGAACATTCTGAAGATCACCTGCAAGATAAGTTATTGGACATAGAGATCCTTTCTCTGGCTAAACTGCCAAGCATTCTCTACTGCAGAGAACCCAACTCTGATGGACTGGCCATGCTGTTCAAATGCCAACGGTAAAAGATTATTTTATGGAGAACTCATATGAGACAGGCACTCAGATGGCAGTTAGAAGAAACAATACAATCTCAAGGCCTCTCTGGAGAACTTGGAATCGATTGTGAGACATGGGAGACACTGGCAAAGGACTGCCCAACATGGCATGCTCTCATCAAAGAAGATTCTGTGCTCTATGAGTGAAGCAGAATTGTAGTAGCTCAAAAGAAACATGAGATGTGAAAATTTAGAGACATTTCCACTCTGATTTCCTTATAAACTACTTGTGCCCAACCTGTGATAGAACCTCCCAAGTTTATATTGGTCTGATCAGCCACAGTAACACACCTTGACTCCAGCATAGTGATGCCATTTTGGTCCTCTTCCAGAAGGAAGGACAACCAACCGATTGTAACAGTCTCATCAACATTTATGTTTTCAATATCATCTCCAAAAGATAACTGTCAGATTTACATAACTAGTCCTTATCTCTCTCCTGAGCTCCAGTCCCATATATCCAACCCCCAGCTGGACCCCTCTTCCTGCATATCCCATAAACACCTTTAAGTCAACAAGTCCAAAATAGAGCTCATCTTCTTTCCCAAATAAACTCACTCCTCCTCCTTCTCACTTCTGTCGAGAGTGTCATCATTCTTTTCCAGTCACCCAGAATTTCAAACTGAGTCATTCTTACCTCTTCAGTCTCATCACTGCTCCTTCCCCCAAGTCATATCCAATCAGTTACCAACTTTACCTCCAGAAGGCCACAACTCCACACCACCACTTCACTACCCTAGTTTCCCCAGAGCTTAACTTGAACATAGTAGGCTCTTTGAAAATAATTCATTCATTAAATCATTCATAAAATGTAAGTTCATTGAAGGGCTTATTTCATCCTTATCCTTATATACCCAGCATCTAGCACCAGCATGGTAATTTGTTGTGATTGTTGTTCAGTCATTTCAGTCATCTGACTCTTTATGACCTCATTTGGGGTTTTCTTGGTAAAGATACTGGAATGGTTTATCATTTCCTTCTCTAGATCATGGTACACAATAGAAAAATTCTTACATTTGGACGCTATCCCATAGTCCTTCTTGTTTTCATACATTCTTGTTACTATATCCAGCATATAGTAATTTTAATCATGGAATAAAATAGTTATGATCCATAAGTGTATGTATATTCCAACGGAATTTCTTTGTCGCAAATTTCTTCACTCATATCATTGAGTTCTGTGTCTGTTGTCCTATTTATTATTTTCAGGTGTTTGCTAGCCCCATTCCTGAAAGCTGAGGATGGGGATGAGGAAGAGGAAGAGAAGGAAGGAGTCTGGGGAGATGGGAGAGAAGTCTTTCTCACAGGAATCAGTAGCAAAGGAGAACATCTGTGAGAACAGCTGGAGACAATGGGCTCCATTCCCATCCAGGTGCAAGGGGAGATGGAATTAAAACACCAGATGTTTCTAGAACCAGAAATGGACCCAGTAAGAATGCTGAGGAACTCAATTTCACATGCTGTTTGATTATCTAGTATGAACTCTATAAGCCAGAGGTGGCAGATTAACTCTGGGGAGTTGTGGTACTCCAGAGATTTATTTCCAAAGTCAGTTTATGGATGTTCATCCTGTCACTCACCTCCTGGCCTTGGAAAAATTTGTCCTCCATAGCTATGTGGTACCTCATAACTGCCTCTGCCTTTCAGAGTTATCAGGCAAATTCAACCTTTGTGTATCTGCCTCATACCACACTGTGCAGAGGCCAGTATGTTGGCCATATCAGACACTTTGTACATATTTGTTGGATAAAGAGAGGATCTTAAAACCATGTTTCAGGTTTATGTGAATTCCGAACTAATGTAATATGACAGAAATGACCTCCACCCTTAATGAATGTTCTCAAACACGGTTTCAGCTACCCATTGCTATGATTCAAGGAAATTGTTTTTTAATAGAGAAAAATCAGAATGAAGAACTCTCCTAAGAAGCCTGGCACATAATATGGAAAATTGTTTCAGGCAACATGAACTTAGAAGTCAGGAATATGGCAGCTGGAGGGGAAGAGACAGACAGAGACAAAGAGCAAGAGAGACAGACACAGAGAGAGACACACACACAGAGACACAGACACAGACAGAGGGAAACAGAGACAAAAACAGAGATAGAGACAGAGACACACACAGAGAGACAGAGAGAGAGGGACATAGACAGAGAGAGACAGAAACACACGGAGAAAGACGAAAGCAGAGACAGATAGACAGAGAAGGAGAGGGAGAGAGAAGGAAAGAGAAAGAGGAAAAGGTGTCAAATTATTGCAGTGAAACTAGGGAGTTCTGTAAATCTGAGTAGCTCTGCTACTTTCCTTCCATCCTTTCTTCCTCCCTCCCTTCCTTCCTTTCTTTGTTCCTTCCTTCCTTCCTCCTTTCCTTCCTTCCTTCCTTCCTTCCATTTCTCTCTCTCTCTCTCTCTCTCTCTCTCTCTCTCTCTCTCTCTCTCTCTCTCTCTCTTACACACACACACACACACACACATTTGTCTAACCTTAAAATGCTACCAAGTTAGTACCACTTCTTTCTAATTTGATGTAATGGGTGAAATCTGGGTCAATGTCGTTGCCTTTTCCAGGGCTACTGGTAATAGGAATGACTTTTCTGTATCCTCAGCTCAAATGTCCTTCCTTCCATAGAGTGATCATCAGGAAGTATTTCTGAAAGCTGAGGCATACTACCTTCATGATGCTCAGTGTACTGTGTTCTTTCACAATCCAGAGTACATCTCCTCTTCCACCATAGCTGTCTTCAGATGTTCCAAAGTCTCTCATGTAGAAGAGCATTAGGCTGGTTCATTTTGAGCCCCAACTATAGGACTAAATAGAATAACTGGAAGCTGAAGAGTGTTAGACTTAGAAACAATTTAAGATATCACGTCCTAACAATTAAAGTTGTCCATAAGTGGCATGAGATTTTTTTAAATAAGTAGTGATTTTTTCCATCACAGTATTTGTATTTTAAGAGAAAGGTTCATGTTGTTCAAGATACCTCTGAGATCCCTTCCAGCTCTGAAATTCCTCTTGAATTCTACAATACTATGCAGATGCAGGCTTTCTTGAGAGATGAGCAAGGATCTAAATCCAACTTCCCATTGTTTGCATCAATAGCTCCAAGTGACATAATGGATAGAGTGTCCGACCTGTAGTCAGGAAGAATCTAATTTAATCCAGGCTCAGACACTTACCAGCTGTGTGATCTTGGGTTAGCTACTTATCCTCCATTTTCCTTAGCTTCCTCATCTGCAAAATAGGAATAGTAATAGCACCCACCTCCCAGGGCTGTTGTAAACATCAAATGAAATAATAATTGTAAAGCACTTAGCACAGCGCTGACAGATAGTCATTACGGTTATTGTAGTTTACCCTTCATTTTCAAAGAGGATCAAGACATCACAGAATGAAGTCTTGACTCATGCTTGAATTGGCTTTAAGTGATGAAGAATTACATGAAGTCATCAGCCTCACTCTCTCTTCCAGAGTCATCAAAGTCCAGTGCAGGACAAAAGTCAAGATAACTGGTGATAGTCCAGGATGAGGTAGGTGACTTTGGTATCTTTGTGACAAGCTCTGAGTACTCCACAGTTGGTTGTTGACATTCGTGGGCTGCTGGGGTTTCTCTTTCTCAAGAAGGAAAAAATTAATGTATGTATTTGTATGTGTATCCATATATACACATGTATATATATATATGCTATCTTATTATGAAATAATATATTGTGATAATGCAGTAATATGCAATATATATATATATATATATATATATATATATATATATATATATATATATATATATATATATATGTACATATTGCATTTTTTTTTTGTTCAATCACAATAGCAGAGAGTATCTGCCAGGCAGTCCAAATTGAAAACGGATTACCAAGGGATATTGAAGTCCACCCATTGCTTTGGCTTAATGATGATATTTTGCTGAGGACATTAAGCTGAGGAACACTGCAAAGACTTCTAAGGGAGATCTGAAAATAGATGAAAGCTGGCTAGTAGAAAGTTTCGTGTTTTACTCTGCCAAATAAAGTGCTTTTGTACAGTCAACAAACAATAGTGGAATTTAGGATTCCCAAACCTTCTAGAAAATTATGCAATTATTACAGGATCTGCAATAGTACAGTGTCTGAAAAAAAAAAAAACTACCTGTTCCCTTCTAATATTTTCATCAAGGATACTTTTAGTGAATATGCAAACTATTCTCATAAAAACTTGGTAGAGGGGAGAAATTAGGCATGAGTAAGCATTTATTGAAAAACTCAATTTCTTTTTCAGTATGATCTGATATCTTTTTCTCTCATGTAGCTTGAAAACTGATTATATCCTTAAATGTTTACCTCCTCCATTTTTTAACCTTTTGGTCTTCAACTAGTTTTCATATCTTTGTTTTCTTTTTGTTCCACTTTCTCTTTTTCCCAAAGCTCACATTGTGATTGTGTTGGTAGAATACAAATTTAGTGCTACTGCTCTCATTTATAAAGAAAAACTGTATGTCCTAGAAATCTTGGCAGATCTCACCCATGTTTCACCTATTTGTTATCCTTCTTCAACTTTCATACTTAAATGCCCTGACTTAATTAGGTCTCACACCAAGATTGTAGAAAACTAATTTGGTTTCATACTGTTTTAATGAAGTAATAGTACTAGAAATTTTCCATTTTCCTCCACTTTATTACTCTACAAATGATTTCATATTATAAACCTGTGGTTTTTGTTTTATTTTTTTTTTACTGCTATGACTCTCATTTTGGAAGGAAGATTAGGTATTTCCTGACTCAAATGATTTCTATCAACTTTTGACTTTCTTCTTCTGGTGATTTCCTTATATCTATTGTAACTCTATAGGAAAATGTGATAATCCATATCAATCTCTCTTCTTCATGGAAATTTTCTTTCTGCTTCAATAGTTCATTTAAGTAGATCATATTAGAGTGGTTCTGATTACATATCTTTTCATTTTTATTCTTTCCTATAATTTAGGGTTGATTTTATTATTGCTGTAAGTCAATGTACTACCTATAAAGACAGCTTATTTTGAAGGAAAACCCACACTGGAAGTCTGTTGTTTTCTGCCTATTAAGATATGTCCAGTTTCATTTATAATGATCTTCTTTGCTAGTCTAATTCTTTCCTTTAAAAATTGGTGGAATTTGAATGTGAAGCTTCTGGGATATACTTTGCTTGTTTCTATTTCTTGATCTTGAACCATGTTCTCCAAATTTGAGGGTTAAGAGGGACATCTTCCTTTTGTCCACTTTTCAGTTAAAAATCACTAAGGACTGGGATGGCTAGGTGGCACAGTGAGTAGAACGCCAGCCCTGGAGTCAGAAGGACCTGAGTTTGGATCCGGCCTCAGACACTTAACACACACACACACAAACAAAAACCTACCCATGTAACCTTGGGTGGATTACTTAAACCCAATTGCCCTCCAAAAAGCAAAAAAAAAAAAATCACTAAGAACTAAAACATATGTTCATTGAATCTCAAGGGGATTATTAAATTCCACATAGAATTCCTATATCTCTCTATGTTCTGAAGCAAGTACTGGTACATAAGTGGTAGTTACCTTCATGGTGGACTTTTTGCTTATATTGGTCATTAGATCACCAGTGAAAAAGACCAAATGAAGAGAAAAGATCATCAATGAAACATTATAAGAAAGTACTACCCTTTCCCTCTACACACACACACACACACACACACACACACACACACACACACACAGAATAAGTTAGAGAGAAAGACTAAGAGAGACAGAGACAGAGACAGAACTCTTAAAACTTTAAACTGCATTCAGACTTTTGGGACAACATACATATTAAAAAATATACATAACAAATTCATGATTTCATATTCAATCCACTTTTCCTGATCCTCTTTGAATAGGGAAATGCTCTTGTTTGTTGATATTTATCTAGATAATAATAATTTTCAATGACCAACAATCCCATGAGATGATGCCTCTTTGAAAAAGCCAATACCATCACTTCCTTTGTTTGCGTACACAAAGAGGATGTTTGAATCAACCTTCTATTTAGACACAACGTCCTTCTGTCTTCTTGTTTCATATATAATTCAAATGTTAATAATGATATAATTTAATCATTGGAGAAGGATATCAAATTTAGAAGAACAACATTTAAGTTCATGTTTATTTCTACCACTGCTTATCATTACTAGATAAAAAGAAGGAGGGATTCACAGAGCTAGGAGCATTTTGATTTTCCTTTCTTGTTACTCAAATTCACATGGCCAATGTATTCACTACCTAGTGGAGAGTCTGTTGCTAATAGCTTTTGCATACTTGTGAAAGCTGGTTCATGAAAATCCAACACTGCCTGTCACTAGAACCATACTCTAAGTCTTTTTGGCATGGTAGAAATTGTCACATCTTTTACTAGCCAGGGGCATTAACTGAGAACTCAGAATCTTCTACAATGAAGCATTAGGATATTACAAGACATATACACTGCTAGTTATAATGTGTGATACAATAATAAATGCATCAGAGAGGTACAAAGTAGTTTCTGGAATCTGAGGGAGCGGTTTATTTATGAAGGAAGATTTATTACACTATAGCCAATCCCCAGGGATTTTTAAGCTAGTGGGTAGATCTGAAGAGTGATGATGGTGATCAAGGTATTACTAACCACTTTCTATGTGCCAGGCACTGTGCTGAATGCTGAGAATAAAAATACAAGCAAACAAGACAAGGGAAATCTAGGGACACTTTCTCAAACTATTTTTTTCATAATTTAAGGAAATGCTAAATTTTATTCAGAGTCTAACGAAAACAAAGGTGCTCCCCTGAAATCCATGCACAGGTTAATAACCTTTACTTCAACTCTTTTCTTTTGTTATAAGGATAATACTGCTTCTTCTCCTGTACCAAGTGGGTAGGTATATAGTACAGACTATGGTCATGAATGTATTTGACCAACAAATTAGATCCTGTAGAACCAGCAAGGGCCAATCAGAAGACAAAAACCTCAGAAAAGCAAGCCAGTAGGCTAGATTTTGGAGCAAGGTGAGTGGATAATCATCTTGTTTGATGCTAAGTAACCTTGAATCTTTTTAGTTGAGCAAAGGGATGAGAGATTCAAATATGAATGAACTGGGAAACCTATCAATATGGTCCAGAATTAGGGCACAAAGTCTCTCTTGACCAAAACTCATGGTCTGTGTAAAAGAGATTCCAATATGGTTAAACTTTCATCTTTAAGGCAAGAAACAAAGTTCTTCAGTAGGAACAGAACTATTCCTCAAAAAGCTTGTCTGTTGCCCATTAACAAAAGAAGGGTCTTTTGCTGGGCACAAATCCTATTTACTCAGACAACATTTGCTTCTTTTTTTCCTCTCTCTCTCTAAGACCATCTCCAAATGCTCCAAAATGAAAGGGTCTATAGGAGACAAGCCATCAGTAAACTTGCCTCTGATTCAATATCTTTTTATACAAAAGTTATTTGTAAACTAATCAATAAACTTTTTCTCTTTTTGTTGTTTGCACCTTTAGAACTCTCGGCAGCAGCTGCTGAACCATGAAAGAGCTTTAAATAGAGATCCACCTCTCAAGGCCTCTTTCTTTTCCTATAGAACTTTAGAAGCCAAGCCAGGCTGTTTCCACTCCAGGCCATGTACAACTAATCTTTATGGAAATATTCAGATTGACTAAGTGAACTGGAGGGCTTTCTGTTTGGCAAAATAAGGCAGGTAAATGCATTTCTGCTCTAGAATAAATCACTGGTTTGAAGGCCTGGGTTTTCTTTCCTACCCGCCCAAACTCTCCCTCCCCCCGAATTCAAGCCTGAATCAGAGAACTTTTTAATTTTTATCCTTATTTTCATTCATTTACTTTTTTATTGATGTGTCCATTTGTTATTTGTTTGTTTTTTACCAGCAGCACTAAAAGGAGCATTTCTGTGCATTTGAGTTGCATTGACAGGTCTTAGTGAAAAGAGCCTCAAACCTGGGCTTAGGTAGTGTTTATAAGGCTGACTTTTCCCCTAATAAGTTGTGTATGAACTTTAGAAACTCCCTTCTCCTGCTCTGGCCCTCAGTTTTCACCTCTGTGAAATAATTAGAGCCATCATTTATGTATAAGTGCTTTAAGGTTTAAAAAGACTTTCCTCATCTCATTTATTTCTTGCAACAACATCGAGACCTAGGTGTTATTATTATCCCTATTTTAAAGATGAGGAAATGGAGGCCAAACAAAATTAAACGAGTGGCTTGGGGTCACACTACTAGTAAGTGTCAAAGATAGGATTCAAGCCCAGGTATTTCTGCCTCTTAAATGCAGCTTTCTATCCACTGGCTTACACTGCTGCTTAAAATGATTGCTAGCATCTATATTACTAAGGTTTGTAAAGCATATTATGTATGTTACTTCCATGGATAAAATGGGAAAGCCGTTTTCATCTGTTGTAAAGCATTGTTTCACTCAATCTTCATTTTGGTGTGAAAATAGGCATACAAAAGTTAAATGGCCTGCCCAAGGTCACTTAACCAATTAGTAGAAGAGCAGAAAAGAACAAAAATCTCCTAACTACAGTCTCAATGTTCTCTTTATAGTTGAGGAACTTCAGTAAATATAACACCTAAGTAGAATGTAGTACCCTGACAATTTCCAACTTTAATTTTTATTGTTTTGCTCCTAAATAAAAATTGAGCAACAAACTTATTATGAAACTGCCTTTAGGACACCAAGCTCTTAGGAGAAACAGCTGGTCAGTGAATAGAATACTGGTCTTGGAATAAGAGAGATCTAGATTCAAATCCAGCCTCAGATACTTCCTAGCTGGGTGACCCTGGGCAAGTCACCTAATCTCTGTCTTTCTCAGTTTTCTTAATCATACAATGAAAATAATAATAGCATATGTCTCCCAGGATTGGAATAAGGATCAAATGAAATATTTGCAAAATATTTTTACATTTTGTATTTTTACATTTTATATATTTATATATTGGTACACAGTAGATGGTATAAAAGTGTGTATTCTCAGGCAGCTAGGTGGCACAGTGAATAGAGCGATGACCCTGGAGTCAGAAGGACCTGAGTTCGGAGCCGGCCTCCCCTCCGACACTTAACCCACACAAACAAAAACCTAGCCGTGTAACCTTGGGCAAGTTACTTAACCCCAATTGCCCTAAAGGGGCGGCTAGGTGGCGCAGTGAGTAAGAGCGCTAGCCTCGGAGTTGGGATGACCCAAGATCGAATCCGGCCTCAGAAAATGAGCACCCACACATAAATAATGACTAGCCCTGTAACCTTGAGCAAGTTACTTAACCCCAATTGCTTTAAAAAAAAAAAGTGTGTATTCTCTTCTGACCAATCTGATGGAAAATTTACATCCTCAGTTGACTCTTCCCCTGTTCCAACAACCTCTAGACTTAATCTGACTGTCTTTCAGAACCTTTCAGTCACTTTTAGTTAACTGCTTGCCTCATCAGAATAAGGGATCACTCTTATTTTGGGCTCTATAGATAGGGGAACCAATTGCCAGAGAGAGGAAGTATCAACCAATCATTGTCAGTCAACAAATACTCATTAAACACCTACTATGACTTACCTAAGACCTCACAGTAAGTTAGTAGAAACGCCAAGGTCTAATAGGAACAGCCTAGCACAGAGCTTTGTATACAGTAGACTTTTTTTTTTTTTTTTGCTTTTTGGAGGGCAATTGGGGTTAAGTAACTTGCCCAAGGTCACAAGACTAGGTTTTTGTTTGTGTGTGTGTTAAGTGTCAGAGGCCGGATCCCAACTCAGGTCCTTCTGACTCCAGGGCCGACGCTCTACTCACTTTGCCACCTAGCCGCCCCTACAGTACGCTTTTAGTAAATACTTGCTGTCTATTTATTGAATGGACTTCTTAGTAGAGAGAATACTCTACAGTCTTGTCTCCCATAAAGGAGTGCAAGAGAGCAGTCATGCTCTCTTGCTCACCTTATCTACCTTATCACCTATGACTGGCCATACCATTCTCATCTTTATGTATGCTAGGAAATAGGTAAATGATTTTAAAACTTCATTTGGTTTATGAATTAAAATGTTAGGGGAAAGGGTGCCCATTGATAGATTGACTATTTATCATTGTAAACCTTTCTTAGAACAAGAACAAGTTAAGAATTCAGAATATACACTAAAAGCCAAAGGCAAGTGAAATTAACATGCCCAGGGAGTAAATTAGTGCCAGTCTAGGTGAAGCATTGGAAGGCATTCCTGACTAGTGTGAAGTCCTCCAAATGCAAAATGGCTGGGAAGGAGGCTGGGAAAGATAGAAGTCAAGGGGACTGCAAAGAGTATTGGGTTCAGAGTCAAAGAGGCTGGTTTTGTCCTGGTTCTGCTAGAGAATCTCAGAGTGGAAAGTCATCTCTATTTAGCAAGTCCAACCTGGCCTGGAGCAGGAATCTGCACCATTAGACAGCAGGTAGCAGCCTCTGCTGATTATCTGCATGTTATCCTGGATATAATCCTTATTGGTACATAGGTGTTTGCATACTGTCCAATGCATTCCCATTGGATTATGAGTGCCTTGAGAGTAGGGACCATTTTTACCTTTCTTTGTATACCCAGTGCTTAGTAACACTCCTAGACACATAGTAGGAGCTTAATAAATGCTTGTTGATCCATTTTGATTTGACTCTGGCTTAAGCTCTTCAGTGAGGAAAAAACATATTAGCTGCCAAATCAGCCCAGAGCTCCAACAGTTTGGAAGTATTTGTTTTGTTTTGTTTTGTTTTGTTTTTCCTTATGCTGATGTAAAATGGACCAATGCCCATAGGAGGCGAAATGCATGGAGATCACTGGACCTGGACTGTAATAAAAAGAAAAAAGACCTGAATTCAAATCCAGCTTCAGACACTTAACAGCTGTGTGATCCTAGGCAAGGCATTTAACCTCTATTTGCCTCAGTTTCCTCAACTGTAAGGTTGTAACGTGCTTAGCTCAGTACCTAGTGCATAGTAAACACCTAATAAATATATTTTTCCTTCCTTCTTAACCCTGCCTTTCCATAATTTCTAGTAATTGCTCCTAGTTTTGTTTTCTGGAGCTGGAACAGAAATTTATTCTCTCCTGAACTTTCCTCAATCTGTAACATGCAAGATAATGCTAACACCCACCACACAGGCTTGTACTAAGGAACAAGTGAAATGCTACAGAGCAGAGGGCTTCTCAAACTTTAAGGTGTTTGTTATGTAAAGGAATTATTATTATCCACATATAGCCCTTCAGACATGTGAAGGCAGCTACTCTGGCCCCACTCATCTGACTCTTGTCTGGTCTAAACATCGATACTCCCTTAAACCAATCCTTTTTGACTACTCACTACCTAGATGACCTTGGAAAAGTCACCTAACCTCCTAAGATTTTTTAGTTTGTTTGTCTGTTTTTTCATCTATATAATGAGAGAGATTTAACTGGACATTAAAAATATAATTCCTGTGACTGTCCCATGAATGGCCTAAGATACTGACTTTCTTTTTTAACTGTATCATTCAGAGATGATTACATAGAACAGGCATCACTCTGGATTTCCTTTAACTGTATATATTTTTTTCCTTTTCTTTTTCCCTCTGCCTCCTCCTCCACATGTTTCTGGAGTTTCCACTTTGCTCAACACTTGGTGACAGTGGCCGTCCTTAAAACAAACACTTTGTGTGTGGTGTAGTCCATCATTGTAAGCTGCTCGACTCCACAGCTACAGTGATATAAATGGATCCCCACTCAATGGGATGGTGATTAATGGTAGGAGACCTCAGGAGGCACAGTGGCTCCCGCTCTCCCCTCCTCAGTTGGCATTCACCCCACTCGCTCAGCCACTGCACTAAGGGATATATAATAGACATGGGAAGACCTATAAAAGTAACATCTGAAACTGCTGTTGAGCTGAGTATTGATTTATTCATTACGATAAATTTTTTGTCATCACTCGGCAATTGCTCTATCGTGGGAAGAATTGATGTCTGTGGTTGGAAGCAAGGGCCTCCTATGCAAAACTTTTTTCCCCCTTCTGTAATTTCCTGTAACTCTTCTGAAGAATCATTATTCCTTATTACATGGCTCTGGCATGCCACCTATTTAGATAAATGCCTGAACAAGTATGCAGTAAATATTCATAGTTGCCTATGTGTCAACAATATATGTCGCTAATTAGATAATTTAGTGGTTCAAATAAATAAATAAGAAAATAGAGGTACACCCTGGAAAACAGTAGAGTGCAAAGGATTCTAATTGTGTGCCCATCAGCAAAATAGCAACTTTCAGATCTTTTCAGGCAAACCATCTCAGAAGGTGGATAACAACTCAGGGACCACGAGAATACTGTTTACTACCAGCATAGCCTTGAGCCAGTCATTTAACCTAATGGACTTTATTTTTTTCATCTAGAAAATAAGGGAAGATGACTAGAGTCAATGATCTGTAAGGGGCTTTCCTGTCTGAAATATTATAATCCTATAAATTATAGAGATTGGCTGCATTCAGCCAAGCAAACAGACCCTTTAGATGGATAAACCATTTGTTTGGGCCATCTATGTAGTTTAACTCATCTTTCTCAAGTATGTCTAGTAGAACTCATCTGGATCCATAGGAAGTACAGACTGATGGACAGGTATATCTCTGGGGGTGGAAGGTGGGTGGAATGAAGTGAATACTTAGAGAGGCTATCCATTATTAATTTTAGGGCTTCTTTGTAAAGGAGGAAGAGAGGGAAAATGAAAAAGGAGACATAATGGAAAGAGAACTGGACTTGGCATCAGAAGACCCACATCCTTGTATGAGCTGAAGCAGGTCACTTTGTCTATATTTGACCTCAGTTTTCTTAGCTCCAAAATGAGGAGATTGTACTAAATGACCCCTTCTTTTTGGCTCTAATACCCTAGGATTGTCTGAGGAAGTGGTAGAAGAGGGGAAAGAAAAAACGGAAGAGAAAATTGAGGGGGGGGGAAATGTCAAGAGAAACAAGAGAAGAAAAAATAGGAGTCTGGGTCTTTGGAATCATAATCATCCTGATTGATTGCCAAGGTTTTATCACATTCACCAAGTAATCTGTGTAGACACCTGATACAATGTTTCTATGATTGCAATAAAACAATGACAATTATAATATTAATGACTATTTTCATAATTATAAAATAATGAGATTTTCCTAAAGATCCGATGAGACTTCAAGCTCTGGAAATGGGTATTACTTTCCTCAAGGTCCATGTAGTCTATTTGTGAAAAATCAGTTTTGCATATAACAGATGGAATTCCCACCAGTGAACTACATCCTGAATGAGCTCAAGTGTGGGGGTGCAGGAAGGGAATAAACATTTATATAATGCCAACTATGTGTCTGGCACTATGCTAAGTGCTTTGCCAATATTATCTCAATTGATCCTCAAAACAACCACATGGGGTAAGTGCTAAAAATGAGTCACATATAGAACCAGTCTTGGTGCTCCATATACAGATGACTGCAATATTTTATGCCCTCAAGCAGGTGGAGGGATGGGGAGACAGGGAATATTCTTGGGAAAATCTCACATGGGAGTGGGCAAACTTATCTTTCCTGAACACGGGCAGAAGAGGTGAATTTATCCACCATTTCTTTCCAATGTTCTATTTATGATCAGCCTGAAGATCTATTACAAACTCTCGAGACTAGACTTAACTGAAATCCCTCTGGGATGCCAACTCCCTCCCAATGGATTGAGATTTCTAACATTTTTTGGTTTCTCAATAAACCAATAGATAGGCTACAGTTCTAGTGATTCCTGCTCATTAGACTATATTACATTACATCAGTTCACTCTAATTAAGCTCTACCCATAGTTACTCAAGAATCCCCAGAATTCCCTGCTCCATGTGACTCATCATCTGCTTAATTCCATCTTTGCTTTCCAAGTTTGTGCCCCCTGATCTGATCCCAACATTCAGTCATAAGTTTCGAATATTTCTGATATCTTGATTCTATTTCCAGTGAATATTCACTCTTTTGCCTCTCCATTTTGACCATATGCAAAAATCATTTTGATGGGGACTACTTCATAATATTGTTTGGAATGTGGTTTGATCCTTGTATTACTCTTCCCTTCTCACTTTTTTCATCATTTCTTTGAGATCTTTGACCTTTTATTCTACCAACTTTTAATGTTTTGTCTCATTCTATAAAGTAACCCTGGGAAGCAAGGGGATGCAGTAGATAGAGTACCAAGCCTAGACTCAGGAAGACTTGAGTTCAAATCTAGCCTCAGACAATCACTAGCTAGGTAACCCTGGGCAAATCACTTAACCCTATTTGCCTCATTTTGTTCATCTATAAAATGAGCTGAGGAAGGAAATAGCAAAACACTCCAGTATCTTTGCCAAGAAAACCCTAAGTAGGGTACCAAAAAGTCAGAAACAACTGAACAACAATTAGAACATAAAGTAAACCAATGTAATTTAAATAGTATAACACTAAATCACTAAACTAATGAAAATAGTATCATCATTTTGGGATTTTGACATAGTGCAACTATGAATAACAGAAGCCTCTCTATTCCTCTTCCTTTATTTCTCTGAAGAATATCTTATAGTTGTATTCATACGAGTTCACACTGGGTCCTGGTAGGTTGTACTATATTTAATTCACTTTGTAGATATTTTCAATAAATTGTAATTTTCTATTTGACTTTCTAAGTAATATAAAGAATTTTTTGTGGGTTTAGATTATAATTATTTATTTTACATTGGTCTGTGTAGGTCTGATCACATTACTTTCCTACTCAATAAACTCTGGAGACTCCCTGTTGTTCTAGCAAACACTATTAGCATCTCAATTTGACTTTTAAAATCCTTCCCAAGCTGGCCCCAACCTACATTTCTTTTCTTATTATGTATTACTCCCCTTTGCACAATCTACAATTCAGCCAAATTCCTGAGCTATTGTTCATGTTGTACTTTTTCTTCCATCTCTATCTTTACATCAATTGTACTCCAATTCTGGCTGCATCTCCTCAATACTTCCACTTTGATCACTTGTTTCCCTCAAAACTCTAAATTCCACTTTCACCATTCCTCATCCCCTTAGGTGCTAGTTTCTTCTACCTCCAAATTAACTTTTATCTATTTTGTACATATATATGTGTATACACACATACGTGTATGCACACATATGTATATACATATGTGTATGTGCATATATATGTATGTGTATGTATATATGCATATGCATGTGTATGTGTACCTGTATATGTCTATGTCTATGTATGTGTATGTGTATATGTACAGGTTGCCTTGCTGATAGAATATAGCTCCCTGAGAGCAGGAACTATTTTATTTTTGTCTTTCTCCAATGCCCAACACACAGAAGGAGCTTAATAAATGGGTTGGTTTTTGTTGTTGTTTATTAACTTACTGGTTAGAAATTTGCTTTATTAATTTTTCCATTGATCCTTATGCTTCTCTAAGTGAAGGATCATATCATCACAGGATAGAGATGGAATTGCTTCCTCTTTGGTTTGTTTATTTCCTCAATTTCTTTTTCTCATCATATTGCTGCATTTAACATATATATATATATATGCATATACACATATATGTATATATGTGTGTATACACACACATACACACACACCACATACATTAAATAATAGCAGTGACAATGGACTCTTTTACTTGACCCATTATCTTATTGCAGTGGTTTTTGGTGTTTCTCTATCACAGATACTATTTATCACATTCAGCAATTATCTAATTATTTCAATTTTTTATGCTTTTAATATAAATTAGTGATGTGTTTTCTCAAAGCTTTTCTGCATCTATTAACATAATTATATTGTTTTCATTGATTTTGTTATTAATATGTTCCATAATGTTTATAGTATTCCCTACTGCACCATGAGCAATGATGAAAGATGACTTTAGAGAATCTTGTATAGTATGAAGTTATACAGAGTGAAGTGAGCAGAACTATGAAAAATTCATAAAAGGATGACAATCTTGTCAAGAAGAACAGCTTTAAAAGTAATAACTCTGATCAATGCAAAGACCAACCATATTTCCTGAGGACTTATGATGAAGCACATCACCCACCTATTGACAGAGAAGTGATTGACACAAGGTGAAAAAAACACATATAAATCTGGACATGACCTAGTGAATTCATTTTGCTTGACTGCGCTTATTTGTTACAAGGTTCTTTTCTTCTTTTTTGAAAGCAAAGATAAACGGGATAGCTTGTAAAGTAACATGCAGAATTTATCATATACTCTTTTGAAAAGTAACAAGAATGTAATGAATATTCAGATTCATAAGAAACATTCTTCTTGTATTCTATTGTGTGTATGGAGATGCTCTTTTTGTGTTGAGATAAGAATAGAAAATGAAATGGGAAAGTATATAGTTTTACAAATGTTCAATAATTCTTAAAATTGCTGATATAAAATCAACTAGGTCAAATGAATAATCTTTTGAAAATGCTGCTGAAGCCTCTTTGCTAATATTAAATTAAGTATTTTGCAGAGATATTCAGCAATTAAATTAGCCTATAGTTTTCTTTTGCTATTTTATCTCCCCCTGGGTTTGGATCTCAGGACCATATTTGTCTCAAGGGTGGCTGTGAGACTCAAATGAGATAATATATGGAACATGACTTTATAAAACTTAAAGCACTATCCAAATGCTATTATTGTTGTTATTACTGTTATAGAAAACATCTACTAAGGTGTATTCTATCCCTATCCCTCTCCACTCACCCAAAGAAAAATAAAACTGTTAAATAATTTCTAAAATGTTTGATAATATATACTTGTAAATCCATATGTACACAGGACTTCTTCTCTTTTGAAAATCCATTTACAATGTGATTGACTTGAATTTTTGGAATTGAAATATTTATATTTTCTATTTTTATTCTAGTAATCTCAAAGTTTTATTTTTCTAAATACTCATCCATATCATTAAAATTTTAAGTTTTGTTTCCATGTAATTAAGTTGAATAGTTCCTAACAATTTCTCTTATTTTCTTTTTATCAATTGTAAGTTCCCACTTTTTACATTTGATTTTGATAATTTAGTTTAGCTTTCTCACTCTTTAATCAAATGGTTTGTCTATATCATTAGCCTTTTCAAAAATAATAGTTATTGGCTTTTATCAACTCAATAGTTTTTCCATTGTTTTTAGTTTTGTTTAATCTATTCTTTTATTTTGTTTTTTATTATTATACTGATTGTAGTATTTTTTTTCTCTTTTTTTTTGTTTTGTGCTCTACTCATTGGTAACTTTTTTGGTCTATTCTGTAGACCAGTGTTCAGCAAAATAAATGTTTCTTTAAGGACTAGTTTGTATATATCATAAAAATTTAGGGATATTGTCTCATTTTAAAAAATAAAATAACTGATTTCTTTGATTTTCCCCTACTATTTCTAATTTGATTGCGGACACCATAATCCATCTAGCATTGGGAGTCTCGTAGTCAGTCATACAGTCTTTCTTTCTCAACCCCAGTATCAAATGAGTTGCCAAGCCTTGTTGATTCCATTTCCATAACATTTTTCACCTAGTTCCCCTTTTTCTCACTTATTAAACATGATTCTGACACTTATAACCTCCCATCTGAACTTCCTCAAAAGCCTAATCAGTCTCTCTGCCTCACATATATTTCTTCTTTAATCCATACTACACAGTTTTAAAAGTCATGTTGCTAAAGCACAGCTCTGATCAGATCATTCATCTTCATGTTGACTAGCATTTATTAATTGCCTGCTATATTCCAGGAATGCTGTTCACAATCTCCAGGGGATCTGTATTGTCATTATGATATCTCTAGCATCTAAAACCCTTCTGAATCTGACTGAACCTGCCTCCCTTTGACAGGCTTATTACATATTACTCCTTTCCATGTATTCTGCCTCCCAGCCACACTGGCCTAGTTGCTATAACTTGAACACAGGGTTCCATTTCACATCTCTTTGCCATTTCCCAGGCTGTCTTTATTGCATTGAGTTCATTTTCTCCTTGCCTCTTGCCATTAAAATCTTTAGTCCCCATCAACGTTTATCTTAAGTACCACTGCTTACATGAAATCTTTTTTCCTGATTTCCACAGCCATTATTTGTCCCTGACAGAAATTGCTTTGTATTTACCTTAAATATATTTATATTTACTCATGTGCAAGAATGTTGTTTTCTCTTGATAGAATGTAAGATTTTTTGAGAGTAAAGACTTTTATTTTTTATTGTTATATCCCCAATACTACTATAGTACCTGCCTTATTAAATGTTTGGATGGTTATATTATTGATTGATTATACATATTATTTAGTTTCCATTAAAATCTGAATCCTTTGTTCAAATTGTCATTTTCTATTCTAACTTTGATCATGTTATTACCTGTAAGGTATGTGTTTCATATTTCAATTTCGCTGTATTTGTTTATGAGTTCTTTCTGCTATAACACATGATCAATTTTTTACGAAAGTGCCAGAGAAATGTGAATTTCTCCTTATGATTCTCATTCAGTCATCACTGAAGTTCTATTATATCTACTCTTTCTAAAAAATTATTTAGGTGCTTAACTTCTCACTTGAGTTTCAGATAAAATTGTTTAGGCCTAAAAGTATCAAACTAAATTCCCCAATAATTATTGCTTTACTGCCTATTTCTCTATAATTCAAATTAATTTCCCTTAAATACTTCGGTATTATGCTATTGTGCGCGTACATATTTAATATGTATATCATTAGTTGTGGTGCTGTTAAGTATACTCTAATTTCTTAATTTATCTCTTTTAGCCATGTCTTTTTTAACTATGGCTGGGCAACTTGGTGGTACAGTGGGTAGAGTGCCAGGTCTAGCATCAGGGAGACTTGAGTTCAAATCTGGCCTCAGACACTTAATACCTATGTGACGCTGGGCAAGTCATTTAACCCTATGTGCCTCAGTTTCCTCATCTGTAAAATGAGCTGATAAAGGAAATGGCAAACCACTCCAAGAAACTCCAAATGGAATCACAAAAAGCTGGACATGACTAAACAAAAATCTTTATTGTTACCTTGTCTGAGATCATAGATACCCCAAATGCTTTTTGGGACTTAGCTCACACATAATAGATTCTCTACAAACTCTTCATTTGAAATTTTGTTTTGTTTCTTGCAAACAGCATATTGTTGGGTTCTGATTTCAAATACATCTTTGCCGCCATCTTGATCATGGTATATAATCTTTCTAATAAATAATGTGGAAACAGAGAAAGGCAAATAATAGTCCCTGCCCTCAAGGACCTCACTATCTAATGGAGAGAAAATGAGAAAAAAATGTACAAATAAGCTATGCTGTTGTTGTTCAGTTCTTTTAGACTCTTTGTAACTTCATTTGGGGTTTTCTTGACAAAGACACTGGGGTGCTTTACTGTTTCCTCCTCCAACTCATTTTACAGATGAGGAAACTGAGGCAGAGGTTAAGTGACTTGCCCAGGGTCACAGAGCTAGTAAGTATCTAAGGCAAGATTTGAACGAAGATGAGTTTTCTTGACTCCAGGTGCAGTACTCTCTCCACTATGGTGCCACCCAGCTGCCCCAAATAAGCTATATGGAGACTAAGTAGGGAAAATTGAATAGAGGAAAGGCATTAGAAGTAAAAGGGATTGGGAAAGACTTCCTGTAGAAGGTGAAATTTTAAGTGGGACTTGAAGGACGACCAGGGAAGCAAGAGTCAGAGATGAGGAAGGAGAGTATTCCAGGCATGGAGGGCAGTCCAAGAAAATATCCCAAGTGGAGACGTAGAGCTTCTTTGTGGAAGAGCAAGGATGCCAGCATTATTGGATTTGCTTGCGGTATACAAACACTGAAAAGGTAGACTTTGGGGTCAGAGAACCAGAATTCAAACTCTGCCTTTGTTGTTTGATGCTTGTGTGAACTTGGCTAGACAAATGATTTAACCTCCTTGGACCTTAGTTTCCTCTTCTATAAAATGAGTGGTTGTAATAAATGTGACTCCAATGGCTCACTCCAGTTCTAAATCTATGATCCTATACAGCCTGCTAAATTTGCCTGAAGGGGAAAAGATATTGTGAGGAATCAAGTTCTTCATTCTTTTGAGAGCCAGGGACCCTTCTGAGGGCATATGGATGGATATATATATATATATATATATATATATATATATATATATATATATATGTGTGTGTGTGTGTGTGTATGCATGTTTATAGTGTGTATGTATATATGTATATTATATTCTGTGTATATGTATGTATGTGTATGTGTATATATGCATATGTAATATGTAATATATATATATATGTCACCTAGCAAGGTTTCTTTCTATCACCTTAATCCTGAAGGTTTTTTTGGGGGGTGGAGGGAATGTCATTACTTAGAGAAGTGTTTCATTTCTTTGATGTTCTGTCTTTCCACCAATGAATAGTGAAACCCATTTGCCATCATCAAGAGACCATGTATGGGGGCAGCTAAGTGGTGCAGTGAGTAAGAGTGCTGGCCTCGGAGTTGGGATGACCCGAGATCGAATCCGGCCTCAAAAATGAGCACCCACACATAAATAATGACTAGCCGTGTAACTTTGAGCAAGTTACTTAACCCCAATTGCTTATTAAATAAATAAACAAACAAACAAATAAATAAATAAATAAATAGAAGAGACCATGTGTGTATATACATCTTTGTTTTTCTGGAACAATCATAGAGTGCACATCAAATAAATATGAGTTTTAATGAACTATTTTTGGGCTGTGGAAAAGAAAGAGCAATGCAAGAATTCAATTTAACCATTACACTATCCATCCATTTCAATGCAAGTCATATTAATTCAACAAGTAGGTACTCAGTGGGCTCTTAGATGGTGCAGTGGCTAGAACACTGGGCCTAAAATGTCAGGAAGATCTGAGTGTGATCCTGGGAAAGTCACTTAACCCTATTTGTCTTTGTTCTTCATTTGTAAAATGGGGACACAGTGGAGAAGAAAATGGCAAACTCCTCCAGAATCTTTGCCAAGAAAACCCTATGGACAAAGAACATGGGGTCACTTAGAGTTGGACCCGAGTGAATGACTGAACAACAACAAATGTTCTCTGTCTACTATGTGCCAGGCATTAGAGATACAAAAAATGAAAGGACCCTGCCCTTGGGGAGCTCATATTCTCTTAGGGAACATAAGCTTTACTATATTCAAAGGCATAACCCAGGAAAAGTTCGGCATGCAGTGAGCTTGGCTCATATTCTCTGTAGGAAAATCTAAGCCCTTGGAATTCTGTTCCAGAACATGGAAAGACCCACAGCCTCAATGAGGGATTGCTCTGAACACTTAGCCCTGGCTTTTGTCAGCTTAGTATTCTTAAGGTAGTTTACTCAGAGATTTGTATGTCTGATTTTTTTTTTTTACTTGGCAGCCTTTCCTTATAATTTAGATGGTACAAGCCCCAAATACTTGTGGTTAACAACAATATGAAATATTAAAGTTGTCTGACATGGCCTAGCCATACATATCATCACCTAAGGCTAATGTTCAGTAATAGCAGAGGAGCAAAGAGAGTGAGAATTTCAGGAAACCCTACCAAAATTTGTAGAATATCTAACCTCTTCCCCTTTGCCCCCTTTGCCCCCATTTCCCTTCTTCCTCATTTTTCCCTCCGTTCCTTGTTCTCCTCTTCCTTCTTTTCCATTCTTTCCCCCCATTTCTTCCTCTTTCTCCTCTTCCTTTCTGCTTTCACGCTTTTCTTTCCTTTTCTTTATCCTACCTTCTTTTTTTCCTCCTTTTCTCACTCCTCCCTTTCTCTTTCTCTCCCTGCTTCCTTTTTCTATGAAAAGGATTCTTTTTTTGCTTCTTTTTTGAGGGGGAGGGCAATTGGGGTTAAGTGACTTGCCCAAGGTCACATGGCTATTCTTTTTGAGTTAAGTGTCTGAGGCTGGATTTGAACTCAAGTCCTCCTGACTCCAGGGCTAGTGCTCTATTCACTGTGTCACCTAGCTGCCCCAGGAAAAGGATTCTTTACCATGCTTCTCCCCATTCTTTATTTTCATTCTGTATTACCAAAACATTTACTATTCCCCCAAGAAACAAAAGACAAAACGAATTACATAATAATACTATATAAGTCTATTGCAAAGAAAACTTCCAAGAGCACAGATAAATATACTAAGCTTCCAGATGTTTCCAAACTGCCTGAAATTGAGCAGAAATCTCCTGGGTCATCCAGCCATGGCCACCATCTACATCCAAACAGAGATTTCCTTCAACACCTTTCCACTTCTCTCTGGAAAGACCCATTTGTGCTATCCATGGTCCTGCTGCCATAAGCTCCAGGACAAGGGCATTATTGTAGGTTGCCTAATGCCATAATTCACATTTGATGAGGCAGCTCTCACACAGAGTCAGGAACTGGGGCCAGGGCCAGTCCAACTGGGCGGGGGTGAAGAAAAGGGCAAAAGAGAAAGATTATAGGAGGGCTCAACTGTGGGATCCCCTAGCCTTAACATAATAACACAGTCAAGGACCTTGGGATTCTGATTCACACTTTCCTATTACAAAACATGTTTTGTTGTTTTGTTTTGTTTTTTTTTAATCCAAGCCTAGCCCACCCAGGATCAAATTTTATTATACCTGCCAGTTCACTCCAACCCAAATAGAATGTATTCTCCTGGCACTTCAGCCACACCCAGACTGTCAGTTTGAGGTCTCTGTAATCTGGCTTAGTGTCCTAGCTCATTAGAATACCATTCCACAGTTACCACTAGAGGAAAAGAAGGTAGCATGTATAGCCTAGAACTTGAATATTTGGCCATAGGAAAAGGAAATGGGAGTTTTCTAAACATGACCTGAGGTATATGGCAAGAGGTTGCTTGAAGTCACTTCCAAGTAGAGACTGAATAGTCATGTGTCCTGAATGTTAAAGAAGGGGTTCTGGCTCAGGAATAAACAGGGCTAGATGACCTTTGAAGTGCCTTCCATCTTGGAGAGTCTATGATTTTGTGAAGTTTAGGCCCTTGGATGAACTGGCTGTTACCATGTTGTCCTTGCTAAAATCATCTACCAGGTGAGTGGGTGAGTCATCTTTGGAGACAGGCAGGCAAGCCCTCCCCAGCTTCTACTGAAAGGTCACAGAGCTAGGTATCTTGTGTGCCTTCTCATTGATAAAGCTATGATTAACAATTTCTCCCTGGAACAAGTGCAGGCTGTTGGAAGGGTCAACAGTACACAGAGTGAAGTACTCAAGGATAGAGTTGGAGTTGGAATGAAGATGGGGAGCTTAAGAGTCAGGTGCTGAACTCCTTGAGAAAAGAGAAAGAATGGCCTAGAGACTGGTAGATGACTGCACCAAGGATTTGGATCTAGTGACATATAAGAGTAGAGTAAACCTCTAAAGATGAGAAGTTGCTTAGTGCAATGGCAAAGTGACAGTCTGGAAATGAAAGTGACGGGTATGTAGTATGCCTCCTCTCTCTGGTCCCTAGGGATATGAGAGAAGCAACCATCAGAACTGGAGAGAGTGGCCAGGGTTACAGGTTTCCTGGGAAAATCCAGTTTCCTGTTATAAAAAGTAGGTAGGAAAAAATGGGATATCAAGAGATCTAGGACAAGGTGGAATGTGTTTGTTTGTTTGTTTGTTTGTTTGTTTGTTTGTTTGTTTTAAATAGACATGGGTTCCAGAGGATCTAGAAGAAGAAAAGGAGAGAGGAGGGTGTGGAACTTGAAGGGCTCCTCATTCAACCTGTTCCTAAACAGAAATCTTCTCAACAATATTGCTTGAGGAGTGCTCATCCTTCACATGAAGACCTCAAGTGAGAGGCAACCCATTACCCCCCAAGGAAGCTTGTTTGCTCTAGCTCTCACTGTAAAGGGGATTTATTTCAAGCTTGATGTTTGCCTCTCTGTGCCTTCTGAATACTGCCATGGGACCAAATAAAAAAGTTGGATAGTGGAAAGATCCATCCAGAAAAGGAGTGCCTTCACATCCTTACCTTCTCCTCTCACATCTCCCATGGCCTACTGACATCCTAGAATCCATCTGAGTCAGCTGGGCAATGGGAAAACTTGG
The DNA here is from genome assembly GCA_011680675.1 of Gymnobelideus leadbeateri. Taxonomy (NCBI): domain Eukaryota; kingdom Metazoa; phylum Chordata; class Mammalia; order Diprotodontia; family Petauridae; genus Gymnobelideus; species Gymnobelideus leadbeateri. Next base: position 457,051 of record WOXC01012335.1, on the reverse strand, counting down.
GACTACCAGGGTACTTTCCTTCTTTGCCTCTTTTTATCAACCTGGTCACTTGACTGTTTATACTCCTTGAACAAGATGGAAATCAAAAATCCCATTCCTTTTAATAAGATGTGATACCATCATGTGTTCCTATTCACCCTGCCTCCATGCTCTGCCATCCTCTGACCCTATCATCTGACCTACTCATTTAAACTAATGACTTTGGCCTTGCCATTCACCCTACCAGCACACCTTTGGGGCTTCTGGACCTTTCTTCTGGCACTGTGGTGGAATATTCTTTATATGTTTCCTCCTCCAATTAGAGTATGAGCCCCTTGAGTTCAGGGACCTTCTTGATTGTTCATTTTGTATAGCTAGCATTTAATACAGTGTTGAATATATTATAAGCATGTAAGAAATGCCTCTTCATTTGTCAATGCCTTCTTACATTGACTCATTCATTCATCTTCCAGAAGATAGCCTTTTAAGACACTAAAGCCAGTGGGGGCAGTTAGGTGGCACAGTGAATAGAGCACTGGCCCTGGAGTCAGGAGGACCTGAGTTCAAATCTGGCCTCAGACACTTAAGACAAAAACTAGCTGTGTGACTTTGGGCAAGTCACTTAACTCCAATTGCCCTCCAAAAAAAAAAAAAAAAAAAGACATTAAAGCCAGCAATCATGATTCCCCTACCATGACTCCCTCCCAATCAGGACTTCTCTTCTACAAGTTAAATAGCCATACATTCTTCATCTAATTCTATCTTTTTTTGGTGGGGGGACAAACAGGGGTACGCGACTTGCCCAGGGTCACAGAGCTAGCAAGCTTTTGATGTTGTACTTGAATTCAGGTCCTCTTAACTCTAAGGCTGGTGCTTTATCCACTAACGTCCTCTTGAAATATGGTGCTGAGTCATTATCATCCTAAATGCCTTCTTATAGATGTGCTAATGCTCAGAACTGCACACAATATTTTATATAACTAGGGTAGATTTCAACAGGACCATCACCTCCATTGTCCTGGATACCATTAAGAAATCATTAGATATTGTTTGACTGGTAAGTTGTACTGTTGTCGGTGAGTTCAATTAAGCCTGAGATGACTTAAGGTGTAGCTACCATGGTGAAACAACAACACTACAAAGATAACAGCTATGGTGATGATGATGATGATGATGATGATGATGATGATGATGATGATGATGATGATGATGGTGGTGGTGGTGGTGGTGGTGATGGTGATGGTGATGGTGATGATGATGGTGGTGGTGATGGTTATAGTGGTGGTGATGGTGATGATGGTGGTGGTGGTGATGATGATGGTCCCTTGGTCAACCTTCCAGGGATAAAACCTGCATTTATCTAGTTTAGTCTTTGGATATTGGTCCATTATTAGCTCCATACTCAAAACTTCTGTCTTTTAAGGAGACTTCTGAGTACAAAGGGCATAGCATTACAGAATTCAGAGTATTCTCTACCCCATGAAAAAAATTTATTAGATCTTCAGTGGAGGACTTCCTCACCAATTCCCTTTATATAGATGAAACATACTTTGCAAGGGAGAAAAATGGTAAGGCTGGTAAAGATCTCTTAGTAAACTGCCAAGGTGAATGCTGGATTTTGTATTCAGCAATACAACCCCTTAGGTCTGCCTGCTTTCCCCTGAGCTGCCAAATGCCCAGCATGGAAGAGGAGGCACAGTAGAGTGAAGAAGCCAGGATTCAAAGCTGAACTCAAACACTTGTGAACCATGTGGCCAGGCAAGTCATATAAGCTCTCTAGGATTTAGTTTCCTCATCCAGAAAATGAGGAGGTTGGATGTGATGACCTTCAAGGTCTCTGCCATTTCTAAATCTATGATCCTATGAAATGTCTTAGCACTTTGGTGGTTGTCAAAATGCTTCCCCATGAGCCTTAGGCTGTGAATGCAGCCAATAACATGTGTCAGCACTATGACTTCAGGACAGCTTCAGAGCAGGGATCTGAATGTCTAGACAGTTTAGGCACCTCAGATATTCACTATTTCTGAAATGCAGATAAAATGCATTGTTTTCTGGTCTGCCTGAGATCCTGGGATAAAAGTCAGCTAGGGAATGCCATTTTTTTTCTTGTTCTTTTATTACTCAATACTTTCATTACTCAGTGAAATACACTGATTCTGGACCATTTTGTTCCACTCTTTCCAAGGACTACTTAAAAAAGAATACTGATGCTGAACCACCAGATTATTGCTTAGGTTGGGAAAAGACTGAGTTGGCACCTCTCTATCCACCACACCCTGGGGGGTGGGGGGGTGGGGAGCTGGCCCAGTTAAGATTGATCTTTCATTCCCTGCCTCTCCCTTAGCAAAGTAAGAGCCTGAAACTAAGAATTTGAGGGGTCATGGGTACAACTCAGTGCTATTCTTATGCACAGAAGCTCCTTAACCTTCAGCTCTAAAGTTTCACATCTACCATTAGAGAAACATGACTATAATCAAACTTCTGGTCACTACACCTTTTTTCACCTTGTCTATTTCTCTGAGTCACATTGTTATTATTTGAAAAATAAGGACACTGCTACTACCACTACCACTACCACTACTACTACTACTACTACTACTACTACTACTACTACTACTACTACTATTACTACTACTACTAGGCAGCTAGATGACCCAGTAGAAAGAGCACTGGTCTTGAAGTCAAGAAGTTGTTTAGTTGTTTTCAGTCATATACAACTCTCTGTGACCCTATTTGTGATTTTCTTGGTAAAGACATGGGAGTGTTTTGCTATTTCCTTCTCCAACTCATTTTATAGATAAGGAAACTGAAGGAAACAGGATTAAGTGATTTACCTGAAGTCAAGTTCAAATTTAGCCTCAGGCACTAACTGTGTGACCCTGGGCAAGTCAGTTAACCACTATTTGTCTTAATCTACTGGAGAAGGAACTGGCAAAGTGCTCCCTTATGTATGTATCATAGCTGTATCTTTTCCAAGAAAACCTCATGGACAGTATGGTCCATAGGGTCATGAAGGGTCTGACATGACTGAACAACTGAACAAATAATAATAATGCTGTTGATGATGATGATAAATGGTAGTTATATAGTGTTTTAAGATTTAAAATTCTTTATGTGCACTATCTTATTCAGTTTTTACAACCCTAAGAGGGAGGTACTATTATTCCCATTTTCCAGATGAGTAAACTGAGGTTCAGAACCATTACATGGCCACATTTGCAATATGTGACAGGGACAGGAGTCAAAGTCAGGTCTTTCTGAATGTATATTTGGCATCTTCCCCACTAAATTGTGCTGCCTGCTCCAATGCTTATCTCCCTCAAGAGTTATATGGAAGTCAAGGAGTTGTAAATAGGTATAAAATGTGGATTTTTCATTTATTCATTCATTCAACCAACAATATTGGCTACACACTGGCAGTGTGACTCTGGACAATTCATTTGATCTTATAGGGCCTCAGGTAGCTTTCTAAGACTGAGGGTCAAAGAAGATGTTTACTTGCAGTGATCCAGGAAGTCTCCACCCCCAGGAGTTTCTTTGTGACCTCATTTGGTGTTTTCTTAAAAAAAGACACTGAAGTGGTTTGCCATTTCCTTTTCCAGCTCTTTTTACATATGAAACTGAGGCAAATATCTTTAAGTGACTTGCCTAGGGTCACACGGCTAGTAAGTGTCTGAGATCAGCTTTCAACCTTTATGCCACAATAAAACAAGAGAAACTGTAATAGGTCCATGAGAAGAACAACCAACATTGAATGGGAAAGGATGGGGAGATATAAGAGGTAATCAGCTTGTCCACAGTGATGCTCCCTGGTTCTCACATGAAAAAGCTTTGTGACCCCCTATTGTCGGAGCTTCAGTGTTCTCATCTGTAAAATGAAGAACACACTTACATTACCTCCCTCCCAGGCTAAAGGGAAATATGAACTAAACCCTAAAGTGCTATAAAAGGGGGGTTATTATCATTTTGATTTATGATTACACACTCCCTTTCTGACCTGGGTCATATCAGTCAGCCTGAGAGGGTCACTGCTTAGAAACTTCGAGGTGGTACAGTGGATAAGAGCATTGGGCCTGGGGTTAGGAAGATTGGAGTTCAATCCAGCCTCAGACACTTACTGGGTGACCCTGAGCAAATTATTTTACCTCTGATTGCCTCAGTTTCCTCCATTGTAAAATAAAGATTTGGTCAAAAGTAACACAGGATGAGAGACAGCTGGGTGGCTCAGTGGATACAATGTCAGAACCAGAGTCAGGAAAACCTGAGTTCAAATCCAGTCTTGAATATTTACTAGCTGGATGATCCTGGGGAAGTCACTTAACTTCTGTTGTGCCTCAAATTGGAAAAGAGATGATAACAGCACCTACTTCCCAGGGTTGTTGTGAGGATTAAATATTTATAAAGTACTCACACAGTACCCAGCATGTAATAGATGCCAAATAAATGTTTATTTGTTTCCTGCTTCTGAATTTGTTGGGATTTATGATCCCAACTCCACAAAAGCATTCTCTGATGTATCATAGTGCCAAGGTGACTCCAGATTCTTGAAGGCAATGTCAGCAGAGACAAACATCCAGTAAGTCCTAGCAAACAGCAAAGGCTCAGAGTATCTATCTGGTCTGCTTGTTGTTCAAGAGTCAACATAGCACAGTTCAGCAGGGTTCATCTACAGCTTAGCCATAGGAGGGAGAATTGTTTAGCCATAGCACCTACTCCCTGGCCACATTCACTTCCCTCTCAGCTCAGTACAGAGCTCCCAGCTTGATGGGTGAATGCCAAGCCCAGACTGTCATTGTATGAAAGGGTCCCAGACTTTGTTCATTTAACTTTCAGCTCAGTTTAAGCTCTGAATTTCCCCTCCTCAACAGCAGCTTTTCCTCACACAAGTACCCTCTCCTACTCCTCCCTTTCCCAGCTTCCCTTTATGTGTTGTCGCTGATTAGAAGGTAAGCTCATTGAAGACAGAAATCATTCTGTTTGCATGAATTTGTATTCTCTAGACTTTGGCACAGTATCTGGCACATAGTAAGTACTTAATGAATGTTATCAATGTATCTATCATTTACTTAGAGATTGATTTCCCATGGTCTAACCAAGGAAGGCATTCCTACATGGATAAAATCATAGATCCACTAAGTGCACACACACACACACACACACACACACACACACACACACACACTCCATTTTATTGACACTAATATTTATTTTGATGAGGTTACATGTCTATGAATCATGGATACCACCATCTCTAAAGAATTATGATTGAGGGGCATTCTGGAAAGACAGAAGAGTAGGTCAAAAATTTTCAAGCTCTCCAGATTTCCTCCACAAAGAGACAGAAAATTCCCATGAAATGAACATAGAAGAGCAAAAAAAATGAGTGGGGATAAATAGGTTGTCCCCCTAAGATAACTTGAGAAGACCTCAAAGAAGACCCCAGGGGCTGAGGTAGGGTCTGAGTAAAATGTAAAGACCTCCAAGCAGACTCCACTGAATCAACCAACATTGAGCCCTGAGAGAGGCAGATGAGGCCTCAAGAAATTTTACCTAAGGAACTTCCACCTCACAAACTTTTATCTAAAGGCAGACAATGAGTGACAGAAGATTGAAGGACCCACTTCTGTTTCTAGAAGTCAGGTGTAGGGGATCTGACCAGGTCTGCTCTCTGGCTATAGATGTGAGTGAAGAGTGAGAACATGTCTGGTGAGGGTGGTACCATAAGGAACAAGAACATTGTCTGGATAGCATGGCTGGGGCTTAGGGGAGGAAGAGAGGAAGCCCTCAGGTTGAGCCCCCAGACACAATTCAGAAAACAACCATAAGAAGGACCTGAGGCCTTAGACAAAACTACCCACAACCTGGAATTAAAACTTAATGATAATAATATTAAGCTGCTGAAAATAAAATAAGACAAATTGAAAATAAAAAATGAATAAACAAAGGAAAAAGACCATTGATAGCTACTTTGATCTAAAAGGAGATCAGGGTTCATATTGAGAGGAAGATAATGATGTAAAAAAAAAAGACACCCAACCTAAAATAGCATCACATGGTACCAAGCCTCCCCCCCCCAAAAAAAAAAAATCTTAGAAGAACTTAAAAAGGAATTCAAAAACCAAATAAGAGAGAATGAGAAAAAAATAGGGAAAAATTCAAGAAAATTATGAAGAGAAAGTTAACCAGTTAGAAACAGATATATAAAATCTTAAGGAAGAAAATAACTCCTTGGAAACTAGAATTGGGCAAGTGGAATTGAACGATGTTGTAAGACACCAAGAAATAATGAAATTAGAAAGCAATAGAAGAGAGTCTGAAACATTTCATTATAATAACAAATTATCTGGAGCACAGATTAAGGAGAGACAATATAAGAATTGTCTGACTACCTGAAAGTAATGAAAATAAAAGAAGAATCTGGATAAAATATACATATACATACAAATATATATATATATATATATATATATATATACAAATATACATATATATACATACATATACAAAAATTATTATGGAAAATTGTCCTAAAGTTCTAGAACAAGGGAAATTAGAGAAAGAATCCACCAATCACTACCTGAATGAAATCCTAGGAATAAAACTTACAGGAATGTCATAGCCAAGTTTCAAAACTCCCAGGTTAAAGAGAAAATATTGCAAGTAAAAAGAAAAGAAAAAAAATTTAAACAACCAGGATTTCACAAGACCTAGCAACTTCTACACTAAACTACCACAGGACCTGAAACAATATATTTCAAAGAGCAAAGAAGTTGGATTTACATCCAAGAATAGCTTACCCAGCAAAGTTAAGTAGAGTCCTGAATGGAAAAAAAAAAGAATATTTGATGAACTGAAAGATTTTCAGTGATTTGTAACAAAAAGAGCAAAAGGCAGTGGAAAATTCGGTATAAAAGCTTCAGAATAAATATAAGAAAATTGTAAATGACTAATTATAAGATAGTGATGAAGGTTAAACTGCTTACTTATGATCAATGAAAATGTTTGTGGTGTTCTTAAAGCTGATATCATTCTTAAGGTAATTAGAAAGAAAGGCTATGGTCAAGTTGTATATGATAAGGTGATTCTAAAAAACAAATTTGGGTAGGAAAAGATAAAAAGGAGCATTTATCTTATACAATGGGGTGAAAAGAAGAACTAATACAGAGGAAAAAGGTAGGGGTGCAGAGCTGGAAATGTTGGAATCTTACTCTCATCTAGATTGAAGAGAAAATAGGATATATCTGAAGAGGTTAAGGAGTCTTCTGAACTTTTAGAGAGGTGAAAAAATGGTAGGCAGGAAGAGGGAAGGACTTTTAAAAGGGTATATAAAATAAGATTAGGGGATGGGGAGAAGATAAGGGAGGGAATTTTAGAAGGGTGGGTAAAATAAGGAATAAAAAGGTAAGAGGAAAACAAAAGGTAACAGAGATAGGGTAGAAATAGAAACTGAGAAGGAAAATAAAAAAAAAATACCATGGAGGAAAATTCACAAATAGTCATTAGAACTCTGTCAAATCTCTAAGAATATGAGTCATTTCCCAATTGATAAATGGCCAAAGGATATGAACAGGCAGTTTCCCAATAAAGAAATCCAAACAATTTATAGCCATATAAAAATGCTCTAAATAATCATTGATTAGATAAATGCAGATTAAAACAACCTTGAGATATAATTTTATACCTACCAGATTGGCTAAAATGATAGAAGAGGAAAGTGACAAATGTTGGAGGAGATGTAGAAAAAATGGGACACTAATTCATTGTTTGTGCATTTGTGAAATGATCCAGCTGTTTTTGGAGAGCTATCTGGAATTATGCCCAAAGCATTATTAAACTGCCTGGACCCTTTGACCTAGTAATACCACAACTTCATATATTTCCAAAGATGATTAGGAACGAAGGAAAAGCACCTATATGTTCTAAAAGGCTTATAGCAGCTCTCTTCGAGGCAAAGAACTGGAAATTGTAGGGATGCCCATCAGTTGGGGAATGGCTGAATGAATTATGGTATATGATTGTGATGGAATACTACTGTGTCATATTAAATGATGAGCTCATTGACTTTAGAAAAACATGGAATGGCTCATATGAAATAGTGAAAAACAAAATGAGCAGAACCAAGAGAACACTGTATACAGTAACAGCAATATTGTTTCAAGAATTATTAAGCAAATGAGTTATTTTGTGTATTATAAATAGCCAAATGAACTTCATAGGGAGAAAGACACCTGCATTCAGAGAAACTGATAAATAAAAGAACATATAGAAGAATTACACACACACACACACACACACACACACACACACACACACACACATACACACACACACATACATAAAATTATAAAATTTGTGTCTAATGGTAGGCATCTGTAGGGCAGGATGGGAGAGGAAAAAACAGAAAAAAAATATGATAATTTTGTTGCATATTTGAAAGAAATAGCAAGTTGTACATGGTAGATCTGTAGTTCCATGTACAATCATCATGTTTACTTACTATGTTATAAAGATGCGTGTTTTATTCCATAAATTAAAAATAATTATTATTAGGGGCGGCTAGGTGGCACAGTGAGTAGAGTGTCAGCCCTGGAGTCAGAAGGACCTGAGTTCGGATCCGGCCTCAGACACTTAACACACACACAAATAAAAACCTAGCCATGTGACCGTGGGCAAGTCACTTAACCCCAATTGCCCTCCAAAAGGCAAAAAAAAAAATTATTATTATTGCATGTGACCCAAATTGTGATGGAAATTAAAAAGCACACATATACACAGGTACACATATGTGTACACATATACACACATCCATAAAATAAAAACTCAGAGGAGGCAGCAGAAACTTGCTCACTTGCCTGGAGTGTCAGTATCAGGAGTGCCTAGGTTTAAGTCTTGGGTCTACATCAAAGGTTCCTTCAATTAGATTCAAGCTACCTCTGGAGTGGTGAGAGCCACCTTGCTTTACCCACTGAGATGGGGGCCTGTCTCTTGTCTCTGGATTCTATGACACAAAGCCCTGACTTGCCTCAAATCTGACTATATAATAACATCAGGGTATAAGCAATTGAGAGGTGAGAGAAGGCTCCTAACATTTAGAGCTGAAAAGATGTGAACTTTAGAAACCAACTCCCCCAACCCCTTCATTTTAATAGAGTAAAAAATATAGAGAAGGTTAGAGGGGAAGTTCACTGACTAGAATCACACACCACAATTGAAGTCAGGTCCTTTACCACCCAATCCAGCGCTCCTTCCATTATACCACATGACCAGATGGCAGAGGGAAGCAAAAAACTTACAGAGGCATTAGAATATAGTGGAAAACTGTTGGTTTTAGAGTTAGAAGAGCTGAGATTAAACCCCACATCTGCACTATTTGGCAAGAGCTTTCTCCTCTCAGGATCTCACTTTTCTCCCATATTGAAATTAAGATATTGGATTAGTTGGTGTCTAAGGTCCTACCCTTCCTGTTCTGAGTGCTATGAACCTTTTCTCTGACTCTTGCTTTCTATGCAACCTGGGGAAAATCAATTAGTCTTTCTAGGCCTCGGTATTTCTTACCCACCCCTACGATATGAGTGGGTTGACTTAGCCTGTAAAATTCCTTCTGGCTGCAAAGCAACACTCCTCTTCCCTTATGACTCTGAGGGAGGAGATAAACAAAGTTATCTGGTAAAACACTAAAATCAGAATCAGATGATTTGGCTTCCAAGTCCAGCTCTCCTCCTTCCTTTTGAGTGACCTTGGACAAGTTACACAAACTGAATGAGTCTCGCTTTCCTTTTCTGTAAAGTGATCTCTCAGGTACATCCAGGTCAAGACCTAGGACCCTGATTGAGTCCATCCAAAAGGGGGAACACTGTCAGGCTGACTTTGAATCAAAGCTACCAGCAAAGGGCTGGAGACTGAGATGTTGCCAGAGATTCCACAGGCTTAAAGTAAGGGGTAGGAGGTGATCTCCCCCATTCCTGCTTTTGAAAAGAAAGCTGTAGGATGATGCCCTATCTCCTCCAAAGCAAATAGTAAGGGAAAGATTTCAAACAAAAACCTAGAGCAGTCCCTTTAAACTCTATGTGGAGAGCCTCTTGTGTTGTAAGGAGATGAGAGGCTCTGGGTGAATAAGAGCTTATGTGTTCAGCTGTGTGTGTGTGTGTGTGTGTGTGTGTGTGTGTGTGTGTGTGTGTGTGTGTTTGTGTGTATAGTGGTGATGGAGAGAAGGGGTTGGGGGCCTCTCACTTTTCACTCCCTCTAAAGCCAGAGGCCCCTGCTAGGAAACAAAGGGGAACCATGATGGCTCTATCCTTGTGTTCACATAAATTACATTAGTACTCATTATTTCTGTTCTTTTCACTGAGCTAGATTCTGTTCCTTTTATTTTAAATAAGGAAAAGTCAAAATCATGCATACACATATACTCACGTAAATACCAATCTATATACATGCACATAGACATGTGCATATACATATACATGTATATGGTCTTTATTGATGTGTTTTGTTTTTATATTACAACCATTTACAGATTATTCACACTTTATCTTTTATAGTAAAGTAAGGAGGGAGGGAAGAAAAGATAAGGGGAAAAAAGACACTGACATGATAACTTTGTTGTGGATTTGGAGGGAATAGCAAGTTGTACATGGTAGATATGCAGTTTTGTGTGCAATCATCTTTTATTGTACTGTGTTATGGAAATGCTTGTTTTGTTCTGCAAATTGAAAATAAAATAAATTTGTAAGAGAAAAAAACAAAGTAAAATTTGAGTATAATAAATAATACAGTGACCTCATCTGAAAGGACATGCATAATGTCACAACTCTTGCACCCCACCCCACTTCTACTTAAAAAAAAAACAAAAACTGAAACCTATTTTTCCCTCCAATTCCCTACCTTTCTGGAAAAAAGAAAAAAAATCTCTTGGAATAAATATGAATTCATACATATATATATATATATATATATATATATTTTGAGATCACTAAAAAAAATCTCTCCTTAAATCAGAACATCTGCACTGATGGAAACTTTAGACATTTATCAGGGAAGTGGAATGTCTTTTTCCTTGCTTTATCATGTCTTCTGGGAAGTCTAGAGAATTGCCAGATCCAGAAAGAAGGGGAAAAGACCTTATGTACCTCAGTAGAGAAAGGAAAGAGGGGACCTGGGGATCCAGGGTCAATACTCATGAAAAAATCTGACCTATGGCCTTCAATAAGCAGGAACCTTGCCAAGGAAGACACATGTAGCCATGGGTCTAAGCATGGAGATAGAAACATTATTCAACTTCTGCTTAAAGTCCACCGCTGATGGAGAACACACCACTCTTCATGACATACCTTTGATATCCTTCATTGTTAGGGACTTCTGGGATCCAGAAGAAATTTGAACTGCACAGTTCCCCCCTATTGTTTCCATTCTCATCCTTTGTGATCAAGCAGACCAAGTTCAATGTTATTTTCTCAAACAGACATGACTGGAATGTTGAATGTAAGGTCATCTCCCTAGAAAGAGCTGATGAGTTGGTGTGTTTGAAAGAGCACTGAACTTGGAGATGGACACTTGAGATAGATACATAGATTTGCTGTTTGTTCTCTCTGTCTCTCTCTGTCTCTCTGTCTCTCTGTCTCTCTCTGTCTCTCTCTCTGTCTCTCTCTCTCTCTCTCTCATATATATATATATATATTAGGACAAGATTCTTCCTTTCTCTGGGTTTCAATTTCTTCTTTTATAAGAAAGAACTAAGTGGCACAGAGGATAAAGTATTAAACCTTACTTAAGTCAGGAAGGTCTGAGTTCCAATTCTAAGTCAGACACTTACCTGTGTGACCTTGAGCAAGTCATTGTTCCTCTATATGTCTGCCTCAATTTAATCAACTGTAAAATGGGGTTAATAAAGACCCCTATCAAAAAAAGAAAGAAAATAGAGGGTGGCTAGGTGGCACAGTGAATAGAGCACCATCCCTGGAGTCAGACTTGAGTTCAAATCTGGCCTCAGACACTTAACACAAAAACTAGCTATGTGACCTTGGGCAAGTCACTTAACCCCAATTGCCCTACCTTCCCCCCCTCAAAAAAAAAAAAAAGTAAAAATCCCTGTCTCCTAGGGTTGTTGTAAAGGTGAAATGAGATGATATTTGTAAACACTTTGGAAACCTTAAAGTGCTATATGAATAGTAGCAATTATTAAGAGGGAGTTGTATTAAATATTTTTCCAGTTCTGTTTGGTTTAAAGCCTATGAAAATGTACTTCTGTTTGTAGTATTTTCTTCAGTTCCAGGTACCACATTTCTTGAGGGCTAAGCCAGAACAGATGCAGAAGAAGGTGACCAAGATGGTATTGTAATTGTAGATAAGATTAACTGCACCTACCCTCACTAGCACTGATCCTGGCCAAGTCTCTAAATCATTTTTAGCCTCTGTTTTCTCATCTATAAAATGGAGATTATAATAGGCAAAAAATAATAAACATTTCTGAAGGGCTTATCATGTGGCACTGTGCCAAGTGCTAGGGCTACAAAGAAAGGCAAAAATGTGATTCTTGCTCTCAAGGACCCAACATTCTAACAGGGGAGGCAACATGCAGACAACTATGTACATACAGGCTACACAGTGTTGCTCATGGAAGATTGTTATTGTTTGTCCTTTGTTCTTAAAGAGGACCGTGACATCAGGAAGGTGATGTACTTCTTAAAAGTGGATTGGATTTAGGGGCATCTAGGTGGCACAGTGATAAGAGAGTCGGCCCTGGAGTCAGAAGGACCTGAGTTCGGATCCGGCCTCAGACATTTAACGCACACACAAATAAAAACCTAGCCATGTGACCGTGGGCAAGTTACTTAACCTCAATTGCCCTCCAAAAAAAAAAAAGTGGATCGGATTTAAGTGAGGGAGGGCTGTGCAAAGTCCCCAGCCTCACTTTCTCCTTTGGAGTCATCTGGGTCCAGTGGTCAGATACAGATCTGGACAACTGAAGATGGCCCCCTCATGGAAGGCATTCTGAGAGGGAAGGCACTATAACTGGAGTGGCAGAAGTTGGGGAACTATAATTGCCTTTCTACTGGCTCTCCCTAATGCCTAGAATGCTTTCTTTTTCCACCCACCAGCCCCTGCATCTCTTTAAATCCCCACTGGACCCAGATGTTTATAAAGTCATCTTCATCATCATCGTGTTCTGTTCTCCATCCTTGGGGGTCTTCGAGTAGATACTGAATGACAACTTGTAGGATGCCTTATAGAGAGGATTCCTGTTCAGCTATGCATCGTATTACTGCAGAAAGCCCCTGAGGTCCCTCCTAGCTTTAAGATTCCATGACTCTCTCAAGAATTCTTGGGCTGATTTAAAAACTGGGCAAAAATTAAAGAAACATGAAAGCAGGGTTGGCCTTAGTCAAAACTGGGAAACAGACAAAGTTTTCTTTTCACTTTAAATGCTACCCTCCCTTGGAGGTTCCCCCCTCCCTTTGCCACTTTTCCACCAAGACTTACCCCCTACTCATGTTCCTTCCCTGTCGCTTTTTCTCCTTTCTTTTCTGGCAAATATCTGCCCTTTGAACCTCACCATGGTCTGTGCCAGGCATGAAAACTAATCTATATAACCACTCCCAGCTGAGGTGTCAATGGGTGGTTTTTACTTTTCCCCAAAGTCGTATTTGTATTTTACAGTAGCCTCTAGGAATCCGGAAGCCTGACTCAAATAGAGGGATAGATTTCAGGCAGGCCAGGAGGGAGTATATTTTGTGGCCTCTCAGAGCCCTCTAAATTATACCATGGAAGTTTCTGCCTGCTCTGTATTCCTTTGCATGGGCCTGGCCTTCTGTGAGGCCAACCAATGAACCTTAAAACAAAAACACAAAAGACTCTTGACCAGGACTCATAAGAATAGTGTTCAAGGCCTGGCTCTTCAATCTGGCTTTGGACAAATCTCTCCCCTTCATGGGCCTCAGCATCATATACAATCTATAAAAAGCCAATGGTTGGAACAAATGATCTCTAAGGCCCTCTGGCCCCTTGAGTTGTTCAACTATGACTGTGAAGACCCCACAAATTTTGGATTCTGCCCACAGGATCAGAGAACAGGTAAGTTCTTCTGGAAGCCTAACCAGCCAGAATCAACAAACAAGTGTTTCTTAAGTATTTACTATATGCTGGCACTATGTTAATAGTTATGGATGCAATGAAAGAAAGAGAACAGTCCTTGTCCTCAAAGAGCTTACATTCTAAAGGGGGGGAGACAACGAGGCAACTGAAGGAAAATGAAATCCATAGAGAAGAACTGACTTGTTTAAGTAACTGGCAAAGACAGTGGGGAATAGATAGGTATACACAAGATGTGTACAGGATGCAAGGAAGACAATAGCATCTCATGGTGAGGGGAGGGAGAGAGGGATTGGAAAAATCTCACTTGCAACACAGGCTGTGAAGGTCTGCCTTCCTCTCACAGATTCATGCTGAATCAGGTTATAATCAACTTTTTATAAGTGAACTTTTGTAACTAAAAAATGTCAGGGAGAAACAGCCACAAAAGGTTTCATAAGAACTTAGGGAGATTCCCTGGAGGTTGTGGGGGAGAAAGAGAAACAACTTACTCCAAAGATAAAGAATCTCTAATCTCCTCTCCTTCTGTGTGGGGGTGGGAGAGAGGAGGCCACTAGGGTCTCTAAGGAGGCTTTCACTGCCATTCCTTGGCTCAGAGCCAAGGGCAGAAATTCCCAGCACTGGGTTGGAGACACCCCAGGGCCTTGCCAGTTATCTTCAGACCAGAGTTAAAAGCCTCAAAACCAAATGCATTTTAATTCTTTCTCGCCATCTCTCTCTCTCTCTCTCTCTCTCTCTCTCTCTCTCTCTCTCTCTCTCTCTCTCTCTTTCTCTTTATCTCTCTCTGTCTCTCTCTCTCTCTGTGTCTCTCTCTCTGTCTGTCTCTCTGTCTCTGTCTCTGTCTCTCTGTCTCTGTCTCTCTGTCTCTGTCTCTCTGTCTCTCTCTGTCTCTCTCTCTCTCTCTCTCTCTCTCTCTCTCTCTCTCTCTCTCTCTCTGTCTCTCTCTCCTTCTCTCTCTCTGCCTCTGTCTGTCTCCCTCTGTCTCTCTTTTTCTCTCTGTCTTTCTCTGTCTCTCTGCCTCTCTTCTACTTTGGTGATGTAAACTGGTCACTTTATTTAAGTTCTTGAAAGATTTGAGGTAATTACTAGTAAAGCTTTACAAATCCAAGCTAAGAGAATGTCTCACCCTTCAGATTGTGTGAAGAATGAGATGGAGACAATCATTTGGTAGAAATCCAGGACTCCAGCCAGCTGAATTCAAGTAGAGATAAAATGGACCCTGAGCTATCCCGTCTCCGCTCAGGTTACTTCTCCTTAATAAACAAAGAAAAACTTTTTTTTTTTAAAGAATCATAGAATGTCAGAGCTGGGAAGGGTTGTAGAGATAATCTTAAACAATACCCTTAGTTAAAAAGTAAGGAAACTGAGGCCCAGAGATGGAAGATGTTTTCTTGAAAGTCCCCTAGCCTTTTGGTAGCAGAATCAGGGCTAGAACAGTAGTTTCAATGGCCCTGGGTAAAATATTCAAGGCTTATATAGGCTTGGAAAAGTGCATGCTCTTTTGTTGTTGGGTTTGTTTGTTTGTTTATGACTTTTCCCTTTTGTTCTGTTTCTTCTTTCACAACATGACTAAAGTGGAAATATGTTTACATAACTGTACATGTATAATGTATATCAGATTGCTTGCTTTCTTGGGAAAGGGAATGGGAGGGGAAAAATTGAAATAAAATCTCATAGAAAATGAATGTCTATCTCTATGTGTAACTGGAAAAAATAAAATATTATTTACCAAAAATGAAAAAAGATAAGAAAAGTGGGTGTTCCAGAGGGTGACAAACAACTCTGATTGGTCAACAAGTAATGAGAGAGAATGACTATTAAAATGAGGGGCTCTACCTATTCTGAACTTTGATCATGTCATTTATTTCTAAATTACCCCCAGCCTAGGAGAATCTAGACAAAGAATCTATATCACCTGCCCAAGCCAGAGCAAAAGAAAACGGATTGGGAGCTTCACCTTAAATTCCTTGTAAGGTTGGGTGGGGTCTGACTAAGATTGAGGAGAGTTCATCAGTTTCATTATGACTAATGTCCTTCAAAAGACTGAACTTTGAAATGAGGATTATAGAAAAAGGGGGGAACTTGGGAACTCTGGATCTCCCCAAATCATTGGTTATTAATAATTATTTCTCTCATCCACCATCACATGAAAAAACACATAAAATTAAATCACCTATGGCATTAAATGCACTTTAGTTCTCATTCAGTTGAACCTCTCGATGGCTTTTGACATTGGTGAGCACTAATTCTTGGAGATATTTCCTCTACCCTTGGTTTTAGAAATGCTCTACTTTCCTGGTTCTGCTACTGCTTCTCTACATTTTTTTTCCTCTTTATTGTTGGATGACTCCTTGTTCTTTTTCTAAGTCAGTAATGTGGGGGTTCCCCAGGGTTCTATCTTAGGCTACCTGCTCTTGTCTAATCCCTCACCCCACTCCCACCTCTACTACTATTTCTATGCAGAAGACTTCCCAATCTCTAGCTCTGATATCTCTTCTAAGCTCTTCCAGACCCTTACATCTAACATTCTTGAGGACCTCTCTACTTGTCTGGTGCGCTAGGATCTAAAATTTGACATGTTCCAGACTAAGTTTACTGGCTGTACTCTCCAGTGGAATCAACCCTGAGGGAGTAGTGCAGCAAACTGTCCCTTTAAAAATTTCCTCCAAAAAGATCTAGAAAATCTGCCAGACTAAATTCTGATGGGGAAATACAGAAAAAGTCCCAATGAATCATTTGACTAGTCCACCTCTGTACAAGGAGAAAGAGAGATCTGGAGACATAAGGTCTGACCAAGACCACACCATGCACTCCAGCAGCCAGGTGTGCATTATGGCAAAAGAAGGCCCCAGACCCATAGAGAGGGAGGACCACACACAGAACATAGGAACAAGTACCAACTGGCAACTTTCACCATTTTCTAATTCTGGGTAGATGGATAAGGACAACTGTGCACTCAGTGATGGCATTCCTGGATAGGGAAAACCTGCATGGCATACCAAGAAACAAATTCAGAGGTAAGTAGCAATGCTGTGGTTTAGGACCACCTCCATTCCCAATCCCTCTCCTACCATGAGCATAGCAGAACAGGAAAGTTAGGGGACAAAAAAGGAAAGAAAGAAGTAAGGAGTCTTGGAATCAGGAGAAATCTGTGTTTAAATCCTTCATCTGACACTTACCAGCTGTGTGACTGTGAGCAAATATTTTATTTCTTGAATCTCAGTTTTCTAATCTGTAAAATGGGGATAATAATGCCTCATTTCTAGTTTCTAGCCAAATCTAAAGCTTGCAGGAAAAAACAAAAACAAAAACAGGGCAGGAATCCCAGAACAAAGGGAAGCCTACTGTTCTATCCTTCTGAACCAGTAGAGTTTTCCAGCTGGCTGAAACAGTCTAATCCAGCAAGCTGGTCAGCTAGAAACTTGGATTAGGAATTTGCAGAAATTTGATCAAAGGGGTAGAATCAGAATTTTCCCTAGATCAGACCACTTTGGAAGCACTGAAAGCTAGCGGGTCTCAAGCCTGTTCCTAAGATCCTGAAATAACACAACACTCAATACCCCCAAGAAAGCAGCAATGAAAACCAAATCTTCCCTTCAGAAATGCAAAAATTCCAGCACTTACATCAAACTTGAAATCAGGAAATAGGATGGAGAATGAACAAAGAAAAATAGAATCCCATTATATAGAGCTTTTATGGTGGTAGAGAACCTCAAATGCAAAAAGAGAATGACTCTAAAACATCTACAAGCAAATTTTCAGAGAAAAACACAGATTGAGTACAAATTCAATTAGAATTCCTAGAAAACATGAAATAAGAGCTCCTGAAAGTTAAAATAAATGTTCTTTTTATTAATGAAATGAGAACACTCAAGGAAAAAGTCAGAAAAGAAATGAGAGCCATGGAAGAGAGAATTAGAAATGGAATTAACAGTATGGCACAAGAAGTCCAAATCTTGCCCAAGCAATGAACTCCTTGAAAAAATTGAATGGATCAAATACAGACAATTCCAAGAAATGACAAGAAACATTATAGCAAAGTCAAAGCACTTAAAAAAAAAAGAAGAAAAGAAAATGCAAGATATCTCATAAGCAAAAAAAAATGAGCTGGAAAATAGATTGAAGAGAAAAAATTAAGAATTATTAGACTATCTTAATGCCATTAACAACAACAACAAAAAAGAAGCTAAGTATCCTACTTCAAGAAATCCCAAAAGAAAACCATCCAGTTCTCTAAGAACCAGAGGGCAAAATTCTAAATCTTACGATCCTACAAATTCAAATGTCAACATTCCTGTCTTCATGGTACTTACATTTCAGTAATGGTTTAGGACTTAAATATGGATAGCCATAAGACAATATACTACCATAATAAGTGTACAGAAGTAGTACATAGAATCATAAGATTTGGAGTCCTGAGTAAATTTATAGATTATCTATCCCAAACTGACCCTCAACCTTGTTTTATATTGTAGGTGAAGAAACTGAAGCCCAGAGAAGAAGGGACTTAGAGAGACTGCACAATGGATGGAGGATTTAATCCTTGGTCCCCTGATTCAAAATTCAGGCCTCTTTCCACTAAGCTGACTTTCCCTTCTCCCATCAGAGCTCTACAAAGAGTACATGCTTACTAACCATGTGACAAATAGAACTGGATAAATACCCTCTTGAAAACTATCCCCCGAATTATTTCCCTGAGGTGAGAAAGACCTGAGAAAATTCGCAGGGGCTAAAGGAGTTGTTAAGGTAATCTTTGAGCATTTCTTTAAGAGGTTCTCTGTATGTGAGAGATGTAGGAAAAGGAGGAAGGATAAAATAGAGAGTAGTGAAAAGCTGTGAAATATCTAAATCTAGACCAATTCGGGGTAAAAGTCATCATCAACTTGAAAAACTATTTTCCTTGGTAGACAACAGGAAAAAATTCTGTGACTAGAAAAATTGTCAACACCTATCACCTAAAAGTTGAGAGAGCTACCTGGGTGCTCCCTGTTGATGGCTCCTCTCTCCAAGATCCTAGTCCTGCTTTCTAGATTTCAGAAATGAGAGAAAACCAAAGAGGCCTCTCAGGACAGGCAGCAATCAGTCCTTCTAACTTGGAACTGGAGTCCCATAATTAGCCAACCAGCCAATTAAATCAGCCAAAGAGATAAAGTTTGGCTAGAGCTCCAGCAAGGTAAGCAGACCTACTCCAAATTATTCCTTTTCCCCCAGACACTTAGCTAAATGTTAATTAACCATATGAACCCAAAGGAAAGGAATAAACTGTTTCTCGAAGTTCCACAAAAGACTGAGCAGAGCCCCAGGGGCAAATTTTTAATGTAGTTTCCAGAAGCATTTAACTTACTCCCCTCCTTTAGAGATGGGCTGCTGAAGCTCAGAATGGGAATGCAATTGGAACCCAGATCTCCTAACCCCCAAGTCTAGCATTCTGTTTCTTGCCTTATACCACATCATTTATCTGAATGAAATCCAAGTGAACTTCTACCTTCCTCCAGAGCAAAAGAAATGGAAATGGAGGCAAACTCAAAATGATCAGTGAGCTCTCCCACTATGCCATGTAAGCTTCCCCATGAAGAACTTATGGGAAAACAGTTTAGAATCATATAAGTAGAAAAGGCTATGTCCTACATCCATGGCTTCAAACTCAGAAATGGAATCACTATACACAAGAATCCCTTCTGGGTGCATATTGAATTAGAACACCATATGGTAACATTATCTATGTTTTATTGTATTTGTATTTATTTTATTAAATATTCCTCATTACACTTTAATCTAACTAAGTTGCACTTGGGAGTGTTGCCAGCAGTGTGCAATCCCACCAAAGTGAACATGAACCAATGACTTGACCTCCAAGGGTCCCATTTTTCTCATCTGCCAAAGGAGGAGGTTAATTCTATTGTAATGGAAACAACTATTTTCAGTTATTGGATTTAGAGTATTAGATCCAGGATACCCAAGAATGAACCCTAGCTATGTTCCTCATGAGTCATGGGCAGTGAATATTCTCTGAGCCCGCTCTTGTAAGGTCAACTACATCTTCCCCTTAGAGTTTTAAATGTGTCTCTGAGATCTCCAATGCCTTTGGCATAAGCCTCTATTCCAAATACGTTCCACCTTCACCCCTGCCCAATATTAGCCATCACTTACTAATAGTCTCCCAGGGTATTTACTTCTAAGATATTACAAGGACAGAAGTATAAAGATTATCTCTACCTCCAAGATCTTCAAAGCATATGCTCTCCTACATCACCTCAATCTTTGGGGAAAGTAGGCTCACACTTAACATAATTTCTATATGACACTGACCTCCCCCTGATGGCCTCAGAGGGAGATGGCCATCACCATATTGTCTTTCCTATCATCCAAGAAGAAGATTCATAATGAAAAGCCAAAACAAGAGAGGGAATGGTTAGGAGGAATAGTATCATTTGCATATGACCTTCTGGCTTCTCAATCAAAACAGGTTCTTCTTCATGGTGTGCTTAACAGACTGGAACCAGTTATAGAATGTCCACACAGAGAATCTGAAATCCTAGTGCAGTTTTTGTATATACTCGAAGACATTTCTGTTGTATGTCGTCATAACTGTCCCAGATGCAAATCCTGTAGCCTGCTCCATGTAGGGAATTGTATCCTAGGAACTCTGTGCCTGCCCATAAAGATCGTGCTCAATGGCTAGTCCCTAGCTGCATGCACTGCCTGGGACAAGCTTCTTTCTCAGTAAAATGAGAGCCATAATGTTTACCTTCCCTAACTCACAGGGTTGTAATGCAGACAGCTTCCTGATTTCAGTAGCTCTGGTACACTTGATATGACATCTTCCTCCAATAATATAGAACATGGTTCATTGATATAAATAAGCATTTTTGTTGTTGTTCAGTAGCTTCAGTCTGACTTTTCATGACCTCATTTGGAGATTTCTTGGCAAAGATAATGGAGTTGTTTGCCATTTCTTTTTCCAGGTCATTTTTACAAATTAGGAAACTGAGGCAGAGTTAAGTGATTTGCTTAGTTAATGTCTGAGGCTGGATTTGAACTTAGGTCTTCCTGACTCTAGGCTTGGCACTCTATCCACTGTACCATTTAGCCGATAAGTACTACAAAGTTACTCAATATATGAAATGGCTTTTCCAGTATCACACTGCTATTATGAATCAGGGGAAATGTTTTCTCCCATATCTTCCTGACTGTAATTCCAATACTCTAGCCCTTTTGGTAGGCTCTCTATTTAATTGACGAGAGGAATATTTAGTAGACACCACCATGAGTCTGAGTCCACTCTCCCTAGGGAGAATGTGCCCTCGGTGGGAAAAGGGGGAAAGCGTTATAACAACCACATTGAATTTGAGCCCACTTTTCACAGGAACTAAGGGAAGAAGGGAAGAAGAGGAAAGAGGGAAGTACTCTCATAATTGTAAGCAATCTCACAGGGCAGTTAGTCCAATCAATAATCCTCCAAGAATCTCTTCTACGAAGTCCCCAGTGGTGGTCATTTCACCTTCAGTGGAAGACCAATGGTGCAGTTTGCTGCACACAAACACCTTCACTGCCATTCATTAATTCCTTGAAGAAATACGTATTAAGCAATCCTGTTTGCCTGACAGTGACAAAAACCAAAAAGGGAGCCTTCTCTCAAGGAGTTTACTTGTTCAGGGGATCAGATAAGGAAATCCAAATATATAAAATAAATTCAGAGTAATTCTAGGGCGTAGAAAAGATCACTGTGTGAAAAATTACTAACACTGAAATCCTTCATTAGTGATGAGACAGGGCAAGAACTTTGGTTTATTCAATGAATAAACATGTGTTTCTTTCTTTCTTTCTTCTTTCACAAAACCTTAAACCCAGTTCACTCTGAAGCTCATAAATTAGACCACAATAGGTCCCTGCCCAAGCTCCACTTAATCACTGTATTTTGGGCCTCCTGATTTAGAATGAATGTTAATGGTAACTGTTTCTCTTTGGAACCACAACCCTGAGGATCTTCCCCTCCCAGCTTCATTTTTTTATCTCTTTTTTCTAATTAAAGGGGCCATCCCTGGGCTCACTTCTTAAAGAGGCCTATTCACTAAATGGGCCTTATCTCACTCTAAGTGAGTACCTGAAAAGGCCTTAGCCTAAAAGGCCCAGGGTCTCCCATTGCATCCTGGGTAATCTGCAGTCATCCTGATGAATATCTGGTCACTGGACCCAGATGCTTCTAGAGGAGAAAAGGAGGTTGGTGAGCTTGCACAGCCTTCCCTCACTCAAATCAAAATCAACTGCAGGTCATGTCATCACTTCCCTGATGCCATGGTCCTCTTTGAAAATGAAGGACAAACACAACCTGTGAGTAGACCAAGCTGCCTGAATGGGGACCCAGTTAGTTGGGTAACTCAGCTCATCCTCTTCTCCCTTTCCCTTTCCCTCACCTTCTTCTCTTCTCCAAAGGAAGGTAAATTTTGATGGCCAGAGGCTGCCCACAAACACAAAAATGTATAAAGCACCTTCCTGGTTTTGTCCTTTAGGGTCAAGAAGAATAAGATGAATCTCTCCTCTACATGACAGCCTTTTAAATACTTAAAACAATAAGCATCTGCGATATCATCTTCATTTTCATCGAGTTGTTTCTTCCCCATGCTGTGCATCAACCAGTCCTTATATGGTGTGGTCTCCAATCCCCTCACACTCCTGGTAACTTTCTTTTTTCTTTTTTTCCCCACTTTTTGGAGGGCAATTGGGGTTAAGTGACCTGCCCAAGGTCACAGGGCTAGCTTTTATGTTAAGTGTCTAGGGCTGGATTTGAACTCAGGTCCTCCTGACTCCAGGGCCCGTACTCTATTCACTGCTCCACCTCGCTGCCCCTCCTGGTAACCTTCTCCCGGAGACTGTCCAGCCTGTAAATGTTTTTCCTACAATGTAGTACTCAGAGCTAAATAACATGGGACTCCAATGTTCTGCATGCTCTGCTTCTCGATGCAGTTCAGGATAACAGATTCAACAGCAACCACCTCACCTTAGTGAAATAGAGTCCACTAACAAATCTAGATCTAAAATAAGTAAATAAATCAAACAAACTTCTGAACACAATGAAATTGATTTTCTAAAGGTAGTGTTGAAACAACATTTATTCCTATGAAATCTTATTACTGTATTCAACCCATCATTTTAGCCTTTTGAGAAGTTTGCTTATCCTAATCTTAATATGATATATTAGCTTCCCCCCCCACTTTTATATAAATATGCTTATTTGATAAAAATGTTGTCTCTACCTTCATGTAAGTCACTAATAAAAATATTAAACCAACAAAAGGTCGAAGGCAGATTCCCTAGGCCACTCTACTAGAGACTTCGATTCAAAATAAAGTCAGGGTATCAATGACCACTCTTTGGGGAGTCATCTATCCCTAGATTGTCCTAACTAGCATATCTTCTAGCCCACATCTCTTTGTCTTGTCCACAAGATCTGGCAGAGTATCTTTATGAAATGTGTAGTTTCAGCAGACCATCTTGTCTAAAGCATCTCTGTCTGAAGCATTTCCCTATTCAACCAGTTAAACATCCCTACAAAAGGAAAGAATTAGGCTAACCTGGCAAGACAGCTTCTTTACATTCAACAAATATGGAAACATTTACTTATGAAGTCACAGGCATACTTAGGTGTTATGTCTAAAAAGAGAAATAGTGAATAATTCTTTCAAGGAGCTTGCCTTCTACTGGAGAGGCAAGACACATACAAGGAGCTACTTTGCAAGGCAGCTGGAAGAAGAGGACAATAGCAACCAACCTAGTGTTGGAATAAAAGCAATAAATCCAAGATAAGGAAGGAATGAAATTCCAGGTATTTGTGAGTTCAGTCAGATAATTATTAAGCACCAGGCTTTGTCCTAAGCATTGGGGTTGCAAAGAAAAGCAAAATTCAGTCCCTCCTCTCAAGGATCTCACAGTTACGGAAGTAAGAGATGAAATAAAAAGTTTGAAGAACAACTAATAATCCAATTTGGCTGGAATGTAGAAGTCATTGAACAATATAGAAATGAAACTTGGAAGGCAGGTTAGAGTCACGAGATGGAAGTACTTTAAATGCCAAGTTGGTGATTTTCATTTTTGTATATTAGAGACCATGTTTATGCATTAAAGGCAAAGTGCTTTATGTATATTAACTCATATGATCCACACAACAACCCTGGGGGTAAGTGCCATTATTATCCCCATTTTACAGATGGAAAAGCTAGCGTAGAGGTTAAATGACTTGTCCAAGGTCACAAAGATAGAAATAATCTGAATCCAGATGTGATGTAAAAGCTTCCTAATTGAAATTGTGTGCTCTATCTAGGGCAACATCTAGCAGGCCTACTTGACCATTATTAGACTGTGAGCCCCTTGAGAACAGGAATGATTACTTTGTCTTTTTCTGAATACCCTATGTTTAGTTACATACCTTATGTAACTAACATAGTTACCCTATGTGACTAGGTTACAGTACCTAATAACATAAGGCTTATTAACTGATTGAATTTACTGAGTTGAAGTCACCAGATCCAGATGAATTATACTATATAGTGCTGGGACAGGTAGGTGAATAGAGAGGATAGAATGCTGGGCCTGAAGTCAGGAAGACCTGAGTTCAAATCTGGCTTCAAACTCTACTGTAGAGAGCACAACTCTTATGGGCTGGCAAAGTTGTTTGAATGCCAAAAATATATTTTCTTCAAAAGACTAATTTATGGTCTTTACACACGGCAAACACTAACATGGAGGTCAGAACAAGTGATACAAGGACACTCTCAAGGACTCTCTGAAGAGCTTTGGAATTGATTATGAGGCATGGAATACACTGGCACAGGACTGCCCAGCATGGCATGCCTGAATAAAAGAAGGTTCAATATTCTATGACCAAAGTGGAATTGTGGTAACTCAAAAGAAATTTGAGATGTGCAAATTCAGAGACATCTCCACTCCAAATGTTCATGTGACTATTTGTGCCCAACCTATGGTGAGAGCCTTCTAAACTCATATTGGTCTTATTAGCCACAGTCAGATACACTGTACATTGACCCCAACATAGTGATGTTATTTTTGTCTTCTTCAAGAACACAGGACAACCATGTATACATATATCACTATACACACACACACACACACAGACAGACACACACACACAGACACACACACATACACTAAAGAGAAACTGTAGGAAAGATGACTTGTAGAAATTGGGACTTTAAGAACTGCAGGAAGCCAGTATGTAGACAGAAGGGAAAACACTGAATATTGCAGGTATGGGGAATAGTCAGTGAAAAGGTATTTGGACAATGAAGTGTCTTGGGTATGGAAGAGCAAGGTCAGTGCCAGAATCTTAGAGTATACAAAGGCATAAGAAGATTGGGAAAAGAGGAATAACTTTCCTTATGAAAGTCTTTGAGAGCAAAAGAGGATTTTGTATTTGACCTTGAGGCAGTAGGGAGCTACTGGAATTTGTTGAATAGGGGACTGTTATGGTCAGACCAATGATTTAGGAAGATCACTGTGATAGCTGAATGGAAGATACACTGGTATGGTGGAGAGAGCCTTGTGACAGAGAACCCAACTAAAAGGCTATTACAATAATCCAGGTGGGAAGTGATGCTCCTTGGACTACCTGCCTCATAATGCTGGTCAAAAAAAATTATAAAAATGTCAATTATTAGTATCTTACATGAGCTGCACTTGAAAATGTAGCACTTTGGGGGTGGCTAGGTGGTGGTGCAGTGAATAGACCACCAGCCCTGGAGTCAGGACAGCCCGAATTCAAATCCAGCCTCAGACATTTAACACAAAAAACTAGCTGTGTGACTTTGGGCAAGTCACTTAACCCCAATTGCCCTCCAAAAAGAATAAGAAAAGAAATCACTTTGATCAGGATAGATCCATCTGGGACACCTGCTGCTTTTACTTTCCACTCATCCACAATTACAGAATAAATGACTTACTCAATCCCAAGCCCTCAAAAATCCCTTTTTCAAAATTAGTTCAAATGACCTGGAGAGTTTAGGACACATTCAAGGAGAATACATTTTATCGGGAAGAAATGGCTTTCCAATAGTTACTGTGATGGAAATGGTAACAGAGGCCTCCCCACTCACTTCTTCTGTACCTGGAGACCAGGAGCCCTATCTTAATTGCCCTAAAGAATGATGTCTACCCAGGCGGACACTATAAATAATAAATTGGTGCAATAGTAAGACCTAGTACTATTATGCCAGTTGTCCTAAAAATCTGCTCCAAGTAATTATGAGCCCAGTAGAATGTCTACATTTGTAACTGAATTTTAATTAAAGAAAAAAGGTGGTGCTCATTACAGGGAGAAGTGCTGTTTAGGGATTTAAATGCAGGTCGGGAGAGAAAGAAGGCTGAATTTGATTGCTCCCCACTGCTCCCACTTGGACACCAGCAAGTCACTCAATTCCTCTGGGTTCAATTTCCCCTGTTTTTTAAAATAGGGATAATAAAGCTGCAAGAAAGTGCATGAAGATGTTTGGTAAAAAGTAACAAGCAGTCTGATTTTCTTCTCCCAGCTCTGCAGGGCACAACAACTCTCTTTTCCTCTCCAGAGTCTTTATGGGAGAAAACACTTTCTCCTTCATATCTGCCCAGGGAGAGGTATTCTCTGTCCCCATCTAATCTACATTTTCCAAAAGAGCCCAGACAATTAGACTAATAAAATATGATATAGGTGAGCCCTATTTTAAGGAAACCCAACAGACATCCTCCTGAGATAGAGAGAAGTAGCTTTAAAATGTTCTGTAGTTAAGAAAGATAAGTTGTTCTGATTATAAAAGAAGAGAAAAGGAAAGGCAGAGAAAAAGGGAAAGGGTGCATAAAAGAATGGTAAGGTGCTTGCAGGAGAGAATGCTGGATATGGAATCAGAGGAGCTGAGTTCAAATCCTAGATCTACCATGTAAGACCTCTAATAATGAGCAAGTCACACTTTATCTTTCTAAGGATTTAGTTTCCACAACTATAAAAAAGAAGGGGTTGTACTAGATGACCTATGACTGCTAAAGTCCTTTCTTAGGAGCTATGGAACTAGGTTGCTGATGGAAAAGGTATAGAGTAGACCAGGTCATTCATATATACTCTGGGAAAGATTTGTTTTTGCTTGTTTTTTTTTTTGAGGGCAATTAGGGTTAAGTGACTTGCCCAAGGTCACATGGCTAGTTTTTGTGTTAAGTGTCTAAAGTCAGATTTGAACTCAGGTCTTCCTGACTCCAGGGCTGGTGCTCTATTCACTGTGCCACCTAGCCTCCCCTCATTGTGCCACCTAGCCAACCCAAGATTTTTTAAATGTAATACAGCAGTGATAAAAAATCCAAAGAGAAATAGCATAAAAGGCAATATTTAAAAAGAAAACACAACAAAAACAAAGAGAAAACAACACAAATAACAATAAGAAGAATCTGAAGGCACTGGCAAAAGTTTTTTTCCAGGAAAATCATTACCACCACAGGTAAAAAAGCTAGATGCTTTTTTTTTTTAAAGCAATTGGGGTTGAGTAACTTGCTCAAGGTTACACGGCCAGTCATTATTTATGTGTGGGTGCTCATTTTCTGAGGCCGGATTCGATCTCCGGTCATCCCAACTCCGAGGCAAAAGCTAGACGCTTTTAAGAGCTCAGACCTAAGATCCTCCATGCTCACCTGAAACCTGCAACCCTGCATACAAGGCAAAATTCACTCACAAGGAAACTCTAAGGAAAAAAAAAGCATTAATAACATGCAAGTAGATCACTTCTATTTCTGATCACTAGTATTAATGTCCTTTTGAAAAAGAATGAGGGGGGCAAGTAGGTGGCGCAGTGAGTAGAGCGTTGGCCCTGAAGTCAGAAGGACCTGAGTTCAGATCTGGCCTTAGACACTTAATGCACACACAAACAAAAACCTAGCTGTGTGACCTTGGGCAAGTTACTTAACCCCAATTGCCCTCCAAAATGCAGAAAAAAAAAAAGAATGAAAGAAAGAATGGGAAAAAAGCAAAAATTATTATGGAAAGAAGTACACAATTGACAAGCATAGCTATGACTGTGAATGATATGAATTAACCAATAAATGTAAGAGTATAGCAAAGTGGTTTAGAAGGCAAAATCTAACTATATGGTATGTAAAAGAAACAAACTTGAAACAAAAAGAGTTAGAGAGAGCTAAAATGAGGAACTAAAATTGAATGTATTATACTTTAAGTCAACTCAAAACTAAGTCAACTAAAAACTGTAGAAATCACATTCTCAGACAAGATAATAGTTTAAAAAGGAGGTTAAAAGAGATAAACTAAGAAACTGCATGATAATGCAGTTTAAGAGCACGCTATACAATTAAATACTATCAATACTCAAGATATGTGTGTATGCGTATGTGCATATGTACATATATAACCACTAAATAGCATAATATTTAATATTTGACAAATTTTGGTCAAATTACAGGGAGAAATAAAAAGCAAAATTATGATATTTGGGAACTTCAGAGTACCTGTTTTAGATTTAGACAAATCAAACAAATAAAAAAGGATGTGAATAGAATTTTATAAAAGTTAAATGAGATAGATCTCTGATGATTACTAAATGAGGATAAAAAGGAATACACATAATCTCAGGTATTGACAAGGCAAATGACACTGGAGTATAGAAACCTCAAATAAATGTAGAAAAGTAAAAATATTAAAAATTATTTACTTAAACGATAAAAATTAACATAAGATGTTGAGCAAAGCATTTAAACTTAAAAGGAAACTAATTAATATGAATACCACAAGGTAAAGAAAAACAACTTTGAAAGACCTAATTTTTTTTTTTTATCAATTCCATGATCAGTCATAACAGAAAGTGCAGAGGTTACCTGAATAACCTTAAATTATTTGCCTAGGTTCACATAATCAGTACATATCAGAGGCAGCACTTGAATTCAGGTCCTATGTACAGGAAGAGCCAAGGATGAAGCATACTACCCATGTCAGAGAAAGGTGATGGTCTAGTCTAGAGTTATAGAAAGAATCATATATTTTGGGATATGGCCAGTGTGTGGATTTATTTTGCTTCATTATGCTTATTTGTTACAAAAGAGGGTTTAGAAATATTTGGGAAGGGGATTAACTTTGGAAAGGGATGAGAAAATCAAATATTGATTTAGTATTTTATATTTGATTCCATTCTATAATTCATTCCATTCTGTAACTGCCTGAAGCATAGTTTTTATTTTTAAAAATTTTCTGAAGCATATTTCTAAATTCAGAAGTTCAGTTTTCCTCTCTAAGCTATATATTATTATTATTATTAATCCCCTTAATTCAAAGAAATGTATTATTTCTACACATCTTTGTGCCTGTACACAATTAAAGAAGACCAGTTATCTTACTAAAGAATCTTGAATACCCATATACCATTAAGAAAGAGCTATTATCTTGCTAAGAAGCCTTATAAGATGCAGGTGGGCACCTGGAAGTCTGTTATCTCTGCAACACTAGTGATTCTTCAAAAAAGTCTAGTCTGTTATCACTGTGGACACCACCAATGAACTTGCCACAACAGCAAGATGTAAGGAGGGGTTGCTGCTAGTCCTGCATTCCAGACATCCAAATAATCATATTGTTTTCCATCATCTGTGATGCTTCTGATTTTGTAACTAATAATATTGTTTTCCATCTGTGATGCTTCCTGTTCCTTGTTCTCTTATATTTCCCTAAACTATAAAAAGGCTAGTAAACCCTACTTTATAGTCATTTTACTTGTCATTCATCCTTTGTTTTTGAAGAGGATCAATAATATCACAAAGTGATACCTTGACCTGTGAGGTGAAGTGGATTTAAATGAGGCAGTTACACAAAGTCATGAGTCTTAACTTTGTCTTCCAGAGTCATGGAAAGCCAGTATCAAGATAAATTTCAAAACAACTGAAGGTGACCCAGAATGCAGTGGATGACCTTGGCACTTTTTCAAGATCTGACCAAGTTCTAAGTGTTCCATAATACCCGCTTTAACCACTTCTATGACCATCATAATAAATTTTTCTCATATACCCATTTTGCCCAAAGAATCCTCCACATGCTTGGGGTAAACATCCCCCTGACTCATGATCTGATACCTTTCAATTACTTTTACTCTGGTTTAGCCTGTCTGCTGAGATGGTTTTACCAACATTTGGCTGCCATTACAGTTTCCTGGAGCCACAAGTGAGAGTTGGGTGAGAGGTAGACATAAAAGGTGAATGAGCATCCCTGAAAAGGATGCATCAAGGCCTTACACCACAGCTACTAGTCCTCTCTGAACATCTCATACACAAAGGTTACCTAGGGACTCTAGGAACATGTCTGGACAGTAATAATAACTCATGTCCTCTAATTTAAATCAAGTACTATCCACTAGTATTACATCAAAATGTAAGAGCATTTCCCTCACTCACTTGTATCTTTTGGAGCTCAGGCAGCAATGAAGAAGAGTTAGGCAGAAAGGGTTAGAGTTGTTCCACAAGGTCTTTTATTGAAGTCAAATATTGTCTGGATTAAAAGACTTTAGAAACTACTTGTCTACAAGGGACATATTATAAGTATTGATGAATAAACCAATAAAACATTTGCTCAATAAAAACTAGTTACTAAAAACTACTACTTCCTTACTGTCCTGTGATATAATTTACTTTGTGTCCAAAGTTCACTTAAAATGGTAGAGATGTGGTTTAAGAAGTGAAAAATGTCAAGGCATAACTAAGTTCCTATGGAAATGCAAAAAAGCTTAAAGTAGTTGTGCTAAGTGGAATTTTATTTTTCCTTTTCTTAACTATCCACAAAAGTTTGAACTCCCAGGGAACTTTAGCTTGCTGAGGAGAAAAAGGAATCATTTTGTTGGTAATTGCTAGCTTTACCAATAAATTGAATGTGCTCAGAACTTTGTGACTGCGTTTAACTTAATTTCAATTGTGACAGGTACAGGGTGGGAGGGTAGGGAAGGGGACAGGGGGAGGGAAGAGGGAGGCAGTGGTGATGCTAGGAGAGCTAGTGATAGTGATGCCAGAAAAAAGAAAATGTTATCATTGAAATATTTTTTTTTTGCTTTTTGGAAGGCAATTGGGGTTAAGTAACTTGACCAATGTCACACGGCTAGGTTTTGTTTGTGTGTGCACTTTAAGTGTCTGAGGCCGGATCCAAACTCACGTCCTTCTGACTCCAGAGCCAACACTCTAGTCACTGCGCCACCTAGCCGCCCCTGAAATAAAATTTAAATGCACAGAAAATAATAGAAAGATGTTCAGGGCAAGGCAGTGATACATTTAAGCATTTATTTTTTTTAATTAACATCCCTTATAAGTAAATATCTGATCTTAACACACTTCACCACACCACTGATTCTCAGAATTTTAGAGTTGGAAGTGACATTGATTTTCTTCCTCTTCAAATTCTCCTGAAGCAGTCTGTCTGAACATTTATTTTGGTCCTGTACACCCTTCCTTGTATCACAGTAATTTGTGTCAATGTCATTTGTAAAATGGGGGTAATGATAGTACCTACTTCCCAGGGTTGTCATGAGACCAACACGAGCTAATATCTGTAATAATCTTTACCAAACCAAAAACACTATGCTAGCTAACTAGTTAGTATTACAGGTACCAAAGCTCCAAACAGATTCTCTATGTCACACCTGTCCCTTGCCCATTAGCAAGGGGCAAAAGCACTTGTCCCATTGCCCATAAAACCACAGCACATGGCTTCATTCCATAGAGTAGTCCTCAGCTCACCCTAACTACAACAGGATAAAATGGTCAGATTTCTCCACCAGAAGCTCACTATCCCGAATAAACAGATGATGAATCCTTGCATCACAAATAAATACATAGCCCAAAATAAACTTGAGAATGCAACAAATCAGCTGTACTGGAATTCTAGCATCATCCCAAACAAAATTGTTACCCACAATCACCTAAACATACCATTGACCCATAAAAATCAAAGTTTATTTTTAATAGATTTCATCACACTACATACTCATAACCTTCCAAGCATGTGGAATGAAAAGCTCTCAACACATAAAGACCAAGTGAAAGAAATCAAAACCATGTGGGAAACAGGAATAAGTATATCTCATCTTCATCATCCTGTGTCCTGTTGGTTCTGTTGTTTGCAGTCTGACATTTTCACTAAATTAAAAAAAAATAAACAACTTAACTCACTGGTGCTGTAGCGCAACTAATATTAAATATAAAAGAGCCCTAATATGGTGGCAACTTGTCCCAGGACCATTCCTATCCCCATTCCATCTCATCTCACCATACAACAGATGAGAATGAAATGATTATACTGATGATGGCAAAGATGATAAAAATAATCCATAATAAAATGATGCCCCACACAATATGGCATTGTAGAGAGCTGGTCTCAGAACCTGGAAAACCTGGGTGTGAGTCTCACATCTCATCCATACTGGCCAAGTCATTTACTTCTCCTACAATTCTAGATCAGTGCTCCTTAAATCAGGGAGGTCTCAAGCCATATTTTAAGAAGCGCTGAAGGGGTCCAAAGTGGAAAGCTTTTAAGAAGCCCTGTTCTAAACAAGCCTGTAAAACTATAAGTTACAGAGAAAGCACTTCTCTGTATTGACACAGAAAGTGCCCTTATCCCAGACTTGCCTTTATCAGTGAAATCATAGGCCCAGTATTTAGCCCTATCCCCAGATAGTAACAACAGTAATTATGCAGTGATGAAATGGAAGCATGGTGTGGTGGTAGTAGTAGTAGTAGTAGTAGTAGTAGTAGTAGTAGTAGTAGTAATATTAGTAGTGGTAGTAGCACTAGTAATAGTAGCAGTGGTGGAAGTATTAGTAGTTATAATACCAGTAATTGCTACTAGCATTTATATAGCACCTACTCTGTATGAGGCACTATGTTAAACACTTTATAAATATCTCATTTGAATTTCACAATAACTCTTGGGAGATGGATGCTATTGTTATTATTATATTATTATTTAATCTTATAAATGAGGAAATTGAGGCAGACAGTGATCAAGTGACTTTCCCAAGGTCATACAGCTAGTAAGTATCTGAAGTCACATTTGAACTCAGGGCCTCCTAGCTGCCCCATGGTTTTTTTCTCTGGCCCAGAGAGAAGGGTGCCATTGAACAATTCTAGTCTCCTTGCATCTCAGTGAATAAAGTTGTACAGAGTTCTCAGGTCCTACCTTGTGCCAGATTAACCAGGCCATGCCAAGAGAGAGCCCACTCAGTGACTGGCAGTGGAGTTGACCCTGGGCCAGACATGGCAGCACAAGGTGAAATTAGATGGATATTGTTTGACCCAAGTCCTCCCAACCAGCCTGCCCTGAATCACTCCCACTCACTTTGTACCTCCTTTGTATAATGCCTTCCCCTTTTCCACCGGCCAGGTGCCCACAGTTGCCTGTATTTACCACCAAACACATAGTTTCTCCGAATGATATGTCTCTGAGTAGGCCATGCCTCCAGACTAGAAAGAAGCCACACCTCCATTCACCATCCCAACCTTTGTAGCCTCAGCCTGGATTTCTCCTAGTAATCACTTCCAAAAGCTATAGTTTGATTTGTCTCATGACAGTGAGTTAAGACTAGTTAAGTCAAGACCAGTTCTCCCAATTCACAGATTACTCAGAAGTGATCATTTAGTTGGGTTTATTGTTCTCTAATTTTTTTTCCCAACTGTTTTGAGACATTTTCTTTTCTTACTTTGCAAACACTGCTGCAGAATGCTTTCCTCCAATTGTTATTCTTCTGTTTTTAAAAGTAGATTTTTATAACTTTTGTTGTTACATAACTTATATTTCCCTCCTTCCACCCACACCCAATTGTTTTTCAATACCTGGATAGCAGATATATCTATATATCTATATCTGTATCTATATCTATAGGATATATGAATATAGATCAATAGATATACAATCCCCAATATCTGGATAGTCTGTATAGGTGCAATGCTTTACATTGTACACATGAAGCCTTTTCACATGGTACATCATAACAGTTGGAAGTAGTTGCAGATTCGGAGTCAGAGGATCTGAGTTCATTCCCTGTATGTCTTTGGGTGGGTTCCTTCATTTCTCTGGACCCCCTTAGCCAGTACATAGTAGGCACTTAAATGCTTATTGATTGACTGGAGCAGTAAATATCATTCTCACTGTAATAAGTTGTGTCCTGACATCTGGATGCAGAGACCAAAGGTGCTGAGAGTCAGACTTACCCTGTATAGAGGAAGAATATTTTAGGTCAAGGCAGATTCTAGGCCCTGAGGGGAATGTTCTGTTCTGTTGTAAAAGAAACTGTAACCTGATTATATTCTGTAGAGTTTGAGTAGTATGAAACCTGCATCAAAAGAGTTAACTAATCATTTCTTCTCTCCACCCTCCTGGACAAGACGATGTTTTTGTTTGCATCTATCTATTTGCCATCACTGGCCAAGACTTTTCAGCACTGCTGCTGAGTGATTTCTGCACAGTCTCTCAGATGGCAAAGTGGATGGATGAGTTTGTTGTGGCAGCAGGAAAGACATCATCAACTCCTTTTTGATGTACTGTTTTCCTTTGTGGCCAGAACTTATTACAGCTGAAATGTGTTTTTGTAAGCACAGTGTAGTGGGAAGCATCTTGGTCTTATCAAAAGGCCTCCCCAAAAGACCTATCTCTGACATTTACTAGCTGAGAAAAACAGCATAGAATATAGTGGCTAGAATGCTGTACTTGGAGCCAGAAAGAAACTGGGTTCCAATCCTATCTTGGACCTGAGACAGAGTGTGCCTTAGTGCATAGAATGCTGGATTTGAGTAAAGAGGACTTACTATGGGTAGACTGATTGTTATTGTTGTTTGTCCTTAGTTCTGGAAGAGGACTAAGACTTTAGGAAGATGATGTCCTGGTTTGCAAGTGAATTTTAAGTGAGGTAGGGCTGTGCAAGGTCACTGTCCTCACTTTCTCCTCTGGAGCCATATGGGTCCAGTGGCAAGATATAGATCAGGATGACTGGGAATGGCCTCTGGACAGAGTGAAGGATTAGAATAAAGAAGACCTATTTAGAATCCTATGATGTTGATAGGCAGTCCAGCTTAATGGGTATCTGTGCAAAGAAGAACTGAATGAGTTCAAATTCTGTCTGACACTGACCCCTAGTTTGCACATCTGTGCAATTGAGATGACAGTCATAGCCTCTACTTCCCAAGGTTGTTGTGAGGGTCAATGACAAAACACAAAAGTGCTTGGCAAATCTTAATCATGCAAATGTGAGTTGGTATTATTACTAACTGTGTGATTTTGGGCGAGCCACAACTTTTCTGAGCCTCAGGTTCTACTATGTAAATTGGAGATTATACTCCCTGAAATATCATCCATATCCCACCCCCCAGCACCCCTTAGATGAAAGGTGTGTATAGTGCCTTGAACTTCAAAAACAAAACAAAATACTATATAAATCCCAGTTATTATTATTATTATTATTAATTAGCCATTTAGTCCCAGAGGAATCCTTCTGCCAGAACCTCCATTTCCTGATCTGTACAATGGGGTAATAATCCCAAGTACTCCTTTATGAGATTGTTGAGAGGGAAACACTTTGCAAACCTGAAGGCCCAGTATTAATGTAAACTGCTCTTATCCTCCCTGAAATGTCCTTCACACACACACACACACACACACACACACACACACACACACACACACACACACACATTTGTTGTCTTGATGAGAAACTCTGGAATTCAAGAAATGCTAGAGATCACTGCTGTAGAATTTTAAGTGTCTAACTTCCTACTCTCTTCCTGGGGCAAAAGAGAAAAGACCTGAAATGCCCGCTTGGTTTATGGTGGGCTTTCTCTGTGTGTGCTAGAAAGGTCTTTCAAAAGCAGGACCAATCTATGGAGCGATCAGATCAGAGCTAGAATAGCGGGGAGGGGAGGGGGGTTAAGGGGGTGTGGAGGCGTGGGGAGGAGGGGAGGGTGTCCGGAGGGGCCGGGCGGAGTGGCCCCTATTTGGTCAATAACAGCCTTTTTGCAGTGATCCCAGTTACTTCCCTCCTCCGCATTATTCAGATTCATACATTGTGTTTGCTTTTGTATCCAGTGCCTAACAAGGGTCTCTTTGTCCCGGTACAAAGGCCAATCAGCTGTGTGCTGCAAATAAGCCTTGTACACTGCTGGCCATTCTGAGTAATTGTACCAGCAGTTCCCTATCCTGGAGGACTCTAAACCTATATTAAAGGACAATGGTGGAGAGAGGCTATTGAGCAGGGATAGTCCTCTGGTAACCCTCCAGGGCCTCAGACAGACAACAAGGAAAGCATTGATGGGGGCCAGAGAGAGTCAGCTTAGCCCCAGCAGTGCGGGGATGACCACATTGCCCCGCTGTAATGTGGCTTTTGTTGCTTTTGTTCGGCAGGCGGGCGATGCTCCCGGGCACATCAGAGGCCCAGCTGTTTAGATTGCTGCCCGGGAGGGCCAGGGCAAAGGGGCAGCGGGCAATGCCGCCCCACCCCACCCCCCTCTCTGCAGCTCTCTCTCTGCTGGGCCCCTCTTGGCCCATCGTGAGGTCTTGTTCGACTATAACAGAGATTGTCAAAAGAGAGGGCGCCATGGCCATCTCCCTTTCAGAGGCTGAAAGTATGAACTCATTCAGTTTTCACAGCATTCTGACCTAGGGAGCACCCCAAGGGGCTCGTGCCCACTTTTTGTTCACTGAAGACAAAATGGTACCCACATCAGGAGAGCAGTATGTGCTGGGGGAAGGGAGGAGGAGAAAGACGGAAAGGGAGAGGAAGGGGCATAGAGGAGGAGGAAGAGAAAAGAAAAAGTAAAGGGGAGGAAGAAGGAAAGGGAGGGGAAGAGGAGGGGGAGAAAGAGAATAAATCAAAGGTTAATAATGTTGAGTTTTACAATTTTTGTTCTTTTAGGTCTAAGCTTTGGGAAACTCTACATTGATGCAGATAAACAGCTAATTTGTGACTTACAGTCTTGGAAAGATGGGGAGTTGCCCAGGGCCACTGAGAGGTTAAGTGAATTGCAGTGTCACACAGCTAGAATGTTTCAGAAGCAGAACTTGAATCCAGAGCTCTTCATCTTCTAGATTACATTGGCTTTTACTGAAAAGGAGAGGGAGATGACAGTAACTCATTCCTCTGGAGCATTTTAATGCTTGGAAAACACTTCACAATAGCACTGTTATCAATGTGGGTTACCATTTCACAGATGAGAAAAAAAAGACACAAATGTCTTGGTATTGAAATTAATGGTTTTTATTTTATTTGTATATAGATGTTTGCATGTTTTCTCTGTCACTAGATTCTGAGCTCTTTGAAGGAAGACAGTTTTTACAAGATTTTTGTTTGCTTTTTGGTATTTTCTATTTAACACATAGTAAGCACATTATATGCTTGTTGTATTGGTTTGCTTTCAGTTATATGTCAGGAGCAGACTTTCCCCCTCTACAGCATGCTACTTCTACTGGGGTAGCCAAATTCCACTTGACTTGGAATGTGTGGGCCAGACTTCGAAGAATGGAACCACTACTTTCCATAATCCACACTTGTACAGAGAACGATAACTGTCTTTCTGATGGCATTTGTCATGGAAAGAACTTGGTGTCTCTAAGGACAGAGGAATTTTCTCCTTTATAAATGATAATATTGGATGTCAATAGATGAAGGATAGGGTGAGCTTCAGCCGTAAGTCTTAAAATTGGCCAGCATGGTTCTGAAGAACATCATTCTGAACTTTCAGCTCAAGGGGTTCAGGTGAAGCTTCACTCATGAGGAATCAGGGAAGAAGGCAGGTTGCTGTGCATGGCGAAGAGGACAGGATTTGGAATCAGATACCTGGTTTCTGTTCCTAGCTCTGCTCTCTGGGTGACTAATTACTTCCTACTTTGGACCTTAGAGTCCTCCTCCATAAGATAAAGGATCTGGATTAGAAGATCTCCCAGGGTCCATTGAGAGATATGATACTGTTTTTGTTTGTCCTTTGTTTCACCTGGAATGCCACGACTTACAAGTAAATCAGATGTAAGTGAGACAGGCTGTGCAAGGTCACCAGCCTCACTTTATCCTCCAGCAATCATCTGGGTCCAATGGAAAAGATATAGAACAGAATGACTGGAGATGCCCCTCTGTGATTCTATAATCCTTTGCACACAGGAAGCACTTATGAAAAATAATTGCTGGATTGAAGAATCCTGGGCCAAGAAGACCCCTGGGGTCCACATCCCTAGTTTCACTAGGAAATTTTTCACTTGGGACAAAACCAGTTATGGCCTTGTGGCTTTTCATCCATACCCCATCCCACAGTGGAGGAAGTCTGGTTGGGGGAAGTGACAGTAAGGGACAAAACTGGGGACAGAGAGGAAATTTCAAGGGCTTGAACCCTCTGCAATCAGGAGCCAGGCTGCTCCAAGGAGCCAAAAATGCTTCCATGACTGCCAGAGTTTGCAAAGAACGACTTTACAGAACAATGATACCTTGCAATCTGGCTAAATCTTTTATACAGGACATTGAATTTTGGGCTGCTCCAACAGATGGGTACACTTCTTTGAACTTTGTTTCTACTGAGAATAGAGGCCCTGAAGTTATCCCCAGGAAATCTGTCAACAGGGTCATTCTTCTCCAGGGAGGGGAATCACTTGTCCCTATCAAGTATGTTTCCAAGGAAATAGGACACTGTAACCTCTCCCATTCCCCTCCTCCCCAGTCTTGACCCCCTAACAACTCTGAAGATGAGACATTTGCTGGTCTGGGTATGGGATATTGAGTAATTTCAGCAGACCAGCTGATGTAGGAACAGAAAGAGGTCCTATATCCTATATCCATCCTATATGACCTATAGACATCACTTTTATCTGCCACAGTTGTGCCTAGGAAAAGACTATGTCTCTACTTCATTGCCTTCTTGCCCTGCCTTAAAGATTCCCTTCCCCTCATAGCTCCCAAAGGGGCTCAGCCAGTAGAGGACTTTGTAGCAAGAGGTATGGATTTCAAGCAAATGGGGAAAATGAGCCTCCTCCACATAGGGCAGAACCCCTATGGCCCCACCCTAGTTTCAACTATGGCAAGGAACATGTATGCTCTCTCTCTCTCTCTCTCTCTCTCTCTCTCTCTCTCTCTCTCTCTCTCTCTCATCCAGCTTCCAGCTTTGAGGATAAATCTCATCTCATTGTCTTGGAGACAGAGGCATCATCTGCTTGGTGAGTCAGAAATACTTCAGTGCAGTGCAGTCAGGGACTCTGGGAGCTCAATTCCCTTGAATGCTGGCATCCAAGTCCTCAGTATGGCTCATGCTTGTGCCTTGGGGCTCTTGGCCCAGAGCAGGTCGGTTAGTGGCCTGAGCAAGACATTCACAATTTGCTCAAAGCAACATTTCAAAAAAAAAGCAAAACACCAAGTGGAAAACAAACCTTGGAGACTTCTCCTCCTCTGTATATGCTTTATTTTAACCTACTTTAAGCAGTTTTGAATGTAATATAATCTCCAAACAGAGAGCTCTGGTTCATACAGAGAAAATAGTAAGAAGCAATGGGCTTGTCCTAGAGTATATAAACTTAGTAGGGCTTCAGATTCTTTGTGGACAGGGAATATTTTTGCCTTTCTTTGCATCTCTAGCACTTAGTATAGTGTCTAGGCTTAACAAATGCTTCTTGAGTAATTGGTGAGATCTGTAGAATTATGGACTTATCAAACTCGGAACTAAAGGGACATTTAGAACACAGGGTACAAAAGCTGGAAAGGACCTTAAAAAAAGCACCTCCAGTCAAATACCTTCATTTTACAGATAGGGAAATAGAGGACAAAGTGGGAAAGTGATTGTTGTAAGCCACACAGCTAAATTTGGAGGCACATGGCAGGGATAAGTCATTTCCTCTTGTAGCAAAAATTCTTAATTTGCTGTCTATGAACCTGTTTTTTTTAATATCCTGATCGCTGTATTACTGCATAAGTGGTTTTCTTTGCAATAGATTTTATTTCATGCCTTTAAGAACATTATTCTGAGAAAGATTGCCAAAGGGATCCATGGTACAAAATAGGCTCAGAACTACTAAATCATACATGGAGGCATTAGAGAGCAAAGTCAGCCTTTTTGTTTTTGCTTCTGTTTTCAAGGTATCACCTCCAGACCCTGCTGCCAAACAGTCAGATGATTTCAGCTATGTTGGAAACATAGCTACTCCATGAGAAAGGGGTCAATTCAATTAAAACAAAATCAATTACGTGAAATGATCGGCCAAACCTGTTTATGGTTTGCCATCATCAAATGTAGCTGGCAATATACCTGATTGGATTTGTTTATTTGTAAAGTCCCTTTGAGATCTAACTGCATGAGTTATGCTTTGAGCTTACCAGGTAAGAAAGAGCATACAGCACTGTAATTTCCAGGGACCACGCTATGCTCTAAGAACTAAAACACAAAAGTTTTTTATTGGAGGACCCTGAGTTTTCTCTTATGCAGCTGTCTGGAAATTCAGAAATCCCATTTCAGTTAGTTGTTTGTCCATATTATGGCCTTCTAGAAAGGCAAGCACAGGACAGAGGAGGAACCCCAGTCCTACAGTCAGAAGGCCTGAGTTTTAGTCAGGAAACTGTCAAATGGCTTAGTTATCTCATTTTAGGGGCAATTTACAACCTCTCTGAATTGAGCTCAGTTTCCTGCATCTGTCAAATGAGGGCTATAATACTGGTACTTTCCAACTCACAAGTCAATTAAATATTTCCTAAGTACTTATGGTGGCACGATGTCGGGAAGGCATTAGGGATACAAAAAAATGAAGTGGTTTGGGTCCTGATACTCCAGGAACTTATATTCTGTAGGGGTTGTGGGGAGGGAGAGAGACAACATTTACACAGATAAGTAAATGTAAAATATATACCACATAAATTGAAACTAATTGAGAAAGAAGGGAATCAGTTCCTGAGACAATTAGGAATGGCTTCTTGTAGCAATTAAATCAAGCTTTAAAGGAAAGTAGGGGTTCTAAAATGAAGAGGTAAAGAAGGAGGACCTTCTAACCATGGAGAAGAGCCTATTCTAAGACATAGAGTCAAGAGATGGAACAGCAAATAGTTCAATTTGATTATGTTGGTAGGAAAATATATGTAATCACTCTGGAAATATCCATTTGAACCAGACTGTGAAAGTCTTTAAATGCCATGTACTTTTATGTTAGCATCCATAGGGAGCCATTGATGCTTCCTGGGGAAGGGTGGGAGGTGACATCGTCTGACTTGTACTTTAGTAATATCAATTTGACAGTTGTATAGAATATGAATAAGAAAGAAAAGAGGCAAACTGAAGAGAGTTTAATTAGGAACCTTGAATGTAAAGTGCTTTGCAAACTGTATGAGGTAATATAAATTGTGTGATTTATGTTAAAAAAATGGCCCTTGAGAGAACTGATTCAGATTCACAGAGCAATGATTTGATTTCTTCCTGACATTCTTCAATTAAAAAAATACTAGTTCCTGCCTTTCCTCTTTCTACCTGTTAGAAGTGACACAAATCAAAAGCACCGTCTATTTCTTAGATTTGCCCAAAGCAAACAAAATTAAACACTGGTGCCAAACACCTCCATCTATTATCCTGGTATAGAACCAGGGGTTTCCTTCCCATTGCCTGAATAATGTTCTCTGGAGCCTTCATCATCAATAAAGCACTCTGGTGAGATTTCAAGGGCCTAGAATAATGAATAACAATTAGGGGCATTTAAAAAGTAATATTTTCCCCTGCAATTTGGAAATTGATGTATGAATTTGAGGACCCTCCAATTTCATCAAATAAATGGTTTCTTAAGTTAGTTCTTTTCATCAAACTGGAAGACATCCCCTCCCCCAAGAAGAGTAGAAGACCTGGTATACCTGCTTGCTTGTTCATTCATTTTGGTACAAAAGAAACTTAGATAATTAACCAAATAATACCACTCAAATTAAAGCCAAAGAGAGCCATTTACCAGTTGGGGATGCAGCCTTAGGAAATCCCCTCTGCACATAACCAGTCTTCTCTACACTTTTTTGTTTGTTTTTGGTTCAGTTTGGTTTGTTTTTTCTGAGAAGTCCAGCAGAAACTTTTGTCCAAGAATCTCGGAACCAAAAGGATAGAGTTAGTGAATGAAACAAACAGAAAAGCATGGTGTATTATTATAGCTGCTGACCTAAGGCAGTCCACAATATCTTTCACATCAGTGCCCCTATCTCTAATCCCACTGCCCCTACTCTAGTCCAGGCCCTGATTACCTTTCCCCTTAGACTACTGAAATAGCTTCCTGTTATAATATTCTCCCAGTCTCCATTCAATCCCCATCCCAATCCATTTTGGAGACAAACAGCCAATGTAGTCTTCCTAATATACAGGTCAGACTATATCCCAGCAACTCAAAACAGGAAGTGATCTCAGAGCCCTTAATTCCCTACCCCTGCTTAAACAGT
Source organism: Gymnobelideus leadbeateri (assembly GCA_011680675.1). NCBI lineage: Eukaryota > Metazoa > Chordata > Mammalia > Diprotodontia > Petauridae > Gymnobelideus > Gymnobelideus leadbeateri. The sequence continues at coordinate 414,566 of WOXC01012335.1, read as the reverse complement.
CATTCCCTCCTATAGACAACATCCCTGAAAAATGGTCAGCTAGCCTGTCTGTGCTGAAAGATCTCCAGGGAAGGGGAGCCTGTTCTCCATAGGTACAGCTCTGATTTTTAATTTGGTTTTCTCCAGTAGATACCATAGCTTAGCACCTGGAGCATAGTAGTTACTTATTAAATGATTGATTGCTTCTACCCATTGCTCTCAATTTGCCCCCTAGGGCCAAGCAGAACTGTGTAATCCATCTTTGCCCCTTTCAAATATGTGATAAATAGCTCCCATGAACTAGTTAAGTCTTGATTCCCTCACTCAAAAATCTTCAGTGACCCCCTATTGTAACTAAAACAACAACACCTTGGCCTCACATTTGATCCCCTCCACAAGCTTCTTCAATGACCCTTTCCAGCTTTATTACCCACAATTTCTCCTGTCTGAACTATGTTTTGAGAAAATTAGACAACTCCCTCTTCTCTGATCTGAACTGCCTCTCCCACTTCCACCCATAGCCTTCTACTAAATATGTCCCTTTGCAAATCCTTTTGTTTAAGTTTAGGTGTTATCTCCTTTGGGAAGTCTTCCTTATTCCCACAACCTACACTGAGTTCTCCAATTTTCCTAGAGGACTTTGTCTGTGTCTTTCCTAGAGGTTTCTGTCTGACATAATGTTCTGCCTATGACACTTGAATTTATTTGACTCTTTGGAATCAATGATGTAAAGAAAGTCACATGGGTCTTTTTTTTAACTTTTTAGGTGCAAGATTGGTGTAGTTGATCAAGCTATTAATCCTAAGACTGAGTCAAGGCATTTTTTTATCCCCCTATTTAACAAAGCATTTATTTTCTCTTCCTCTAGTCACTTGAACTTGCCTTTGAAAAGAAAAAAAAAGATAGAAAGGAAGAAAGAAAAAAGGAAGGAAGGGAGGGAGGGAAGGAGGGAGGTAGGAAAGCAGGAAGGGAAGGGAGGAAGGAAAGGAAGGGAAAGGAAAGGAAAGGAAAGGAAAGGCAAGGAAAGGCAAGGCAAGGAAAGGAAAGGAAAGGAAAGGAAAGGAAAGGAAAGGAAAGGAAAGGAAAGGAAAGGAAAGGAAAGGAAAGGAAAGGAAAGGAAAGGAAAGGAAAGGGGAAGAAAGGAAAGGAAAGGGGAAGAAAGGAAAGAAGGGAGGATAGGGAGGAAGAAAAGAAGAATGGAATGAAGGAGGGAAAGAAGAAAGGAAGGAAGGAAGGGAGGGAGGAAGGAAGGAAATGAAGTTTTTGTAAGAAAATTGCATAGTCAAGTAAAACAAATTTTCATATTAGCCAAGTCCAAAAATCCACATCTCATTCAGCATTCAGAGTCCTTCACTTTTCTCACATGAAGTGTTTAGCACACTTTATCGTTGGTTTTCTGGAATCATGATTAGTCCATGGCATTAAGCAGACTTCTTAAGTCTTTCAAAGTTTGTTTGCCTTCATAATTTTGTTGTTACTGCACAATTTTTTTCTTTTGCTTCTCTCATGTCACTCTTCATCAGTTCACTGTAGTCTTGCCAGATTTTACTGCAACTGTCCTTTGTGTCCTTTCTGATGAAACAGTAGTATTCCATTATATTTCTCTACCATAGTTTGTTTAGCCATTCCCTAATCAATGGGCACACCTCCTTAATTTCCAGTTCTCTGCCACCATTTTTGTATACATTGTCTCTTTCTATCTTTCTTTTATCTCTTTGGAATATAGGCTTGGTCAAGCTTTCATCTTCATTTATGACCTGATATTCATATTTGCTTATAAGCTCATGGCTCATGATTAAGCCTTATCTTTTTTTGTGAGCTTCCTAAAAGATACAGAATTTAGATGCAGGAGACAGTGTCGTATAGTGGTAAAAGCCCTGGAATTAGAGTCAGAAGGGATGAATTCAAATCCTCCTTCTGTAACTAGTTATGTGTAACTTTGGCTAAGTCTTATTTTCTTTTTGAGCCTAAGTTTCCCCTTTTGTAAAACAAGGTGATTAGAAAGTATCTTATATCACCCTCCCTTCTTTCCCCCAACCACCAATTTGAATTAGGATTCAAATTCCTTGAAGTCAGATATCAAGTCTTTTTTCTCCATTTTGTTTTTTATATATCCAAAACCAAGTTTAGTACTTAGTATACAGTAGATGTTTAATGAATGCTTATTGGATTGAATGGAACTACAGAATTATAACTCTAAATACTATTTGATTTACAGAAAAGTCTAGTTGTTGTTTGGTTGTTCAGTCATGTCTGCATCTTTGTGACCCCATGGACCATACTGAACCTGGGGTCTTCTTGGCAAAGATACTGCAGTGGTTTGCCATTTCCTTCTCTGGTGGATTAAAGCAAATGGAGGTTAAGTGACTTGCCCACAGTCACATAGCTAGTAAATGTCTGAGGCCATATTTGAATTCAGGTGCAGTGACTGCCTCTAATAGAAAAATATAATCATCTTCAACTCCCCAAAGCCAAGGAAGAGAGAGGGAAAGAGAGGATTTTAGAAGAGACAGCTGTCAGATACTGGATAGAGCCATGAATCTTCCTCCATCATTGGCACAGATGGGAAATGAGCATCTTGACCATGCCAAAGTCGAGCCCAACAGTGGGCAGTGGGTACAACAGGAAACATGAGAGACTTGGTTGTTAAATTTGTATGACTGAAATCAGTGTAATTTCTTTAGTGAGGGCAGTGCTGAGCTACTAAAGCCACTGTCCCAGCATAGACAGGAGCCCTGGGGGCCCATGGGGAAGCAGATTCTAGAAGCACATGAACCATTCAGGACATCACACCACAGAGGGCTGGCTTTTTGCCTGCTCCATGTGCTTTGTCAGCATGAAAGTCACAGAAATGAGAAAGCCCTTTCTAACACCAGGGCTGCTCATCTGAAAGTGGTCTGTGGGGCAGTGGGTTGCAGGCCCAGCTCTCTCCTCTCTCCCTTCCATAATCACTGCTCAGGTGCGACCAGGCTCTGACTGAGGAAAACCATCTCATGTTTCAAAGCCATAAACTTTAGGCCTTACTTTAGGTCATTTCATAAGACTTAGATGTGTAAAAGACTTTAGAGATCACTTATATCATTTTATAAATGCTTATATGTGTGTATATTGTCTCCCTGTTTAGGGCAGAGACTGATTTTTTTACTGTTTTATTGTCTCTGCAATACTTAGCTTAATGCCTGGAACTTAGCAGGGATAGAGAGTGGGTCTGCAATTTCATTAATATAAATTACTCCTGGATAAGAAAATTTCCCACTCCCACCCCATCAGTGCAACTGGGGACGTTCTCTGCAACTTATGGCCTCAGAGTTGCCGAGAGTAGTAAAATATTAAATAACTTGTCCCAGGGTCACATAGCCAGTATATTTCAGAGGAGAGACTTGTACCTGTATCTTTTGGCTTAGAAGTTGACTCTCTCTACATTTAGTAAGCATTTTATAAATGATTGTTAATTATTTGGGGGTGGCTAGGTGGCAAGGCAGATAGAGCACTGGGCTTGGAATCAGGAAGAGTTCTACTCATGAGTTCAAATTTGGCCTCAAATACTGACTACTTCTGTCACCCTGGGCAAGTCACTTAATTCTATTTACCTCAGGTCCTCATCTATAAAAATGAGCTAGAGAAGGAAATAGCAAACCCCTCCAGTACCTTTGCCAAGAAAACCTCAAATGGAGTCAAAAAGAATCTGAAACAACTGAACAACAACAAACTGATTGATTGATTGATTGATTGAGGTCAACCATTTCATTTTATACTGAAATCACAGACAGGTGTTGTGATCTGTCCAAGACATCTGAGGCAGTAAGAGCCTTAAGAAATCAGTGGTCTGGGGCGGCTAGGTGGCACAGTGAGTAGAGTGCTGGCCCTGGAGTCAGTAGGACCTGAGTTCGGATCCGGCCTCAGACACAACACACACACAAACAAAAACCTAGCCGTGTGACCTTGGGCAAGTTACTTAATCCCAATTGCCCTCCAAAAAAAAAATCAGTGGTCATTCTAGGGTTATATCCCAAAGAGATCATAGAAGAGGGAGGAAGACCTATATGTACAAAAATATATATAGCAGCTCTTTTCATTGTTGCAAAGAATTGGAAATTAAAGGGGTGCCCATCAATTGGGGAATGGCTAAACAAGTTGTGGTATATGCATGTAATGGAATATTATTGTATTATAAGAAATGAGGAGGAGACAGTTTTCATATTTACCTGGAGAGGCTTATATAAACTGATGCTGAGTGAGAAGAGTAGAAGCAGGAGAAATTTGTATACAATCACAGACACAACATATGTGTGATGACCACTATGACAGACTAGACTCTTTTCAGCAATGCAATGATATAAGTCAATCCCGAAAGACTTACAAAGGAGAGAGATGCCTACATCCAGATAAATAACTAGAAAAATCTGAGCTTGAATCCTGATGGAAGAAAACTAATTGATCTTTTTATTAAAAAAAAAAGGAAATCAGTGGTCAAAAAGAATTGATTAAGTATTTACTGTGTTCCATGATCTATATTAAGCTCCAAAGATTCAAAGAAAGGCAAAACAAACAACAACAAACAACAAAAACAATCTCCCTACCATGAAAATAACTATGTACATACAAGGTATAAACAAAGTAGATGGAAGGCAATCTGAAAAGGGAGGCATTAGCAGTGGGGAGGATTGAGAAAGTCCTAACTAGTTAGTCTAGCTTAACTCATACTGAAACAGAGATGGCTGTTCTAACTTCTTAGCAATTTGTCATTTTGCCTCTAATTGAAGTTTTCCAGTAATGATGGACTCATTGCACCCTGGATTGAGCATTCTACTTCTGGACATGGTTAGGAATTTTTTTCTTTCTGTCAATCCCAAGTCTTCCTCTCTGGAGCTTAGTGGGCAGCCCCTTTGGGCAGCTCTTCCATGATGTTGCCCCAGTCTCATCCTAATTCCACAGGTCAGCCCTTGAAGACAGCTATCATATTTTCTAAATCTTCTGTTTCCAGTGCTAAATATCTTCCATTCTTTCAAATGATCTTTCTGTGGAAGCACAGTTGAGCATCTTTGCAGTCTAGCATCCAACCTCAGTATTCAACTGAAACTGCTCTCTCTCCAAAGTTACCAATGAGTTTTTAACTGCTATTTTCAGTTATTCTTCTTCATGACCTTTCTATATGGACTTTGATACTGCTGATGGCCCCCTTCTATTCTCTTTTGGTTTCCATAACCTTGTCTGTCCTCACCTGGTTCTCGCCTTCCCTGTCCGACTGTTCCTTCTCAGTCTTTTATGGTGTATCTTCATCATGATCTCACCTGGTAGCCATGGATGTCCCCCAAGTTCTGTCCTGGGCCCTCTACTTTTCTCCCTCTATACAATTTTTCTTAGTAATTCCTCAGATTCCATGGATTCAGAGGAGATTACCAATCAAAACAGTTCAGTTATCATCTCTATGCAGAAGATTCTCAAATAGATTTAACCAGTCTATCCTTCAGTGTCACATCTCCAACTGACTATTGGACATCTTGACTGGATGCTAAACTCAACATGTCCAAAATTGAAATTCTCTTCTTCTTCTCACATCCCATCCTCCCAGGCTTCCATCTCAGGCAACATCCTTGACTGCTCTCTCTCTTCCAACCCCCCCACCCCTGCCATAGTTGCTAAGTCCTGTCAATTCTTCTTTTATAACATCTCTCACATATGCCCCCCTTTTCTCTTCTGACATGGCCAAATGCCCTAGCCTAGGTCCTTATCACCTCCTGCCTTGACTACTGCCATAGGTTGCTGGTTTTGTCTCCCTGACTCAGATGACTCTCCTCTTCAGTACATTCTCTACTCATTTATCAAACCGATCTCCCTAAAGCACAGCTCTGACAATGTTTCATGTGTGTATGCACGTACACATGCCCACACACTTGCAAACACACATATTCAATATCACACACATTCAATAAATGCATGGCTCCCTATTACCTCCAGGATCAAATGTTAAAGTCCCTCTTTGGCTTTTAAAGCCCATCATAACCTAACCCATTCGTACTTTCCCATTTTTCTTACAGCTTACTCCCTGCCACATATTTTGAGATCCATTGACGCCGACTTCCTTGCTTTCTCTGGAACAAGACACTTACTCCAACTCCTGACTCAGTTTATTTTCCCTGGCTACCCTATTCCCCTTCCCCCAAATCTTTCCTTCTGTTCATCTATTTCCCTTGGCTTCATTCAAGTCCTAGTTAAAATCTAACTTTTCTGAAGAAGCTTTTCCCCAGCCCTTCTTTACAGACCCTCTTGCTGTGATTATCTTCAACTTATTCTATACACATCTTTTTTGTTTGTGTTTGTACATAATTTTTGGCATGTTGTCTCTGTTGTTAGACTGGGAAGTCTAATGAGCAAACATCAATGAGCAGGTATTGTTCTGGCCTTTCTTTGCATTGAATACAATCCATGGCACATGGCACAGGGGACTTGGTGTAGTATCCAGTCCCTTCAACATCCTAATTGCTTTCTTCTTGATATGCCAGTTTGTCAATGTGCTTCTTAAACTTTGGGGATCTACACTGAGTGAGATGCTCAAGAAGTTGTCTGACTAGGGCAGAGGACACTAGGACTTTCACCCTTTGTTCTAGACACTAAAGATATAATTTGGTGTAAAGTCATATTATGTGGGTTTTTCCTTGCCATGTAGCAATGTTGACATATTAAGACTGTAGTCCCCTGAAGCCACTAGGTCTTTTTTTCAAATGAACCCCTTTCTAACTATGCCTCCCCCATAATGTATTTATACAATTGATCCTTTGAACCTAAGAGTAGAACTTTATTTTTGGCCCTATCAAATTCCATTTTGTTAGATTTGGTCACTTGTTCTAACCTGCTATCATCCTTTAGGATCTCAACTCTGTCATTCAATATGTCAGGTAGCCATTCTAGCTTTGTGTCCTCAATACATTATATAGGACAGCATCTATTATTCCATCTGAGTCACTGATAAAAAGGCTTAAAAGCCCAGATCTAAGAATAGATCCCTGGAACAGGACTCTAGAGCCTTCTCTTTAGGTTAAAGACTACATAAAGGATCTGTGACTTCTTCAACATGGGAAATCCCCTGTGCTAGAATTCCTTCCACCAGCACAGATTGTAAGCCATCAAATCTAAGCACATGTTGTCTCAGCAGGTTGCTTGAGGCAGAGTTCATTCTTTTTTTCAGATCTTAAAATGCTAAATAAATGTGAAGTATAATTAGTATTATCCTACTTTCTATATAGGAGTAAAGATTGGAAGGATTCCTCTCTTTGTCGACCTCCTCTGGTATTTTATCTTCTAACAAAACTCCAAAATACATATTTCGTTTTTGATTTTGTTTTGCCATGCTCTCAGGGTGATACCTGATTCAGTTTGACTGAAAACATTGCCTTCATTGAACTGAATATCATCATTTCCCCAGCATAATTCAGGCATGAAGGTAATTAAGACAGTGGAGACACCGATGCTCATTTGTGAATGCATCTTACACAGATTTCTTTCCGTTCCCTATCAGCTTGGTTTTGTTCATGCACGTGGGAATCACTAACCGATCAACCCTATCATCAGCCCAGACCTTGAGCTGCCCTGGGGGAAGGCGCCATGAACACGAGGAATAAGATTTTAGTGCTATTAGATCTCTTGGATTTTTGGCACACAACATTCACACATGTGATTAATTCTTGAGAAGTCTAGGGTCTGAGATCTGGCTTGTCTAGATACTGTGGCCTTCAAGTGAACTTTATAAGATCTAAAATGGAAATAGCAAGTAATGCCCTTTTGAGGCAAATGTACCTTGGCAGAGTTCATTTAAAGACCCAATGACCCCCCCCCCAGTCATTCATTAATTCACCAAACAACAACAAACCCACCAATAACAACAATTCACATTTCTATAGCATGTAGGTGTTTATAAGGCACTGTGAGGTAGGTATATCTACTTATATGAAGAAACAGGCTTAGAGAAGTTAGATGACTTGCCCATGTCCACATAACTAGTTAGTATTGGCTTGTCCATATCCATATAACTAGTAACTGGCATAGTCAAGATTTAAACCCAAGTTCCCAAGTCCCCTGTTCTTTCCACTATACCCTACTCTCTACCAGTCACAGAGAAGCAGTTAGAAGCAACAAGAGATCTGTCTCTTTCTTTGTCACATTAATAGTGAATTGGTCCAAAAGAATCCCAGATTTTTGAGTCAGACCCAGATCTAACACTTACTTTCTTTTGTTACTAGGCCCATGCTTTCAAGGCTGGTAGGACTTGTTACAGCTGTTGTTCTGACATAGCCTTTGAGAATTCAGGGAAGCTCTTAATTTAATTCAACAAATATTTGTTAAATGTTGATTATGTCCAATGAGTAAAAGCTGACATTGTGACGATAGCATTGGACTTAGACTCCGAAAGGCGTAGTCTCAAATCCTGCCTCTGACACTTGCAATTATACACAATTTACTTAACTTTCCTGAGCTCCTGCTAACTCTCCTATATTATAAAAGATAGCTCATGAGCTATGTGGGCACTCCACCAAAGAAATCTGAGATTGTTGATCTATTGACATATTCATCATTTACATTGAACTATGCTAGGATCTGGGGATATAAAGACAAAACCAAAAAGTCCCTGTCCTCAAGGAGCTTCCATTCTTCTGGGGAGGTATAAAATTCATGTTGATAAGTATTAATACTAACGTCAAAGTAGGACTTAGATGTCTACCATCTTCCAAAGCCATCTGTTCCAATGCCCTTCTGCTCAATTATGCTGAAAATTTGGAACTGTGTTTCTAAAACATGAATATGCCATGTGTGGCATGTATAGTTAATGAATAACCTACCGGTCACTCAATGGTAAACATTTCTCAGTACCTCTTCCAACTAAAAAGAACATAAGAGTCCTAGTATTGATAAAAATTTTTGAAAACTTATCCAATGATGTGGTTGGTTTCACCCCTATGATAGAGTAGGTTGGGGGTATCATGCCTTTGGCAGAAGTTCCCAAGTCTCTTGCCCAATTTCATTCTAATCTTTCTGTCTTACAGCTCTGGTTTTAGCAGGATGCAGTGAAACTTCTGGGTCACAGATCCTACTTCCATCTAGGCCTATGAGTTCCGGACTTTGGTCCATCAGTACCCACCCTCATAAGCAGATCTCCCTTCACTTATCTGGTCACCAATTCCATTAGTTGCCCTTTACCCCACTGTCCAGTCCTTAAAAGCCAAGAGTTCTCCACTTTTTTAGTGTTTATTATACTGTGGTGGTCTATGCCATGTCTGACAAGTGATCATCCAAGCTTAAAAACCTCCAGGGAGAAGAAAACCACTAATTCCTGAAACAGCTCATTACTCTTGAGAGAGCTCAACTTCTCAAGAAGTTTTATTTTGTTTTGATTTGCTTCACACACACACACACACACACACACACACACACACACACACACACACACACACACACACCCCAGCCTCACCTCTTGTATTAGGTGGGCATCTACCTCCCAGCACCCTCCACCTCTTTGGCCATGCAGGACAAACTGAATCCTTCCACACCACAGCCATTCAAATAATTGAAGATTTCAGATTTGTCTTTTCCAAATGAAACACCTCCATTTTCTTTACCATCCTTCATAGGATGTGATTTCATTTTAGGCTCTGGTCTCTTTTAACATACTGGTTACCTACTCTGAATGCATGTCTTTTGTGAATATCTCTCTTATAATATGGTGCTCAGAACTAATCAGAAAAAAAGACAAAGGGCCTCTCCTTTCTCTTGTTCCTGACACTGCATTTCTGTCACTCGGTTAAAGATTGGGTTATCTTTCATAGTTGCCAGGACTCTTTATTTCTGGGGGTGCTTTGCTGTTGTGTTAGACTTGGAATCAGAAGACTTTGGTTTGAATCTGTATTCTGTCACATGTTGCTGTGTGACTGGGCAAATCACTTGACCTTTCTGAACCATCTATAAAATGAAGAGGTTCTAGAAGGGACTTCTAAGGTTCCTTCATGCAATAAAGCTATGATTCTTTTAAAATAATTTAAAAAGAATGTTTAACTTAAAATTATTTTTAAATCATTTTAAAATATTTTCAAATTATTTTCAAATATTTTTATTTGATGCTCATAATAATCCTGTAAAGCAGATGCTGTTATTATCCCCATTTTACAGATGGAGAAAGTGAGACTGAGAGAGGTGACCAGCTCAGGGTCACATAGCTGGTAAGTATATGGAATAGCATTTCAATTTAGGTGTTTCTGACTCCAGGTCCAACAATCTATTTACTTGTAGCACCAGCTAGCTGCTATTGAGATTGATTAGCTTCAGCCCATCGAGATTTTTCTCCATCCAATTTCAGTGATCCAAATTGTCATCTAACTTCCTGTCATCTTCAAATTCAATAAAATATGCTATTTATGCCTTCCTCCAAGTTATTCTTGTGAATTGGGGCTTAGAATAGAGACCTGTGGCACTATATTAGAAACTTCCCTCCAAGCTGACATTGATCCATTCTCCACTACTCTCTGGATGTGTGTGTGTGTGTGTGTGTGTGTGTGTGTGTGTGTGTGTGTGTTTGCCAACCGGTTACATTATCATATAGGACGTGTTTATTTGTTTTAGTTTCATTTTCCCATCCATTTCCTTCTTCCATAGCATAAGGCGTATCCCATTACATTGTCATGTCCATATTATTTCTGGAATGGAATTAAATCTTTCTTCCCTAGGATGTAAGAAGGATTAATAGGGCAAGTTCTCTAAACTAGCTTTAGCTCTTTTAACTGCACCAAAGTTCATCATAGAGGAGGTATCACAGCCCAGCAGCACAACAAACAACAAACAGAAGACAAAGAGTGATCTCTGTTTATTCTGGCCAAGAGTATGTGTGATTACTGACCAGCTGGTGGTCGAGTCTCTCGGAGTACCCAGGATCTAAGCTGCATACAGCACCCTAATGTCAATTACCTATGGCTAATTTTCATACACAAGCAACCCCGAATCAGGAGTAAATAACAGAGCAGGAGAAAGGGAAGTAGATAGCTTCACCATTTAAAAAGTGGTATTCCCAGAGCCCAGCACATGAGCTGGATGGAGCCTGGCAACTTGAGTGGCCATGCCAAGCAGTAAAATAGGCTATTTATTTTCCCAAGAGTTGAGGATTTTAAAGAGTGATAAACAATATAGAGCATCAGCCACACATCACACTTGGGGAGCCTGTGGCCAAGGTTTATCATAGTCCCATATTATTATGATCAGATAAGCTCTAACTGGTTCCTGGGTTGATTGTGTTCCTTTCCCACAGATGAACACATGTGGTATCAATAAGGCTTCCCCCAAAGCATTTTATCTTCCTCAGGGTACACAAGCAGGCTGAACCTTCTACCTTGGGACTGAGCTGAGCAGCAGAGGAACTCAGGAAGACCCCCAAAGTCTCACAGATTGATAAGCATTCCCAGACTGCTTCAGGTAATGGGAATTCCCAGGGTCTAGGATTCTGAATGAATGTTGTGCCTGTCACTTATCAACCATGATGCAATAACAAGAGGAGATATGTTGTAAACAACAGATAACCAGGGAAGAGTTTCTCTTTTGTTGGCCTTGTATCCTCTGATCTTTTCTCCAGGAGAGGAGAAACAAATGAAAGCAATACCAGCCACAATACTGTGAGAAAGCTATTTAACGTGCCTGAACAGTAAACAACTCTCTCTGTTCCTAGAGCTGTATTACTATCTATGGCATGTTTCATGGTGGGGATGACTTTACTAGTTTCTTGTATTTCTCTTTCTTCCTCTTCTTCATTCTACCATTGCTGCTTATTGGGATGGTACCTATGGCAAGTATGTAGCTTGTCAAAACTGTTAAACATAAAAATTAAAGGGGACAGCCATGGAAAACTCAATCATCAAAAAGCTTGACCTGAAGCTTTCCATGCCAAGAGAATATGGTCTAGTAATCTCTGAGTTTTGTGCTGTGCTCCTTGACTGAGGTACTTACCAACAGTATTTGTACTAAATGTAATTGGTGCTTCCTGTTGGTGGAAATGGGCGTGAGGAACATTTCTACAAATTCCAGCTTAGTGGAGGGAGTGAAGAGATACTAAGCAGGATGGAAGAAAGAACCCAAGAGCAATATTTAGTAGAAGCAGAGAGTAACCAAACTAGAGCTAGGAATTTGATAATGGAGGAGGGGGGTTGGTGGTGGAATGGACACCAAAAAGAAACTGAAGAATCACAGAACGGTGGTCTTTAGAGCAGGAAGGGCCCGTGGAGATCATCCATTCTAACCCACTTTTTATAGTTGAGAAAATGAGGACCCAGAGAAGTGAAATCAGAAGAAATTGAACCATGAGACGTTACAATAAGGGTAGATCTGTGCTTTAGGGGGAAGAAATAAGCTGCATGCTGCATGCTTCATGGAATAAATATTAATAAATTCCTATTGACTTACAAACTGATTAATACAGGGTATCCACAGTTACTACACAAAACAAGAAAACTTCCTACTTCTCCCAATTATATAGCTTATTGGCTGATAGCTCCCTGATGAGGGTGATGAAATTTAGAACAAGAAGAAAACATCTCTCATTGGTGACATTTAGATGGAGTCAGGTTCTAGGTCAATAAAGTTTCTCAAATGAGAGTTGACTATAGTGTGATTATGGCTCAGTAGTAATGACTTCCCCATCACTAGTGGTATTCAAGCAGAATTTGGACATACTTTTGTCAAGGAAGCTATGGAAGGGGAGAATTCACTTCATCTACAATTATAGATTATCCCCTATGTACCCAGGCTTATGTTTGTGATGTAGACTAAAACATATTACATAATTAAATATGTAACTTTATGCTTTCAAGGAGTTAAAATATTGGTGGGGCAACATGATGTAAATAGAGGAACTGCAGAAAACAAAAATTAGAGTGGATCAAGAGTTCTGTTTTTTTAATATAGATCCTCTTGGCAGTCTGGATAAGACAGTGACTCACTTCTCAGAGTAATGCTATTAAATATATAAAATAAAATGTAGGATTATAAAGGGAAGCAACTATATTAAATATAATCAAAATATATTTAAATTGTTATCAGAATATCAACATTATTACAATGTTTAAAAACTAGTTTATGGATCCCAGGTTAATAACCCTTTTCACATTATAAAGATTGAAAGAGTATAAGTCAAAATAATGTGTTGTGTGACAATTCAGAGAAAGGGGAGCTGGCTGCAGGTTGGATTCATCAGGAAGGGTTTCCTGGAGGTGGAAGAATCTAGCCTGGACCTTGAAGGGTAAGGCACTGAAGAAAATGGTACCTTAATTCCCTCTTAGAATATTACTATAAGGATATAGATTCCCACTGGATACAGAGTTTCTGGCTCAGAAAAACACAGGGTTTCCTGTCTAGTGCTTTCTTCCATATGCAGTTGACTGCCTTGCCTGGATGAGCAGCTCATGTCCCACTCTGTACATTCCTTCCTCAGTCCACTGAGTTACGAGTATGCCATTTGAAGAGCTTTCACATTCATCTGTCTCCAGGAACAATTATAGAAGGAATGTTTACTTTGCTTGATAACATTTATAGTTCATCTGCTGGGCAAATATTTGTTAGTTCTTTTTTTAAAAAAAATCTGTTATTAGGAAAACTCTTGTAAGAAGAAATATTTTTCTAAAGCATTTTCCACTTCATGCTTTGGGCAGGGTGTGTGTGTGTGTGTGTGTGTGTGTGTGTGTGTGTGTGTGTGTGTGTGTAAAATTATGTGTATATGCCTATATGCTTCAATTGAACTTTAATTTTGTACATAATTGAAAAGACATTTTCATATTAGACTACAACCTCCTGGAGGTCAGGGACTGACCTAATTCTCATTAGGAATAATGGGCAGAAGATACAGAGACAAATACTTCAGCTTGATTAAAAAAATTCATAGGATTATCAATCATATTAGAGCTGGAGAGTACCATAACTCCTTTTAACATCAAGATGCAAATCTCCTCTCTTTGGCATATACGGTTTTGTATTACCTGTGTTCCCAAGCTGATATCTCCTCTCTCTCTCTCTCTCTCTCTCTCTCTCTCTCTCTCTCTCTCTCTCTCTCTCTGTCAATCTCTCTCTCTCTGTCTCTGTCTCTCTCTGTCTCTGTCTCTCTCTCTCTCTCTCTCTCTCTCTCTCTCTCTCTCTCTCTCTCACACACACACACACACACACACACACACACACACACACACACACACACTTTCTTTGCATCTAAATTGGCCTATTTCCTCCTCCCCATACAAGACATTCCATTTTCTGTCCCCACCCTTTGTCACAAGTTATCCCTCATGCCTGCCATGTACTTGCCTTCCTACCTCCATTTCTTGGAATCTCTCTATGTCAACTCTTTCTCAAGGCCCTTTATTGATTTGTTCTCTATGCCCTGGTCCTTACCTCTGTCAGGCACTTAATACATCCTTGTGAACTGACACATCTTCTGAGGCCTCTTGCAACTCTTAGGCTCTTTGATTTTGATCTTTATATCTCTCCCCAAGCTCTTGAATGGAATCTTTGTACAGAGTCAGTATTAAATAAGGATTTGTCTAATGGAATCCATGTGCTCCCTTTTCCTCCACTTACACAGAACCAAAGTGATCCAGGCCATAATAAATGGTTTTCATTGGTTTTCCCTTCGAGAACTATTGTCTCACCAGGGCAGCTGAGACAGAAGGAGGAAACAGGCCAGTTTGCCACTGACCATTGGACACATCAGAGAAGGGAAGGAGAACAGACATTCAACCATTATAAAAGACCAAGGCCCTGAGGACACAGGTTGAGGCTGACAAACAGTCGGCTCATCAAAACTCTTTGTATCTTGATCCCCAGCTTGGCTCTTCACTTCTGCACCTGGCTTTTGGCTGTTTGTAGCCACTTGAATTTTATCGCTTCACAGAAACCAATGTTCCCAAATAGATCTGACCGCACTTTGATCCCAATTTTAACTGCGTCCCTCTTTCTCCAGAAGGGGATTCTCTATGCACTACAGTGATTGCCTTAATCATCGGCATATGTTGGCACCCTTCAGAGGATATGACAATTGTAAACAACCTTCTGTCTGTGAGCCTCTTCTTGGGATAACACCCACATTGTCCAGCTCTGCCCATATGCCAAGCCTTCACAACTTGGTAATATCTGCCAAAGGGTTATGATTCACTAACACATGTTTCAAGCACCCAGGTTTTAAGTCACTTCAATGACCCAAGGCATCAGAGGAAGACTTTAGTTCAGGATTTATATGTAGCCTAGGGTTGGTTCTTAGTCTTTTTTATTCTTCCTAATCCCCTCTCTCTTCTCCTGATTTAGAATTTTAAGTCACCTTAGGCAGATTGTGAGACAGAAATAACGTTGGGTGATTCAAAAAGTTTTACGTATATGCCTATATGCTTCAATTGAGCTTTAATCTTGTACATGGATGAAAAGGCATCTTCATATTAAACTATAAAGTCATTGAGGGACCTCTGTGTTTGCTTGAATGCTGACCAGAATATTTACACCCCATCCCAATTGTGTACAATCAAGCAGGAGGGAAAAGAAAAAGAAAGTTAAGAGCAACGATGAATTTCTAGAATGGGGAGGAATTATTTAGATGCACACAAAAGTAGAAAACATCACAGAAGATAAGACAGGAGTAATCAAAAGTAGCATCAGGGGAACTACAAGAAGCAACAGAGAAACTGAGGCAGAGTGTAAACAGGTGGGTAGAGCACTCACTATGGTGCCTTATGGATTTGGTGAAAGAGTGGGGTATTCTAACTCAAACATCATGGTCACAAAAGACTGCAATGTGTTCTGTATCTTCCTTTGCTTTTGTTATATTTATGGTCAGTTTGCTTGCATAGTTAGTATCATAGCAGGTGGTCGTGTTCCAAGTATTATTTTTCTGCTGGGGTTCTCTTCTACATGGGGGCTTCAGCCCAGAGAAGTATGCCATAGTAATAGTTTGCATTGATTGGTCTGGTGTTTTATCATTCACAAACTGACCTGGCTGTATGCTTTACAAGAAGCAAGAAGCAATTCACTAATGGCATTTCAGGGCGGTGATTTGGTCCTTGTGTATGGGAATGATGCTGTCCATGACTGGGCCACTTGCTTCCTATTTGCTTTACAGGGGCATTGACCTTCACTGGCCAGCCTAGGTGAAGCATTGTAGTGAAGAATTGGTCCAATTGTGGGACTGGAAGAGGAGAAAGGAAGGAAGGCCTGAGGGCAGCAGTCCTCTTGTTTACCTGGCATTACTCCTGTACTCCCTGTGAAGCACAGTCATTCTTTGAGGCTACAGGAGAATGAGCTGGATGGCTTCTGGCAACAATGGTGAGAAAGGAAAGACAGGTTGAAGAAGGCCACATCGTAAGGTACATGTTCTGTGTGAGAAAATGGTAACTGGAAACAGCTTATGACCTGACCAAAGAACCCACCAGAAGACATTGAGTAGGTATCATCATTATTGCCAGGAAACATCTGGTTTTGTCAGGAAACTGATGGACTCTTCTAATGAAGGCACATCTGTAGTGAGAGGAGGGTGGGACCCGAGAACATGAAGAACCATAAACTCTTAGGGAAGAAATACAATTAAAAAATACTTTGGTGACCTATTTTCCTTTTTGGCTTCATCAAATGGCCTTGTTATTATTTATCTTGGATGGGATTTGATGCAGGTATATAGTAAATATCAGGTCAGGATAGAAGGCCTGAGAGAACAAGGGCCTTAATGAGAGAAAGGGTCATTTCCTTGTTCAAATTTTCATAGACAGAAAAAGAAATAAGGGCACCTGAGTTTGGAAAGTCTGGTTTGGCTGTGCTTAGGACAGCTGAAGACCCAATAGCACAAGCTTAGTTTTCTTGAAACTATTATCAATATCTGCTTGTGGACTGTCCAATTAGATTCCTAATTAACTTAGACCCCAAGGTGCTGCATGATTCTCATAGACTAGTAGTAAAAACAAATACCTATTTCAATATTGTAAAGATTGCTAAGTAAAGATAAGAGAGTAAAATAAGTGTTTGATAAGAAATTCTTAAGTAGAGAATGAAGGGAGAGATAGCAGTTTAAGATATTTAGACATTCCTAAGTACACAGTGTCAAGGGGTCAGCACGTATTACATGTGGTCTATTGAAGAAGGCAATAAATAGAGTCCAGGCTTACCTGGGAAGATTTGGACCTTGAAGGGGTTCAGAGTGACTCCCAGGAGAGATCTGATTCGATGTCTGAATGGCCAAAGACCCTTCACAACCAGGAAGCAGATCCCTGTTCTAAGGAGTGGCATTGACCAAGGAATGAGGAGTCTCAGTGATGGAGTTAGAATTTCTACTGGAGTCAAACAAGACTTAAATGGGTGATAACTCCAGAACATATCCGCTCTAACTTTCTTTGTACATTATAGTTTGCAAAGCTCTTTCTTCTCTACCAGCCTAGGAGATAGGTAGCGCAAGTACTGACACCCCCTATTTTATAGAGGATGAAACCAGGATTCATAGCACTCAATGAAGAAACTTTTCCATGATCATATGACTTAGTACACTTTAGATCTAGTACTCAAATCCCATGTTTTCTGACTTTTAAGAACATTACAACATTCAATTTAACAAACATTTATCAATTATTTATTTGTGCGCAGCACTGAACTGGGCATTGGAGTCACAAAGATAGATATACTGTAGACACAACCCTCAAGGCACTTAAAAATCTACTGGGAGATGTCACATGTACACAAACAAATGCAACTTGAGGAAAAATGAGATCTGTGCAAAGGAGTTGTCCTGGAAGAGATTTGTAAGAAATTTGAGATTAAGGAATGATTTTCATCTGGGAGTGGGGCTTATTGAGGGTCCAGAGGAATAAAGCAGGTTAGCAAGTATTTCACAGAAAGAAGGAATACCTAACTCAAGCTTGACAAAGGGGATGGATTTGAACAGACTTTTCTAGGGGCCAGAACTGTTCAGCAAAGGACATTTTGCATCTTCAACCTGATGGATAAGATCTTCTTGTTATGAAGGAACAGCCAGTTGTTCAGTATTCCTGCAACCTGTGTCATTGCCTGACTCACCTGTGTATTATTCTCTGAATGGTCAAGGATCTTGTAATACCCAACCAAAAGCAAGCATCCCTTGTTTAATGCCAATAGGCAGCTCAACTAGCCAGTGATAGTAGGTGTGGGAGGGAAAGGAATGAGGGAATTTTTACTTGCCCCATGTTTGTTCGGTCCCTATTGCTATTTCCCAGGACATCAATAGTATAAGATTTCTATGTGAAGTCCAGGTCCTCTTCATTTCCTTCAAACTCTAAAAAGTATTCATTTCTAGGCCAACAGAGAGACCAACTATTCTCAGCATCATTAACTCTTCCCCACCTCAATGCAACTGACCAAGCAATAGGTCTTCTGTCTGTCTTCTGGAAAACTCCTTGCTTTTTAGCTTCTTTTTCTTTGTTTTTACATGTGAACCTTCATCATTTTGAAAGCTGGTCTAGTTTAAATGCGATCTGCTCTAGGAAGCCTTCCCTTATGCCCTCAATTGGATCCTTTCTTCTGACCTTGACAGAAGTTCATTTATATCTCCATTATGATATAGTGTTTTAATCCACACAATAATCATTTAATCAATCTATGAGTATCAATTACATATCTACTTTATGCTAGATACTGTGCTTTGTTTGGATCACAGAAGCACAAAAATTAGACACTTCCTATTCCCATTGGGCTCACATTCTAATAGAGGAAACAAGGCAGCTTGGAGACAGTAAAGAGTCCTGGATTTTGAGTCAAGAAGGCCTGAGTTCAAATCCTAAGTAACTTATTAGCCATGTGACTCTTGGTAAATCACCTAGGCTCTCTCAGCCTCATTTATAAAATGGAGATAATCATAATAGCACCCTGTCTTATAGGTTGGTATGAGGATCAAAAGAGATAATATACAAATAATACACTTTGATCAGGTAGGATTTATTCCAGGAATGCAAAGATGGTTTAATATTAGGAAAACCATCAGTATAATTGAGCATATCAACAATAAAACCAGCAGAAACCACATGATTATCTCAATAGATGCAGAAAAGGCTTTTGACAAAGTACAACATCCATTCCTATTAAAAATACTAGAAAGTATAGGAATAAATGGAGCCTTCCTTAAAATAGTAGATAGCATCTATTTAAAACCATCAGCAAGTATTATATACAATGGGGATAAACTAGAAGCATTTCCAATAAGATCAGGAGTGAAACAAGGGTGTCTACTATCACCCCTCTTATTCAATATGGTACTAGAAATGTTAGCAGTAGCAATTAGAGAAGAAAAAGAAATCAAAGGAATCAAATTAGGCAAAGAAGAGACCAAGCTATCACTCTTTGCAGATGATATGATGATATACTTAGAGAATCCTAGAGAATCAAGTGAAAAACTACTTGAGACAATAAATAAATCTGACAAAGTTGCAGGATATAAAATAAACCCACATAAATCCTTGGCATTCCTGTATATCTCTAATGAAACTCAACAGCAAAAGATAGAAAGAGAAATCCCATTTAAAGTCACTGTAGACATTATAAAATATTTGGGAATCTACCTGCCAAAACAAACCCAGAACCTATATGATCACAACTACAAAACACTTCTCACAAATAAAATCAGATCTAACTAATTGGAAAAACATCAATTGCTCATGGCTGGGTTGAACTAATATAATAAAAATGACAATTTTACCCAAACTAAATTATATATTTAGTGCCATACCAATCAATTTACCAAAAAACTGCTTTTTGAAGTTAGACAAAATAATAACAAAATTTATTTGGAAAAACAAACGGTCTAGAATATCAAGGGAATTAATGAAAAGAAATCGTAGGGAAGGTGGACTAGCTATGCCAGATCTTAATCTGTATTATACAGCAGCAGTCATCAAAACTGCTTGGTACTGGCAGAGGAGTAGAGTAGTGGATCAATGGAATAGATTGGGTGCAGGAGACCCAGCAGTTAATGAATATAGTAATCTATTGTTTGATAAACCCAAAGACCCCAGTTTTGGGGATAAGAATGCACTATACGACAAAAACTGCTGGGAAAACTGGAATACAATATGGCAGAAACTGACATAGATCATTATCTAACACCATATACCAAAATCAAGTCTAATTGGTTGTATGATCTAGGTATAAAGGATGATACTGTAAGCAATCTGGGAAAGCAAGGAATAGTTTACCTGTCAGATTTGTGGAGAGGGGAAGACTTTAGGACCAAACAAGAATTAGAGAGCATTATAAAATGCAAAATTGATCATTTTGATTACATTAAATTGAAAAGCTTCTGTATAAACAAAGCCAATGTAACCAAGATCAAGAGGGAGGTGGGAAATTGGGAAATAATTTTTACAACCTATGTCTCTGATAAAGGACTCATTTCTAAAATATACAGAGAATTGAGTCTATAAGAATACAAGTCATTCCCCAATTGATAAATGGTCAAAGGATATGAACAGGCAGTTTTCAGAGAAAGAAATTAAAGATATCTATAAGCATATGAAGAAATGCTCTAAATCACTACTGATTAGAGAAATGCAAATCAAAACAACTCTGAGGTACCACATCTCTCCAGTCAGATTGGCTAAGATAACAAAACAGGAAAATGACAAATGCTGGAGAGGATGTGGGCAAATTGGAACACTAATGCATTTCTGGTGGAGTTGTGAACTTATCCAACCATTCTAGAGAGCAATCTGGAATTATGCCCAAAGGGCTATAAATAATTTCATACCCTTTGACCCAGCCATACCACTTCTAGGGTTATATCCCAAAGAGATCATAGAAGAGGGAGGAAGACCCATATGTACAAAAATATTTATAGCAGCTCTTTTCGTGGTTGCAAAGAATTGGAAGTTGAAGGGGTGCCCACCAATTGGGGAATGGCTAAACAAGTTGTGGTATATGAATGTAATGGAATATTATTGTGCTATAAGAAATGAGGAGGAGACGGTTTTCATATTTACCTGGAGAGGCTTGTACAAACTGATGCTGAGCAAGAAGAGTAGAACCAGGAGAAATCTGTATACAATCACAGACACAGCATATGTGTGATGACCAACTATGACAGACTGGACTCTTTTCAGCAATGCAGTGATATAAGTCAATCCCAAAAGACTCATGAAGGAGAAAAATGCAACATCCAGAGATATAACTAGAAAGAACTGAGCTTGAATCCTGATGGAAGCAAACTAATTGATCTTTTTCTTTTCATTGTTTGGTTTTATTTCTTCTTTACCATTTTTCATCCCACCTAGTACAATATGCCTTTGTAATTGGTCTAATGTCTAATATGAATGTATTACAGATCCTATACTGGACTATATGCTGTCCTGGGGTGTGGGGGTAGGGAGGTAAAGGAAATTTGAAAATCAAGGAACTATGGAATTGCATCTTGTTATCTAAAACTAAACTAATAAATTAATAAAAAATGAGATAATATACATAAAAGCACTTTTCAAATCTTAAAGCACTATGTAAATGTCAGTGATTACTATTATTTTTAGTAACTGTAAAAATAGATACAACATAAACATAAAGTTAAAAATGAGCAAACAGGACAACAAATAAATAAACACACACGTAAAGTAGATATATACAAGGCAATTTAAGAAGGAGAGCACTCACAGTTGGGAAGATCAGGAAAAGCTTCATGCAGAAGGTGGAGGCAATCAGGGTTAAATGACTTGCCCTGAGTCACACACCTAGTAAGTGTCTGAGATTGGATTTTTGACCTTTATCTACTGTGCCACATAGATGCAGACAGTTTCTCCAGAAAGAGATAGATTTTCTGAAGCAAAAGGAAGGAGGGAAGGAGGGAGGGAGGGAGGGAGAAAGAGAGAGAGAGAGAGAGAGAGAGAGAGAGAGAGAGAGAGAGAGAGAGAGAGAGAGAGAGAGAGAGAGAGAGAAACATGGAGGATGGCCATGACATTAAAGTAGAAATTGCAATATTTGGTTACTGATTATAAATGTGGGGAGAGGAAGTATGAGAAGTCGAGGCTAATGCCAAGATGAAGACCCTGGGACAATGTGATGACTTTGACAGGAAGAGGGAAGTTTGGAAGATGGGAGAGTTTAGGGGAAAAGTCTATGAGTTCAGTTTGAGATATGTTGAGTTGAATGATAGATCTGGGTCATCTAGTTTGAAGTGTCTAATAGGTAATTGGGTATATGTGACTGAAGCTTAGGGAGGGATTGGGGCTAGATATATAGATCTAGGAGTCATCTCCATAGACATGAAAGTTATATGCATGAGAGCTGATCAGGTTCCTGAGAGAGTATAGAGGAAGGGACTCAAGATAGAACCTTGAAGAACACCCTCACTTATTGATTTGGATTGCATGTGTGTGTGTGTGTGTGTGTGTGTGTGTGTGTGTGTGTGTGTGTGTGTGTGATGTGATTTCACCTTTGGAAGATTATAAGTTCTCTAAGGGAGGTGATCATGTCCTAATTATCTTTTTATTTCCTCAAGAAGTTATTGACATAGGGTTCTCTCCATAATAAGTATGCAAAACCTTTGACACTGATTGTGTGCCCCTCAACAAATAATTTAATTTCTTTGAGCCTCAGTTTCCTTATCTCTATACTGGAGATGTAGGTACCTTACAGTTCTAGTGTGAGGGAAGTATTGCATAAACATTAAAGCCCAATATAAATGTGAGTTATTGATTATGTTTAGTCAATAGATGAATGGTCCAGATAGCCAGGGACTAACAATCATGAGATTGATTTGACTGCTCCATTATACTACAAGACACCATGATATAATACAAAAAATGAATTTTACTGTCACTAGCTATGGTGGCACAGTAGATAGAGAACAGGGCTTGGAATCAGGAAGACTCAGCATCTTGAGTTGAAATTTGGCCACAGGTATGTATTAGCTATGTGACCATGGGCAAATCACTTCACCCTATTTGCCTCAGTTCCTCATCTGTCAAAAGAGCTGAAGAAGGAAATGGCAAATCACTCCAGTATCTTTGCCAAGAAAATCCCAAAATGGGATTCTGAATTGAAACAACTCAACAACAATGATGATGACCTCGAACAAATTGACTAACCTCTCTGAGCTTTGGATTTGGTATATGTAAAATGAATAGTTTGTACCAGATGACTTCTATGGTCCCTCCTAGCTCTAACGCTAAGATCCTGTGGTCCTAAAGAACCCTGTCCTGAGCACTTTGGGGCATAGCAAGTTTAGATAAGACTTATCCTAATGGACCTCACAGCTAAGCAGAGGGATGAAACTCCAACAAACAGATCCATAAGGTACCACATTATATACTAACTGTATTAAAGAATCATGAATCAGAGTGCTTTGTGGGGTTCAAGGAGGAAACTCACCATCTGAATGGTATTGGGAAAGCTTAATAGAGGAAGTGGCATTTGAGTTGGGCTTTCATGGCTGATAGCAACTTAATAGGCAATGAGAGGGAACATGAATGTTTTAGAACTAGGAAACTCCATAAGCAAAGGCATGAAAGCATGAGAGTAGAATAGGTGTTCATGAACAGAGAGCTGTCTGGCATCTTCCATGAAGACACTTGACATAAGTGACCAAAGGAAATCCATAAGCCATGAATCAATCAATCAATTATTCAATAAACATGTGTTAAGTTCCTACTATGAGCCAGGCACTATTTTTAGCACCACGAATGCAAAAAGAGGCAAACGACAGTCCCTAACCTCAAGGAGCTCACTATCTAATAAGGAAAAAAAATCTTCAAATGCCAGCAAATGAGACTTAAAACATTAAGATGTTTGATATCAAGATGTGAGAGTTATTACAGGCCAGTCAATACCCGCTACCAAACTGGTTGGTATTGGCTTAACCAGTTTCTTGACTAAAATCTCTTTCAATTTTACATTTTGTCAAGACTTCTTCAAGTTTCCCTGTATCAGATTTTTTGTTTATTTATGTTTTTTTACATCACAGTCATCTCTAGGATTACTAAATAAGACTTTTATTGTACTGCACACACATGTGTGCATATACGTATGTACACACACATAAACACAACTCAATCTGTCTCTTCTATCTCTATGGCTTTGGACTGGGCAATTCCCATTCCTGGAATTCATTTCTTGCTCTCCACTACCTCTTGGAATCCTCCCCTTTCTCTTAGATAAAGCTTTACCACAGTATACAGGACAACTTTCTTGTTCTCCCATCTAACAATGTCCTTCTTAGTTAACTTGTATTTATTTTTATTTATTTTATATGTGTGTGTATAAGATACATATATATACATATATATATATATATATATATATATATATATATATGTACTTGTCTCTCCCATTAGACGCTTCTTGAGAGTAGGTATTATTGCAGTCTCACATCTCAAATTATTTTACAAAGCAATAATGATCAATACTATTTAGTCCTAGTTAAAAAAAGAAAGGTTGATAAGTGAAACAGATTAGATATATGACATACAAAAACAAATAAACACAGTAGCATATTACTGGATTAATCCTAAGATCCCACTGCCTGGGTGACGATACACTATTTGACAAACATTATTAGCCAAACTGGAAAGCTGTTTGATAAAAATAAGATTTAGACCAACACTTCACAGCATATATCAAGATAAGCTCTCCAAGGAGATATACAATATTTATTTAAAAGGTCATATTTTAAACAAATTAGAGAAACAAGGAGTGAGATATCTTTCACAACTATAGGTAGGGGAAGAATTCTTGAGCAAACAAGGGATAGAGAGGATCACAGATGAGAAAATGGACAACTTTGATTAAATAAAATTTAAAAGTTTTTGAACCAACAAAACCAATATATTTAAAATTAGAAGGGAAACATTTGAATGAGGAAAACAAATAATTTTAGCATGTTTCTCTGATAGCAGTATAATAACCAAGACATATAAGGAACTGATATAACCACGCATGAAAAATAGCCATTCCATAATGTATAAATAGACAAAATATATGAAGAGGTATTTCTCAAAGGAAGGAACCCAAATTATCAAAAATAATACGAAATGCTCCAACTCACTAATAATTTGAGGAAATGCAAATTAAAACAATTCTGAGGTTCTACTTCATACCTATTAGGTTGTTAAAAATAATAAAATGAAAAAAAAATGACAGTTGTTGGAGGGATTGCTGAAAAACAGGCATACTAACTCTGATAGCAGAACTATAAATTGATCCAGTTATTATGGGAATCAATTTGGAACTATGCTGGAAAAATAATTTAAATATATATATATATATATATATATATATATATATATATATATACCCTTTAATCTAATGATACCACTCCTATATCTATATCCCAATAAGATCAAGGATCATAGATTTGGAGCTAAAAAGGATATTAGAAGCCATTGAGTACAAATGTCCTCATTTGTAAAATGAGGAAACTGAGACAGATAAAAATTAGATGACTTTCCCACAGTTCAATGACTGGTTATTACCCTTCATACTTAAAGAGAATCAAAATGACACCACTAGGTTGGAATCAGTGTACAGGGTATCTGACTATGTCTGATGAGACCAGGATGAATTTGGAAGGTTCAACTCCAGGTCAGGCACAAATAGTCTGTATGCACATTTGGAGTGGAGAAGTCTCTAAATTTGTGCATCTAATGTTCCTTTGGAGCTATTGCAATTCTGCTTTGCTCATAAAGCACAATGCCTTCTTTGATGTGGGCAAACCATGCTGGGCAGTCCTGTGCCAGTGTCTCCCATGTCTTGCAATTGATTCCAAAGTTCTTTAGAGAGACTTTAAGAGTGACCTTGCATTACTTCTTCTGGCTTCCATGATAGTGATTGCCTTTCTGTGAATTCTCTGTAAAATTGTCTTTTAGGGAAATGTTCCAGTCCAATAACTACTAAGTATCTAGGGAAGGATTTTAATTCAGATCTTCCTTATTCCAAGTCTTGTGCTCTATCCACTGAAACACCCATCTACCTCAAAAAGGAAAGAAAAATTACCCATATATGCAAAGATGTTTCTAGAATCTATTTTTATCTTACCAAAGAACTGTAAATAAAAAGGAGGATATCAATTGGAGAATGTCTAAACACATTTTGGTATATGGATATAATATTACTGAACCATAAAAATGATGGTAGGTGTGATTTCAGAGAAACTAGTGAAGACTTGTATGAACTGATGCAAAGTGAAGTGAGTAGAACCTGTAGAAAAATGCATACAGTAACAGTCTCATTGTAAAGAAAACTGCAAAACTTAAAGAACTCTGATTAATACAATGGCCCACTCTGATTCCAGAGAACTGGTATTAAAGCATTCTATCTACCACCTGACAAAAAGATGTAGAATAAGACACAAACTTTTTGTGTGCACAGCCAATGTAGGAATTTGTTTACTCTATTATGTATATATTTTCAAAAGAATCTAATTTTTTTCTTATTTGAGATTGTGGTATGGAGTAGGGGTGCCAGTGATAAAAAGAAGAAAGGGGTGGAGAGAGGGAAGAAGGAAGGAAGGAAGGAAGGAAGGAAGGGAGAGAAAGAGAGAGAGAGACAGAGACAGACAGAGACAGAGACAGAGAGAGACAGAGAGAGACAGAGACAGAGAGACAGAGACAGACAGAGAGACAGAGACAGACAGAGAGAGACAGAGATACAAAGAGACAGAGAGAGAGAGACAGAGACAGAGAGACAGAGACAGACAGAGAGACAGAGACAGACAGAGAGAGAGACAGAGAGACAGAGAGAGATGGGGGGGGGGTCATTGAAACATTTTTCAATTTACAAAAAAAAAACAAGGAAAACTAGAGGTAAACACTTATAGGACAGATTTGAAAGTTATATGTTGAAATTATTAGACATTTAAAGGGAGAAGAAAGCTGCATTTAAGATATTTTTATGGCTGTGTGAATAATTATCTCTCTCTCTTCTATTTTGTATATGAAAATACCCCATTTTATTTGGTGTTTGTTAAGTGATGGATATTTTTATAAATAGGGATCACTTCATTCTTTGTATTTGTCCCTAGTGCCTAGCACATCAGAGGGCACAACATAGGCATTTAATCTTTGTTGTTTGACTAATCTCTATCTATAGGAAAATCATCGATCTGAGGGCAGCGGCTATTTTTATCTTTCTGTGTGTCCCCAGACACTTAGCATAGCACCAGGCACATATAAATGCTTATTGACTTGGCAACATTAAACTGCACAGGGCTAAGCCCGGAGACTAGTGATCCCATGAAAACCATGGTATCTCGTAGCACTGAATCAAATATAAAGAAAGATCTGCTCTGGAATTGGCATCATTCACATGGGAAAACCTAGGTGTGCAGCTGGGTGGGGTCCTACCCTGGGACATCTGTGCAGTCAGCCCTCTGATCCTCTTTGCAAAGCCTGCATCCGGTGCCTGTGAATAGCTAAGGTGGTCTGAGCAGCACTGTAGGAGGTTTTGGTGATACACTGTGCCAAAAGAGGTCATAATTCTGTCATGGAACTCAGCAAATACAATGAGCAACCAGGACAAGTGGCCAGGGCTGGGCTGCTCTTTAACAATAGTGCCATAAGGCAATCTATCAACATTGCCCCATTTGTCTCACCACCAGTCGCTTTCTTTCTCCACGTGGGCCTGTTCTCCATCATTTCACTCACATGGACTCCTTATGGTCCATCTGGGAAATGTTGAGTTTGATTTGATTCAATTCAATTCAAGAAGAACATATTAAATACTTATTATGCAGAAAACATTGGCCTAGGAATTGAGAGACACCAGTTATCAACAAGATCTGATTTCTTCCCTGGGGAGTCACTCTGAGACTCTTACCCAGGATTCTTCCATCATGTACCATATTGAGGAATCTGGCCTACAAACTCCTCAGAAAAAAATTTTAATTACATACTATGAAATGAATGGAGGCAGCTAGGATGTTCAGTGGATAAAGCACTTCTCCAGGAATCAGGAAGAGCTGAGTTAAAATCTGGCCTTAGACACTCAATAGCTGTGTGACCCTGGACAAGTAACTTATCCTCTGTTCACCTTAATCCATTGGAGAAGTAAATGTCAAATCACTCTAGTATCTTTGCCAAGATAACTCTATACAGTCATGAAGAGTCAGATATAACTGAATGACCAAACAAAAACAAAGATAACAAAGTACACAGGATTACAAAAGAAATCAGTTATATGGAAAGAAAGATTTATTTTTTCTTCCCATTCAAGTTCATGGCCACCCTCCCACTTAATTCTATCTATGGACCCCTTGGGGAGATGATAGAGTCCAGTTTAAGGGCACTTAATCTGGTAGGTGAAAAAGACAAATAATTCTATAACACGCAGTATTACATAGTGATATATTATAGAGGTAGAGACAAAATGTTATATTGAGTTTGAGGGGAAACATTATAGTGAGCAGAGGCGATCTCGGAAGGCTTTTGTAGAGGTGGCATTTGAGTTGGGCTCTAAATGAGAGATAGGATAGAGAGCAAGTTTTTGAGACAGCAAGACCTGAATTCAAGTTCTTCCTCCAACTCAGACTGGCTTTTTGTCTCTAGAAAAGTCTCTTATCCCCTCAGTTCTCCAAGCAGATGCTGATTTTGACTTAATAGAAGGAATTCCCTTACCTAAAGTTTCCTATACCAATGAAATCACCTAGCTGAGAAGAGAAGACATTCCAAGCATGGGGAAGCAGCTTGATCCAAAGCACAGAGATGGGAGAGAGCAGAACCTGTTCTGGGAACCAAGAGTTGCCTAATCAAGTATAAAACACATAAATGGAAAAAATGCTAGGTAAGACTGGAAAGATAAAGTATCATGAGACTGAGGAGGTCCTTGAAAGTCAGTCAGAGTAGTCAGACTTCTAGAGTTTGGATCAGAGCAGTAAATAATTAGAATACTGGGTGTGAGATAGAATGATTTGGGAGGTGAGCAGAAATGGAGAAAGTAGACTCAGGGAAACTGATTAGGAGTCTGATGCAAAAGTCCAGGCAAGTGGTAATGAGGACCCAGACTAGTGCCATAGCAGACATTCACTGGTATTATCAGCTACGTCCCTCTTAAAGAACAAGGGTTCTTAAAATGGGGTCAACAGCCCTCCAACAGGTCCATGGATAGATTTCAAGGCATTCATGAGCTTGGTTGGGGAAAAAGTCCTATCTTTACCTCTTTACCACCATACTTCTCTGCCAGTCCTGTTAGTTTGGCTCTCTCTCTCCCTTGTTTGTTCCTTGTTGGGTGGAAATGCCAGAAGGAATCACCCAAAGTCTTGCTTCAGGTACTGTGCTCTTATGAAGAATAGAATAACCTCTATACTGGGGTAAGGGTTAGTTTTGTGGAATTCTTAACAATTTTAAGACAAAATGTAATAGAATAAATATAATTATCATACCCTATTTCCCTCATGGATAAGGAAGATCACTGAGAGCTATATTTTAAGGTTAACAAAGCCCTACATTATTTAAATGGATTATTATACCTAATTTGGATAATTAAAAATAGCTAATATTTACTTAGTGCTTAACAGCTTACAAGGTACTTTACAAATGTTTCTCATTGTATTTTCACAACAATTCTTGGGGGTAGGTGGTATTATTATCTCCATTTTATAGTTGAGGAAATTGAGACAGAGACTGAATGACTCACCCAGGGTCCTACAGCTAGTAAATGTTTGAGGGAAGATTTGAACTCAGGTCTTCCTGACTGCAGCTCTGTTCCTCTAGTCACTGTGCCACCTAGATGTGACCTAGGGCTCTAGCCCTAGATTTAAGGATGGAAGGCAGATGAGAGTTATGCTAGAATAAGTGTTCTTAACCCTTTTTGGGGCATGACCCATTTGACATAATATGTGCAAAGTTCTATAAAATGCTATTAAACTATTGCTAATGTATTGAGTAGAGTGTACTGAATATGGAGTCTTTGGAACCTGGGCTCAAAACAGCTCTGCCTCTTACAGTGCCAGCTATAGGGCCTCAGACAATGTCCTGGCAGCCTTCTCATCTTAGAACCTCCCTCTGTTCCTACAGCTTTCTCATGCTGGGAGATCTCTCCACCCCTTTGGCCTCTTCCTCTGATCAGTCATTTCCTCTAGGAAATTCCTCTATCCCCCCATCCCCAGACCAGCTATTTTCACTCCTTCATTCATCCCTGGGTCCCATTCCAGACACAACCCACTCCTTTCTCCACCATGTCTCCTCTAGGGTACCTCCCCAAACCCCAACTTTTCAGCTTCCTTTTATGTGTTGTCTTCCCCCATTAGAATGAAAGCTACTCTGGGACAAGGACTGTATTTTTACTTCTATTTGTATTCCCAGAATTTAGCCCAGGGCCTGCCACATAATAGACACTTAATAAATGCTTATGAACTTTAATTGGCTTGACCTCAGTTTCTTTCTTTGCAAAATAATGGGGTTGGACTTGATGATTACTAAATTGTCTCCCTAGTCCTTTGTGGCATAGAGGTGGGAGCAGAAAGCTGCAAGAATACAGAAATAGGTGTTTTATTGTCCTAGATCTTCCAACAATTCCAGACTATCATCCTAAATCACTACTACTTGATAACCAGAGTCATGAAATCTTCCAGACAAAGAAAGAGAGACATAGTGAGAGAAAAGACAGAGACAGAGAGATGTACATAGATCAATAGATAGATTGATAGATTTTTTTTCTCTTTCTCCAAACTTTTAAAGCCTTTCTGGACACCAATCATAAATTGAAAAGACCTAGAGCTAGCGAAGATGTTAGAAATGATTTATAGATACTTACAGAAATCATTAATAATTTAATCTCAATGGGTCCCATTATTTGGGACTTAACTTGCAGTCCTAAACCCAAGCCCTGGTCTCCTAGCTCTCCTATAAAATATTCTGCTTAAACATTCAGTGTACAAGGACTCCTTAAGACAAAGAATACTGTGTCATGGTGACAAGACTAATCCGATCACTTTAATTTTCACAAGAGGAAATTAAAGCCCAGAGATAGGAAGTAACTTGCTGAAAGTCAGACAATGAGTTATTGGAAGAGACAGAATGAGAATCTAGGTGTTCAGACTCCCCCTAAGTGAGATGCTACCAGTCTGTGGAATCCCATTGGAAAAATTAGCACATAACAATCATTCATCTGGGTATGGATAGCTTCTGTTTTATGCAGGAGGGGCTTATCCTTAATGAAGACTGAAAATGACATACCCAAGGTCATATAGTGAGGGGCTATCAGAACTAGCTTTTGACACAGATGTCCTAGATCCAACAGAGTTTCCATGGCACCATGGTAAATCATCATTGTTGTAAAGTCACTGCTCATCTTTACCCTCTCAATTGATTCCAAGGTTGAAGTTTACCACCTTAAGGGCTGTTTCAAATATTTCTGTTATACTGGATCATCTTGGCATCAAATTGTACTTGAAATTCACTCATTCAGTAAACATATTTCAGCATTTACTCTGTGAAACATAGTGCCAAGCTCTTGGGGAAATGCCCCAATGTCCTTCTTTGCAGAATAGTATAATACAACATACACACATTCACTTAGTCATTAAAAAATAGATATCAATTGCTTACCATGTGCGGAGTGTTGTGTTTGGTGCTGGGATATATCAAAGTACAGGTAAGTGATGGAAAATCCCCACTCTGAGCCTAGTAGGAGAATAAGATACAAATAGATGAATATGATGCATGGAGGGTATAAAAACTCCTTGCCCTCTCGGAGTTTGAAATCTATTAAGGGAGTAAGACAAAACAAATTATAATAAAGCCATAAACTGCAGGATAGGTACATCAGTGAGATGCAAAACCAAACAATGTTTGAGATTAAGGGGAAGCTGATATAACGAACATCTGAGAGGAATGTGCTTTGCAAACCAGAAGTAATATAAGCAATTTTGATGATGGGTTTTTAAATACAAAGGTAAATTGGGTCCTGTCATTTTCACATGATCTCCACCAAGACTCTATTGCATCTACTAAGTATGGTTGTTTTTGAGACAGAAGTCTCTAGCATTGTTGGTTTTTACCCATATATTATAGTGACCTTAATAAAAATTTAAATACCATTGAGATTTCATTATAATGTAAGATTGTAGGTATGTTAATTACCTTCTATATGACATCACCTCTGATCTTGGGATATACATATATTTATGGCTGCGATATATTATGAGGAGAAAAATGGGAACATTCTGTATAAAAATGCTGGTCCATGCTGCCAAGTTAGCCATAAACTTGACTTGTCTCACTGGGAATAGTGGCTCACTTATGTTCCTTGAAATGGCATTGAATCGTGGTGACTGCCGTGGTGCCTACAATTACTCCCTAGGTCAATCCAAAGAAATACCATCTCCATCAAAGAAACTTGATTTTCATTAATTAAACTGTTCCAAATTATGCATCCTTTCATGAAAAGCACATCTAGATGCCATATTTTTCTTGGAAAAAATCTTTTAAAAATTTGAACTTCTTTTGAGACACAAACACAAGACATCTTGTCCATTTAATCTATAGTTCCCCAAATTCAACAATTAATTATTTGAATGATCCTCAATTTAAATTCAACAAATATTTACTTAATACCTGTTGTGTTAAAGCCCTGTGTTCAGGATCTAGGGATATAAAGTCACAGGAACAAAAAAAAAACACAATACAATGTCTACTCTCCAGAAGCTTACGTTAAGAAAAATGTTATAAGAAATTTGAACTTATAAATAAATATAATACAAGTAGTTTTTTGGTTGTATCTGACTTATCATGACCCAATTTGGGGTTTTCTTGAAAGATACTAAAGTAGTTTGACATTTCCTTTTCTAGTTAATTTTACAGGTGTGGAAGTTGAGGCAAACAGGATTAAGTGACTTGCCCAGGGTCACAAAAACGGTAAGTATCTTAGGCTGGATTTGAACTCAGGTCCTCCTCCAGTGGTGGCATTCTATCCACTGTGCCACCTAGCTACCTTGATATAAGGTAGAAATGTTATAACAACATGACCTTACTATTCCTAATCCGTCACTCTGATCAGGTCATACTCCAGTCTTCAAAATCATTTAATGACTCCATTAACTGCTGAATAAAGTCTAAGTTCTTTAACCTAGCACAACCTCTCCAGGCTGACTGCAACCTATGCTTCCATGCTAAGCCCAACCTATTCTGTGTTCCAGCCAAAGCAGATTACCTGCCTTGCTCCAAACATCTCCCACTTACTCTCTCCACACATTCCTGAAATACCTTTCCTTTTTCTGGTCTATTGAGATCCTATCTGTCATTCAAGGTCTAGCTGAAAATATTATGTTCTCTGTGAAGTCTTCCATGATTCCTTCCTTCCTGTTCCAGCCCAAGGAAATTTTCCCTCATCTAATTTCAAAGTATTTTCCAGTCCTCTTTTGAGTTTTTGATATTCTAATTTATGATATTGGTCTGAGTACATGCTTCATTCAAGTTTTAGGCTCTGCTTGATGGCAGATAGCCGGTCTTGTTTACATTTGTAACTACTCCAGTATGCACAGGGATTTGTAACAAAGGAGACATTTAGACACTTCATAAGGTCTGTGGAGTGAATCAATATATCAATGAATTGATAATCTGGATTTTCAAGTAGATCTTTATAGCTTCCACTCAGACACCTAGTGCTGTATAGACATAGCAAAACTTTCAAACACTAGTTGAATATTCTTTTTTTTTTTTTTGCTTTTTTTTTGAAGGGCAATTGGGGTTAAGTGACTTGCCCAAACTCACATGGCTAGTAATTGTGTCAAGTGTCTGAGGTCAAATTTGAACTCAAATCCTCCTGACTCCAAGGTCAGTGCTTTATTCACTGTACCACCTAGCTGCCCCAGTAGTTGAATATTCTTGATGTGAATAACAATGTCCTTGACCCAAAACTGAATTCAACAGAAACTTTTCCCTTCCCCTTCTCCCATCATTCTTCCAGCCATTTTAATTCACATGGGCTCCTAAGAGTCCAGCAAGAACAAGAAATGGGGAGCCCTTATCCTTTCTTCCCCCAGCCTCCATTGCCCAGATTCTAACAAATGCTGGACAATCTACCCTTCTACCATGCTAATCATCCTATCCTTAACCACACCCAGAAGATGACTCTACTGTGATCTTCAGTTCCATTATTTTCTTCTGAATATCTATTGGTTGGAACATGGCTGCTCATAACATTGTGGTGAGGAAGTCACCAACTGTATGCATACCTCAGGGATATTATAGGTTCAGTTCACATGACCACAATAAAGCAAATATCACAAAAAAGCAACTCACACATTTTTTTTGGTTTCCCAGTGCAAATAAAAGTTATGTTTACACTATAGTGTAGTTTATTAAGTTCACAATAGCATTATGTCTAAAAAGCCATGTACATACCTTAATTAAGCTTTATTGCTTAAAAAATGCTGCCTATCATCTAAGCCTTCAGCAAGTAATAATCGTTTTTGCTGGTGGAAAGTCTTGCCTTAATGTTGATGGCTGCTTGGTGGTAGTTGCTGAAGGCTGGGGTGGCTATGGCAATTTCTTCAAATAAGATGATGTTTGCCTAGGGTCACAAAGTCACTAAGTACCTGAGGTTCAATTTGAATTATTTGAATTATTCGATTTGTGGCAATTCCATCAAATATTAGATGATGTTTGCCCCATCTTTTGACTGTTCCTTTTTCTTGACCATTTAGAGGCCACTGTAAGATTGTTAGTTGACCTAATTTAAATATTGTGTCTCAGGGAATAGGGAAACTTAAGGAGAGGGAGAAAGACTGGAATGATTAATTACAATAGTAATTGATTACAATTACAATAGTATCACCAAAACATTGATCACAGATTACCATAACAGATGTAATAATGATTTAAAAAACTTTTAAATATTGTGATAATTACCAAAAATGTGACACAGAAACATGATGTGATTTCATGCTATTGGAAAAATGGTATGGTTTGACTTCCTTGGTATAGGGATGCCACATATCTTCAATTTAAAAAACTTTTTTTAAAGCACAGTGTTAAACATAATTAAACAAGGCATGCCTGTCCAATATCTGGGTAAGATGATGGGCCACCACGTCTTTCCATCTGCCCTGCCTATAAAGTCTACCATAGATATTGTTCCTCAAGATGAGCTGCTTAATAGCAAGGTGTTATCTATTTGTATCCCCAGAGCTTAGCACAAAGCTTAGCACTTATAAATATTTCACATATGCTTAAATTTGCTTGAAATAATTTTCCATTGCATGAATAATTGCTTAAAATTATTTCCCATTCCATTAAAAAAGCTTGTTAATTTTACTACAGTCAAGGTCCTGTGCCAGGCATAGGGCATCCAGTACCACAACAAAAATGAAAAGTATCTGACCTAAAGGAACTTATAGTCTATTGGAACAAAGTAGAATACACGTAATTAAGTAAAAACACAGTATATTCAAGGCAAGACAAAGTCATATCAAGAGGGAAAACATAGTAACAAGTACTCAGACCAGTAAAGCTTCATGTAAGAGATAGTATTCAAGCCTCTGAAAAAAGCTGGAAATGACATAAGGCAGAAGGGAATAAAGAGTGCATTCTAGACTGGAGGGACTGTTTCTACAAAGGCATAGAGCTAGGGGAAGAGAACATCTAGCAAGACAATATGCTTAGAATATATAGTACATGAAGGGCTACAATATGAAAGAAACCTGAAAAGATGGATGGGAATCCGATTGGGAATGGTTTTTCATTCCAAGCTGAGTATTTCACACTTTGTTCTAAGATTTTCAGAGAACCACTGAAGATTTTTGAGTAGGGAAGAGATCTTGTGTCTAGATTTATTATAAAAAGACCAATTTAGTAGTTGTGTAGAGGATGGAATGGGGGGGAGGAGTCCCAGAGACTAGAGAAATAATTAGGAGAATATTGCAATAGTCCAGGTGAGAGATAATTGGGCCTCCTGAAATGAAGGTTGTATGAATGAAGAGAAAATATAAGAGATGTTGTGACAGGAAGACTAAAGATAACAATTTATTGGTGAGGTAGGGGGAAGAGTTGAATAGATGAAAGATGGGCTTCTTATGACTGAAATGAAAGACTTTGGCAGAGAGATTTGGTAGGGGGAAATGATAATGAATTCTGTTTTAGACATCATGAGTTTGAGATGCTAATGGAACATCCAGATGGAGGTAATAGAGACCTGGAGCTTATGACTGAATGGAGAAGTGGATATGTGGGTTTGGGAATCATCTGTAAAGATATGATAAACAAAACAATTGGGTCAGTAAATACCAAGGAAAAGAATGTAAAGAAGCAAAGATGCCTCAAGACAGAGCCTTGAGGGACAACCACACTCAGCAGTGGGAGGAAAATTATATAACAGGGGGAACAACCCTATAAACTTTGAAAATCACTGACAGCTAGTTCAAATAGCAGGGATATCCTCATTCCCATTTCTTTGTCATTTTGAGAGTTGAAAAGCACTTGTTTCATGATTATTCTATGAAATAGAAAGTACAAATATGAGTCCTCACTTGGTAGGAGAACAGTGAGGCTCAGAGAAAAGAAATACCTTGTCTATGTTCATGTGGTTAATACTTTTCACAAATAGGATTCAAATTCAGATTTCCTGACTTTCAATCTTCTTCAACATAATTCAGCAAATATTTATCCAGCACCTAGTATGTCCAGGGGATCCAACTGGGCACTGCAAAGACAAATGTAGATAAATCACAAGCTCTACCCTTAAGGTGCTGTCAAACAGAAGGTATTATAGTTGGTACTAGGAGCAATAGGGAGTCACAGAATTTGATTGAAAATGGAAATGACATGGTCAGACTTGCACTATGGGATGATTGATTTAACAGTTGAATGGAGAATGAACTAGAATGGTCCCAGATTGGAGGCAAGGAGACCTAAATCATGATGCCTCACAATAGTGTGCTGATTCCCATTTTACTGGTCAGTAAATAGAGACAATTCTCACTTTACATAAGTGAACTATTCCACAGATCTCTATGTAAAGCAATTTTTACCTAATGTAAGTTTGCCTTCTAATATGGGGGGGAGGGATAGAGGAAGACAGGAGAGGGCAGTGTTACCCTGGAAGGAGGGGGTTGGCACACAGTCCAAAGACAGGGGGAAGCCAGGGACAGAGAAGAGAGAGAGCAGGAGGAGGAACATGCTGGTGGGCCAGGGACAGACATGAGGTATGGAGTACTGATGGGTGAGAGATAGACACTGGGGGAAGAGGGAGAAGCAAGGCAAAATTCTCCTCTCTCTGTGCTACAAGTCTCAAGCCAAGTCCCCATCAAATGACTATTATCGTGATTCTCTCTCTGAAGGTCTCTTCTTTTTAGAGGTTTTGGGTTTGTTTAAGATTTATTGGGGGTAGGGGAGGAGGTGAGGCCAGGGGTACTTAGCCAAGGGGCAGGAGAGGGGATAGAGAGCACAGTAATATACAGTAAAATTAACATGTTTTTTTTTAATTCAGATTTCTTTCTGAATTCTTTATGCAAAGTCAAATGTGTGTAAAGCAAGAACTGTCTGTATATCATAACTAGAACCAGGGACAGAGACACTTGAGCATAGAACACCTGGAAGCAGTCCTAACAAACCTGCCTCTAAATTTCTAACAAAAAGAACATTTTCTGCGCCAATGTAAAATCAGAGACCCTGCCAGAGAAAACATTCAGTGCATATCTCTTCTGTGGATGGAGAATACCACACAGTGGAAACAGGGGGCTCAAACTTGGTAATGAATTAAACCCTATTGATTGATTCTCCTCCCTATTGAGGAGAAAGGGCTGAGACTTGGGAACTCATAGAGAAGCCTTGAGAGGTAGGAAGCCCACAATAATTAGTTTGCACCATTTTTGTTTGCGTTTTAGGTATCAGGTCAATAAAGTAACATTAATAATTAAGGACTGGGATAAATATACCAATTCTAGATTAGAGCTTTGAGCTTTGAAATTGCTTGTGTCAAATGCTTTCTCTTATGCCCTGATCTCCACAAATGTACAACTGAACAACTGAATTCAGAAAGAAAGCCGAGGCTCTCCTACCTGAGGCTACTTGGGAGATCTGTTCCCCTGAGCTAGGAAAAAGGAGATAGGTCTCTTTTCAAAGAGCTGCTTATTGCTCTGGTCTCCCCATTCCTTATGTATAAGGCTATTAATTACATCCTTCAATAGTGGAGCAGTAGCTTAGAAGCACCATGTTGGAAATTCAGCTTGGGCTATTTCTGGAGGGTCTTCTAAGTCAAAGACTCATCACTTACTGAAACACTGGTCCACTGTTACTGAAAGAGACCAAGCATGACGACAGAATGTAGGACAATGTGATGTCCTGGATAGAGTCTTAAATGTGAGGCTTTTCTCAACAGGAAAATGATCACGGCTACTCAGGAAACTCATTAAGCAATCTCAGTTTTTTCAAGGACATGTTGAAGATTGAAGCAAGGACAAATAAATAAAGGTAAATAAAATCAACCACTTAATTAACAGCTATTTACAAAGATCTTACTGTGGATGAGTTACTGTTTGAAGAATTAGGGATATAAAGAAAGTAAAAAACATAGTATCTTCCTTCAAGGGACTCACAATCTAATTGGGGAAATTGTATGATAACATCTATATACATGTAATATTTAGCTATAGATATTACATGTGTCTATGTCTATCTATAGATGCATATATATGTGTGTATATGTATATATAGTAGGTATATATAGCATAGTATATATGCATACGGTGTATGTATACATGTATAGTATGTATATATGTGTGTACATGTAATAGGTATATATAAGGTACAGTATAATATACATAATAAGTACATATGTATGTATAATGTATAGTATAGCATATATACTGTATGTGTGTGTGTGTATATATATACACACTGTGTGTGTGTGTGTGTGTGTGTGTGTGTATGTATGTGTTAATCTTAGAGAGAAGAAATTAGCAGATGGGGGGCGGTGGAAAGCTCTCCTTCAGAAAGTTCAATTTATAGTAAGTCTTGAAGGAAGCCAGGGAAGCCAGTAGGTAGAGATGAGGAGGGAAAACATTCCAGGCCTGGGGAGTAACTTGTGAAAATTCATGGAAATGGGAAATGGACTGCCTTGTTTAAGGAAGAACATAAAGATCAGTGTTACTCGATCATAGAGCATGCAAAAGGAAGTAAAGTAGAAGAAGACTGGATGGTAGAAGGGGCCCAGTTGTGAAGGGCTTCAGAAGCCCAATGGGATTTTACAATTGATCTTGTAGGTAAGAAAGAGACACTGGGACTTCTTGAGTAGGGCAATGCTATTGTCAGATCAGGGCTTTCCAAAGATCCCTTTGGCAGCTTAGTGTAGGATGGATTGGAGCAGGGAGAGGTTTGAGGAAGGGAGATCAACCAGCAGACTATTGTAATGATCCAGACATGACTTGATGAGGGCCTGGGTGGAGAGAAGGGATAGGAGACAAGTCTGTGAATGTAGAAGTTATAAGAAAGCAACAGATATATTATGTGGAGTGAGTTCAAGAGAAGAATCAGGAATGAGAGCCTGGAAAATAGTATAAAGGAAGTTGGGAAGGAGAGAGGATTTCTGAAGAATGAGGCTCAGAATAGGCTGACACAATAAATGCTAAACAAGACAAAACCCAAAAAGGTGGGGGGTTTAAACTATGCTGGGCCAAGGGAAGAATCCAAGAAGGCATAGGACTGCTGTTCAGGGTAAGTGGGATGATGATTATAGACAAGGTGACAAAATCTCATTTTGATTGTTTTCTCTTTCTGAGGGAATGGGCTTTGACTGGTGTAGTTAACAGGGAGTTGAAACTGCATATGAATGAGTTGAATGATGAGAGAGTTCTTAGCTGACCTCAGTGAGTTCAAGTCATTAGATCCAAGTAAACTATATCCTAGAGTACTGAAGCAATTGGCAGATATGATTACTGAGCTGTTCTCAGTAACCACTGAAAGATTTGGAATAAAGAAAGATGTGCATCAGGACCAGAGAAGAGTAAATGATGTTCTGATATTTTTTTAAGTTAGAGTCAGCAGGCTGTAAGCCAGTGAGCCTGATTTTAATTCCTGGAAAATTCTAAAACATATTATTAAAGAGATGGTTTGAGATCATTTAGAAGGGGAAGCAGTGATCATTAAAAGCCAACATGACTTCATCAAGAACAGGTCCTGTCAGACCAACCTCAGGTTCTTTTAAGAGGGTAACTAGGCAAGCACATGAGAAGACACAGCACATGTGGATTTCAACAACTTCTCTCATGCCATTCTTGTGAATGACGGATGGACCATGTATGGTTCAGCTGAGTCAAAGCTAACTAAATTAATGTTAATGGGTCAATGTCAATTTGGAAGGAGGCTGTTAGAGTACTTCTGGAGGGGGTGTGTTCTTGGTCCTATGATAATCAACATTTTTATCAGTAACTTGGATGAAGCCATTGTTAGCTATGTTTATCCAATCTGCAAACAATATGATCCTGTGAGGGATAGCTAACCAATTGAATGACACTCAGGATTCCAAATGATCTCAATAGGCTGGAACACTGGCCTAATCAAAAAAAAAATACAATTTAATAGATATAAATGTGATATTCTATACTTATGTTTTAAAGAAGCATTTCACAAGAACGGCATGTGAGAGTTGAAGATACACGATGATTCATGTGAAGAAGAATGGAGCTTGTAATGGGCTGAAAGTCCAGTGTGAATTCATAGCTTAACACAATTGCCAAAATATTTAATGCTCTTCCTAGGATTCACTGAGAATTATAACTTCCAGAATAAGGGAGGTTATCATTCTATTGTGTTCTGTCTTGGTCAGACTGTAACTGGAGTGCTAGGTTCATTTTGGGGCACTATATTTTAAGAAGAAAAAACTAGAGAGTATCCCAAGGAGGGTAGTTAAGATGGTGAGAGGACTAGAGACCATTCTACACAAGGATTGGTTGAAGGTAGTAGGGGTGATCAAGGAAGCCTTCATGGAGAAGGTAGTATCTAAGCTGAGCCTGAGAGGAACAGAAAGATTTCAACAAGCAGAGATGGAAGGGGATTCAAGACATGGGGAATGACTATGAAAAAAAGTACAGATGATAAAAAGGATTGGTGGGGAAATGGTAGATTCTTCTTTTAGCTCAGTTAGTTTGAAATTGATGTTCAGAAATTGACAAGATAAAATCAAGTCAAGCAAACA
Organism: Gymnobelideus leadbeateri; assembly: GCA_011680675.1. NCBI lineage: Eukaryota > Metazoa > Chordata > Mammalia > Diprotodontia > Petauridae > Gymnobelideus > Gymnobelideus leadbeateri. The sequence goes on along the minus strand of WOXC01012335.1, from coordinate 373,472 downwards.
AAATAAGTACTTACATATAAAAAGTATGAAAGTACTTATATATATATAAATATGAAAGTATCTATATATAAAAAGTATAAAATTACTTATATATAAAAAATATAAAAGTGCTTACATATAAAAACGTACTTCAATATTGAAGACCTTCCATGGGACATTGTATTTAAGAAAACTCGAAGATAGGGTTAAGCTTTTAAATAAAATTATACACATATTCTAAAAATATGTTTTGGCCATGGATATTAATGTGAATACCTTCTTATGCCAAGTGTCATTACAGATATAAATGGCATGCTTCCATATTTTGTCTAAGAACAATTCATAACCAGAAGGCTAGAATGTGCTTTAGTGATGACGACAGGAGGACAATTCTTTACAACCAATTGCCGCCTTTTTAGTAATTAACATGTTCCATATGGAGTGAAAGGTCATTCCTCATTCTCTTTCAGGCACAGTCTTTAATATTTACCAAATAGTGTTGTATTGTTGGAAATGTCACAGGTGCTAAATCACAGGGGTGATTATCCATGGGTGATTCATGATGACTTTGTTCATTAAGAAAATTATAACTAATTTATTTGGGTGTTATATGTGCTCTCCTCTCAAAGAATCCAAGTTGATTAAAAAGGTGAATTATGTTCACCATAGTTTCCTGAGTCAATTTTACTTTTGCAACGTGAGCCGTAAGTTTCTCCCAATTGAAATGAAAGATGAAGAATATCTAGCTGTCATTGTCATGTCACTTTGCGTCTCCATGAGAAATCCAAGTTATTCTAGAAAGAAGAGATTTAAAAGATTCAAAGCAATATATAATTCTCTTTTTTGTCTCTCTAGATGGGAATAAAACCATATCCAATTCAATTCAATTAACCAAACATTTATTAATAGCCTTCCTACCATGAGCAGATCCCAGAGCCTTTTTAAAGCCATACTTCAATACTACAAAGGATCTGTGATTTTGACAGCTTGAGCACTGAATGCAAAGTACTAAATATTTAAACTTGGAAAGAAGCTCAAAGGTCATCAAATCCAACCCTCTCGATGAGGGTAGCCATATAGGTGAGGTGACTTGTCTCGGTTCACAAATATATTAAATGAGGTAAATTTTTAATGAAGATCTTCTTGATTCCAAGTCCAATGTTCTATTTAGTACACTGATGAAAACCTCAGGAGATAGACACAGAGTTGCTTTTGCTGAAAAATAACCTCCTGACTGAGAGCAGGGTTTGAACCACTCCAACACTAGCTGAGCTGATTCTGAGAGAAACAAGCACATGATTTGGGTCCAAGCTTTTAGTCAAAACCTTTCCAACCTGTTAGGAATTACCAGTGCTCCTGTTCCACTGGCAAAATGTGAGAACCTAGGGTCACTTCTGGCATTGGAAGTAGAGAGAGGCCTATAAATGGAGCCATGGAGGTTGGGTTCAACTTCCCTAGGCCTCAGTCTCTTTATCTGTAAAATGATGGAGTTGGACTACATGGCTTCCAAAGTCACTTCCAACTCTAAATGGGTGGTCCTCAGATCCATACTCAAAAGGACCCTCTCCCTGCTTTAACACTCCCAACAACTGTTCTCTTAATTTACCTCCAAGTCCTCTGGAATGACCTCACCTATGACTGAAAAGCCCATGATTTCTAACCTGCCTTCCCCTGGCAGGCTGACGCTATGATCCCAGCAATCAGCAGCAGTATCCCTATCTCAATACCCTCTAAGAGACTGTAATGGATGAGAGTGAGCTCTCCCTTCCTAGGCCCCAAAAGACATCTGCATGGAAACAGGGGTATCCATCCCTTAACTCTTGAGAAGAAAATAATGGGGGGATTTCCTCACCCCAAGCAAAGGAAATGTTATTATTTAATAATAGATAAAGAAAAAATAAGAAATCAGAGCACCATAGGCTTAGAGCTGGATGGGATTTCCAGGGCCATTTTATTTTACAAATGAGGAAATTAAGGCCCTGGTTATTTTCTTCATGATAATCAACAGAATACAAAACCATGACAGCACAGGTCAGGCAGAATCCAAATTTTGGGAATTTAAATTGGCACCTAGTTCAAGGCACTGTCCTTCCCAAGTCTTACCCCATCCCCACCCAGTCCCCTCATGTTTTGGTAACTGTAGGAGCCTTAAGACTGTAGAGCCCCCAGGGCTTCTGGGAGTAGAGACCTCCTCAGGGATGGAGTCTCAGCCATCAAGCCTCTAGTCCTAGTGTTTTCTGTTCTCCAAAGAGGGCAAATAAAAACGAAGAAACTTAAAGAACTCCTGACTCTCATTAAAAAGGTATTGAAAGACAGAACAATGGGAAATTATCGTGGCTTGTCAGGATTAATGAGACATTGTTTAAGGGCAGCCTGTGAGTGTAAGTGAGGCCCCTAGGGTGGAGGCTAGGGGTTTTGATGTGGAAAACAGTGATCCATAGGCTTGAGATGCTCCTTAAATACTAATAATTTAGATGTGTATAGTGCCTTTCATCTCATTATGTTCTGAGTAAACACATCTCTCTTTAAATGACTATTAAAAACTGGCCCATGTACATTAATCAAGGCCACTGGATACAACAGTATCTGCTGCAAGCTGCAAATTGATGCTGAAGAGCTCGCACTTGGGATGCCTGCAGTTTCCCTTCATCCCTGGTCTGCATTTTTAAATGGTAATATTAACAATAACAAAACCAGAAGTAATAGTAATTATCATTTATATGGCGCTTTAATCTTTGCAAAATTCTTCACACCTATTCTCTCGTTAGAGACTCATAACAACTCCATGAGGAAGATGTGATCATCATCCCCCCCTTTAAAGGTGGGAAAACTGTGACTTATAGAGTTAAATGACTCATCACAGGCTTTGTTGGTCCCCATTTCAGTTGTGTCCAACTCTTTGTGAGCCCATCTGGGGTTTTCTTGGCAAAAAAAAATGGAATGGTTTGCCATTTCTTTCTCCAGCTCATTTTACAGATGAGGAAACTGAGGCACACAGGGTTAAATGACTTGCTTAGGGTCACACAGTTAGTAAGTGTCTGAGGCCAGATTTGAACTCACAAAGATGAGTCTTGACTCCAAGCCAGACACTCTATCCATTGTGCCACCTAGCTGCCCTTTTCAAAGGTTACATAGCTACTAAGTTTCTAAGACAGGAGACATAGGAAAGGTATTAGTATATAAAAGGTCAAGGTCACTGAATTCAGGTCTATGTCCAGTCACCCTGTTCTATATATTACTACTGAATCCTGATGGCTCAGGAGGAGAGAGTGAGACTGGTGACTTTGCATAGCCCTGCCTCACTTAAATCCAGTTCACTTGCAAGTCATGGCATCACCTTCCTGTCACTATCCTCTTTGAGAACAAAGGATAGGCAACAAGACAGGATTGGACAATCCTGTTTGCCTCAGTCTCCTCATCTGTAAAATGAGCTGGAGAAGGAAAGGGCAAACCACTTTATTATCTTTGCCAAGAAAACCCCAAATGGGGTCACAAAGAGTCAGATAGGACAGAAATAACTCTACGAGATAGGATTATGAACTGAAGTCTTCCTACCTCATCATCCAGGGCTATTTCCACTACTCCAAACTGCCACTTTTATGACCACTTAAGAAGACAAGGCAAAAAGATAGGTGTCTGAGTAAGATAAAACAAACCATTTAAAAAGGTAAGTAGACCAATCTACTTTTCTTTTAAGTCACTTACAGTTACATGATTCTAAATAGCTGTAGTCAACAATGTGTTTAAGTGTTTTTTCATTCATTCATTTAATGTACATTTATTAAGTGCCCACTATTTTCAAAGCACCATGCTAGATTCTCAGGGAGTTAAAAAGAATATTAATTTCTTTAGTTCCCTAATTGCTTTATTTTTATCCTGCACTTAACAAAGGGCCTTAGCCATAGTGGAACAGTCAATAAACTTATTAAAGACCTACTATGAGCCAGGAGCTCTGTTAAGCACTGGGGATATGAAGAAAAGCAAAAGAGAGTCTCTGCTCTTAAGGAAGATAACATACAAATAACCATGTTCAGAATAGATAGGAAATAATTACAAGAAAGAAGGAATTAGACTTAAGAGGGATTGAGAAAGTCTTTCGCTAGATGGTAGGATTTCAGTTGGAATTTGAAAGAAGTCAGGGAAGTCAGGAGGTGGATGTGAGAAAGAAGAACATTCCATACTTAGGGGACAATCTGCAAAAATTCCCAGAGTCAGGAGTGCATGAGGAACAATAAAGAGGCCAGTGTCACTGAATCAAAGACTGTATGGTAGGGTAGGGCAGGGAAGGGAGAGGAAAGGGGAGTCAGGTTATTAAGGGCTTTGAAAGCCAAATAGAGGATTTTATATTTGAAACTTGAGGGAACAGGGAGCCATTAGAGTTTAGTGAGTAGGAGGTAGACATGGTCAGAACAATAGTTAAGAAGATCTGTTTGAGAGCTGAGTAGGGGATCAATGAAAGTAGAGAGAGACTTATGGCAGAGAAGCCAACCAGTAGCATATTACACTAGTCCAGACATGACATGATGATGGCATGCATCAGACTGGCGGCAGTGTCAAAGGAGAGAAAGGGTTTTTTTATATGAGTCATAGAACAAAGACTAAATCGGCAGACCTTGGCAACCATATTGTATATGGGTCAGGAGAAGCAGGGTGAGAGGATGAGAAGGGAAGGAAAGCACTCAGATTGTGAGCCTGTGTGATTGGAAGGATGTTAATATCCTCAAAAGTAGTAGGGAAATTAGGAAGAGGAGAGGGTTTGGAGGGAAAGATAATGAGTGAAGTTTTAGATGTGTTGAGTTAATGATATGTATGAGACATCCAGTTTAAGATGTCTAATAGGGAATTGGTGATTCAAGATAGGAGGTCAATAGAGAGGTTAGGGTTGGATATATATATTAAAGAATCTTCAGCATAAAGATTTGAATCCATGAGAGCTGATAAGATCATCACATATAGAGGTTGAAGAAAAGAAGGCCTAGGATAGAGCCCTATGGGATAGTTGTGGTTAACTAGCATGAGTTGGTCACTAGTAAATATTTATTAAATTAATAAGGAATGATCACTTCCATCATGGAGCTTATAGTCTGGAAGCAGGGCAACACCAACACACATAACTGTAAATCCAGAATAACAGGTAATAACTTGTACAAACTTCTCTCTTAAGTCTGAAGAGAAATTTCTGACATCAAGAATCAGGGAAGACTTCCTAAGGAGATGTCCAATTGAACTTAAAGGTTGAGTAGGATTTCAACAAGCAAAGAGAAGAGAGAAAATATCAAATATAATGAACAGAGGAATGTAGGAAATTAGATGGAGTTGGAAAACATTTTGGGAAGAGAGTAGAAACATTTGGCTGGAGAGTATGGTGTGGGGAAAGGAGTTCTATGCCATCCTTCTTATGATGCTTGTCTCTAAGGTCATTTTCTACTTCTGTTCTTCTTTGAAATTTTTCATCTGTTGTATGTTGCAGCCTGCTCACAACCACCATGGCTCTCTCCCTTGAACCCTGGGTGATATTCCATAAGGAATATTATTTTGGCAACTACACGAAGGATACACTGTTAGTGGAAAGACTTGAGAAGATGCTTTTTACAATCATTCAGTCTTGTTGTGATTATAGTGAGTAGACTACAGTGTTGGAATTTCACACTGAATCAAACTCACAGCATTTCAGAGATGAGAGGGAGTCTAATCTCACTTACACATCAGCAGGAACTTCTGCAACATCTCTGACCAGTAATAGCCAGGAATCACATGAAGGGACCAGATATGGCTGGGACATCCATATGAAGGGTGAAAGATGCAGGAAATGTGTGAAACCACAGCACTCATCTGTGGAGGGACAACATCTGATCTTACAGAGCTGCCTTGGCCGGCTTTGGATAAAATCTCTGCTGAGTCTGCTCCCTGGGAGGCATCATGTACTAGGTATATTCATTGTGTTATATGTCTATTATGTTCATTCTGTTCCCTGCTGGACATCACAACTTTCAGTCGGTCTTCCACTATCCAGAAATCTTCTAGGGGAACCTGATACCTTGTCCAACATCTACTACGGTGGTTGTAGATAGCAAGCAAAAGGTGACTACATTTTTTCCAGTCACCTGTGCCATCTTTCAGATAGATAAATGAATGGATGGGTGGGTAGATAGACATAGATAGATAGATGAATAAATAGATAGATGGATAGATAGAGAAAGATATATATGATAGAAATATAGATAGATATGTAGATAGGTAGGTAGATCATTTATTAAATACTGTGTGGCAGTCATTGTGCTGAGTATTTTAGATACCAATATAAATAAATAAACAAGACAGTGTACTCTGACAGAGCTTACCTTCTAAAAGGAGAAGATAACACTTTTGGGGAGTTGAAAAGGAGGGAAGAGTGGGTAGTATAATGTGGCAGTGTGTTTGGAGATAGCCAGCAGATGGAAGTCTGGATATGGCAATATAAGGTAAAATTCCCCTTATCAGAGCTCATTATAATTCCAGGGATGGAGAACAAGTTTTCAGCTAAGGATAATGGCAGGAAAGCAAATGTCATGGTTTGAATATGGCTGAAAAGTGGCCGAAGGGGGTGGTGGGAATTGCTATGGTTATGGAACTTCTCCCTTTTGGAGGAGAGCTACAGATCCCCATTAGTTGTTATCCATTAACAGAAAAACTTCTTAGTCAGCTCCTTCAGCCAATGACAATATTCCCCTGAACTAATCCTGTTTAACTAGGGTGCTGAAAGAAGGCAACTAATATCCAGGATAAGATCTTATCTGCTCTTTGAACTCTTCTTTGAAATGTACTTTCCTTTACTGTCCTCTGAGTACTTTAGTTCAATCAGACTAAAGATCAGAAATCTATTTGAAGTATTAGTCCTTATCATAACCCCTGGCTCTATTTTCTCAAACACAAAAGGATCACAGATTTTGAGCCTAAAGAGAACTTAGATACCTAGTAGTCCAGGGGTGGAGAACCTGGGGCCTCAAGGCCACATGTGACCCTCTAGGTCCACAAGTGGGATCCTTTGACTGAATCCAAACTTCACAGAAAAAAAATCCCCTTAATAAAAGGATTTGTTCTGTGAAACTTGTACTAGGTCCTAGTTCAAGCCTTTCATTTTATAGATAAGTAAACTGAGATCCAGGAAGGTTAAGTGACTTCCTAAGGGTTACACAGAGGTAAGATTTGAACTCAGGTACTCTGACTTCACAAATGCTTCTATTTTTACAGTGACACATTACAGTGACCAGGATGAGTGATTTTAGACTCAGGCATCACCTTCCTGTTTAGCACTAATGACAAGGGTGCAAGAAAATTTTAAAGGCTAATGAACTTTATGTTGTTTCCTGTAAGAGATAATTCACAGATCTCTCTCTCTCTCTCTCTCTCTCTCTCTCTCTCTCTCTCTCACTTTCTCTGATACTTGGAAGTAATTAATGTGTTCCTTCTAAGTTTCCTCTTCTGCAGACCAGACACAAGTACTTTCTCGTACTCAGGGTATTTACATAGTGTTAAACTTTATTAGAGCTTACATTCTATTATCATAGTATGTGAGCACTTGGGTTCACCTCCATGTTATGATAAGGTGATGGCAGAGCCATAAGGAAGGTAGGAAAATTAGGGCTTTGCCAGAGGGTAAAACAGTAAAAGGTATTGGCAATACTTTAGCAGGTAGAAACACTTGTACTTAACAGTTATCAAAAATATTTAGTTTAAAAAAATTCAAGTTGCCCTGCTTCTTTCCCTTGATAGCAGCACCCAATAAAAGCTTTTACTCTTTCCTCACCTACCCTATCCTTCTCCTTTCGCTTGCCTACTTAGTTCCTCATGGGGAAGTGGGGAATAAGCATTTATTAAGTGCCCACTATGCGCCAAGTACTGTGTTGATCACTTGACAAAGGTTATCTCATCACCTTGTCTTGGGAACTTTGTCCATTGACGTTCGTTGTCTAGAGGTATCCATTTCCTTACTATGAGTCTATATCCTAAGATCCTTCCCCACCTCATAGGATTTTGTATCACTAGGTTCAAAGTTTCTCCATTCCCCAAGGTCCAAAGTTCTCTGGGGTCTTTACTCCCTTCCTCCCAACACCCAACTCTACTGTGCTTGTCCCAGGCACCACAATTGTATAGTATTGCTCTGGGCATTGTAGTACTAGTCTCCAACAAACTGCATTAATGAATACAAATAAGGAGAGGACATGTAACATAACTATACAGTAAGGTGAGAACCTAATAGCACACATTGGGATGAATGCAATTTGAATCAGTGAAATTGCTAGATTTCAACCAATCAATTAAACATTCCTGAAGGATGTGGGGTTTTTAGATCATTCAGCATGGTAATACAAAGGTCACCTGGTGAGGAGAACAAGGAGAATGTCCCTGAGATATGATGCTATTCATCAAAAGGATAATGGTGCAGGTGTAATGGAAGTGATTGTCAAGGACAGAACTGTAAGGAACTGCAAAAGTACTCAACTAGTCCAGGTAGCATTTTACAGATGAAGAAATTGATACCTAGGAAGGAGTAATTTAAATAATAAATAGGAAACCCAGTATTTAAACACTCTGTCTTCACATCCAGTTTATCTTCCACTATACCAGAAGATATTTTGAGGGGAGATATTTTTTTATAGAACTGGAAGGGCCCTCAGAAGTGATCTAGTTCAACTACTTTATTTTACAGAGGGAGAAACTGAGACCCCAACTTTAACCCGAACATCAACTACTAAGTACCAGGTCTAGGACTCAAACTTAGGTCTTCATACTCTAAATATGTTATTGTTTCCAGTGTAGTAAGAGACAATTTTTCACAGGCTGGAATAGTGAAGACTACACTTTTAATGATACAGTTGATTAAAACTACTAATGATCATCAACATCATCACCATAATTGTGTTTATATAGCTTTTTAAGGTTTTGCAAAATGGTTTACAAATATTATTTCATTTGACTCTCACAACAATCGTGGGCAGTAGGTACAGTTATTATTCTTCATTTAGCAGATGAGGAAACTGACTCATACTGAAGCTAAGTAATTTTCATAAGATAACATAGCTAATAAATGTTTGAGTCTAGATTTGAACTTAGGTTTTCCTAACTACAGGCCAATTGCTGCATCCTCTAAACCATTACATTTGTCCTCTATTTGATTGCTATCAGAGGAATGTAATCTTAATGCTCTTGGTCAACACCCTTGGGTTAATCTAATTGCCAAAATTTAGTCAAACTACTTATAGTTTCTTTAAAAGAGGTATAATCATGATGGATGTTGTGTAGGGTATTAAGTTTTTTTTTTCTTTTTTATTTTATGTTACATTGAATTGCAAACCATATTTTCTTCTGAAAGACAAAAGCTACTTTAACAAACAATCAAGAACTGTTGAAAAATCCCCCAACTCAAACAAAATTGAACCCTTGCACAAACAGGAGTGAAGACCATTCATCAATTTCCCCCAGGAGCACTCTCCAAGGTGCCATTAAGAGTTTTCAGTAAGATCATCTTCGCTCTGCTGATAAAATAGGTCAAAACTGGGAAAGTGTTATGGTGATAAAATGTGATCTATTTTACATCCTGAGTGTATCTTACCATCAAAAGCAATTTGACCCCTTTGGAGAACTTTTCCTTCTTTGTAAATCCTTAAAGCTGCTTAGAAAATCGGGGCTCATGGGCCAATCTTGACCTCAGGTCCTTGTCTGTTTTCCTAAATGACTGTCAGTCAATCTGCCTTGGAAATAAATGCTGTCTTTTATATTCAACTATTTTCCTGGGTCTTCTCAGAGAATTTGAGAGTTGGAAGGTATCTCCCCCTTTTATTTTGATCCAGACCTAGGATTTCATTTCTGGGAGAGCCTTGGGGTGTTAGAATTTCTTCTATTGAAAGCAAATTTCCCAGTTTTCTCTTCCTCCTCCTCCTCCTCCTCCTCCTCCTCACCAGCAAGTATTGAGTAAAAGGTAATCTCATAAGGAAGACATTAGCATGGAGGTGGGGTGTGCTGAGTGTACCCAAAAAAAGGTCTCTTACAGAAAATGAGTCATGAACTGAGTCTTGATAAAAGCCAGTTTGGTGAGGAAAGAGGGAGGGAATTACAGGTATGGGGGCAGCCAGTGAAAAAGTCACATATTATAATGAGGGAGATGACATGCAAAGAATTATGTACATATAACTTGCTGTCCTAAAGAGTCACCCCTTAACCATTAAGAGATTAAGTGACTTATCTTCACAACAACCCTTAGAGATAGGTACTGTTATTATTCCCTTTTTATAGTTGAGGAAACTGAATCAAATAAACATTAAAGGACTTTCCCAAGGTCACATAGCTAGTAAGTGTCTGAGGTCAGATTTGAACTCACAAAGAGGAGTCTTCCTGACTCCATTCTGGCACTCAATACATGTGCCACCTAGCTACTCCAGTAGTCAGGGAGAGATTAAAAATTAACAAAACAGTAAAGATACTTGTATATTGTAATCTGAACAACAGTAATTTTTTTCTACTTTTTCCACCCTCCATGTGTTTTAGCTGAACTTTTATGCATTCCCTGGTTTTACTTCAAATGTAAAGTTAGGAGACTCTATAATATTCCAGGGTGTGTCATAATCAGTACAATATCACCCACAAAAAGGGAGGCTCTGGAGGACACTATCATATATAGAGAATCCCCTTTCCATTTAGTATAAGACATAGTAAGTGCTTAATATTTTTTTATTCATTCATTTGCTTAGACTCTGTTAGGCATCTTCACTAAGAATGGAAAATAACTTTGGTGAGCATATGTCTTACAGTTTGGTTTGTTTTTTTTTTGCTTCCCTTGCTTTTTAGTATTCAAAGAATCCTGAAACAAAGTTTATCTCTGCTGTCATGGCTCTTGAACCATCTTGTATGATCTTAACATGTTCATGTGAGACACCTTGTAGGAGGAGAACCATTAAAAATCTATCTTACTCTGCCTCTTATATTTGCACATGCATATGTGGTCTGTGACCCTAGTAGTCCAAAATTCCATAAATACCATCTAGTCCACTCCTGCATTTTATAGTTATCTAGAAAGGAGAAGGGACATGTTCAAGGTCACACATCTAAATCAGGACATAGGCCAGACTAGGAATCATATAAATAGAGAGCATGATGGGTATGGTTCTTTGGGAGGGAGGGCAGATTCGTTGGTGGGAGGTGAATCACATATGCAGCCTGTGACTAGAGAGGAGAGGAATGGGGAATACAAATGGTGAACACTAAAAAGACCGAAGTTTGAAAGTATATTTGAGCAAGTTCAGTGACCAGAGGACCAGAACTCCCAATGTCTGAGCTCCTGATCTAGTGCTGACCTGGCTTGAATCTCTTTTGCAACCAGTTGTAGTACTCATCTCAGTCCCCTTATATTCCAGTGCTCTGAAGGCATCTTACTTCCTCCTACCCCCTCCCAAATCTGGCTTTTGATGTACACTCATTCCATTCTGAATCTGTCCCATAATATCTATTCCCCAGGTAGGGATGTCTTTTCCCGTACACCAGTTGCCTAATTCCATGCACGTCTGCTCAGTTTCCTACAGGAAATAACAGGACCCAGGCATCTTCACTGCCAGCATAGGCCTTTTTCTAACGCATCCCTCTATTCCTTTCTGTTCTATCACCCTGATATTTTGTTAGGCTCCATTGTTATTTCAAAATAAACCAGAGGAATTTTATAATATTCAGTGGATGAAATCCACAAATGGTGTTGTTCATCAGTGATTCTCTTGCAGCTCTGATGTTTTAATTGTGTGAGAACAAATCCTCTAACCCATTACTTTCCTATCCCAAAGAGGAAAGAACAAGAGGAACTGAATGATCTCATCCCCTCTGGGAATCACTTTTTTCTATCAAGAAGGAAGTCTGTCTCTTAAAGTTGGCACCAATATTAGACGCTCAGCTGTCAGGTTCTTCTCACATTTATTCTGAATGAACACAACCCATCCATCAGTGCTTAAAGAGTTTTCTAACAGTACATTGACCTTGAATGTGGCACATTGATTTTCAGTAACGCATCGCAAATAGGGTCGTTACTGAGTCATCCAACAGTGAATGTGATTGGGAACAGATTTCTGGAATTCCAATACAGTGCCACCTGCCTCCGATGATGGATCAGCCTACTGTAAACCATCAATCCTCACCTAGCACTAAAAACTGTGACACCTGGACGAAATTTATCATTATGTACAGTGGGAGGCAAAACAAACAGATCTACCTGGGCTTTGCAGCATTGGGCCAGCCTGCAGGGACATCAGCCTGTTTTGTTTACAGCAGCATTTATTTACTGAGATGCTTCTTATAAAGAAACCCCCTCCTTGCACCCCCATTCCCCTAGGGGGTGGCAGTGGTGACAAAGATGTAAGCACTATAGGGAATTAATTCTGCAGCTAAGATTGAGCTAGAGATAAAAAGTCTGGATCTTAAGCTGTTAGAGGTTAACACTGGATCAATTAAGGTGATTGTTTCCTAGATTGCATCGGACAAATATACACACACAAAGGGGATATTAGTGAAATGGGAGAGGAGGAATAAATAGAAATTAAGTGATGCTAAAGTAAAAATCAAAAGGGAAAATGATTTTATGTTCTTTTAAAATGTCCAATCATCTTTTGAAAGAAAGCCGTTCATTTAAAAATGGGACCAAAAAAGATTTCCTGAGTTCATAATCTCCCTTCCTGGCTGGGCAACAAGAGTTACCAGTTTTTCATAGACTTTAATAGGCTTTAGATTGCTTTATGGCACTTAAGATTCATAATTATTTAGATAACTGGTGTCTGTGCTGATTTTCAGGTACTATGAAGAAAGGCTGCTTTGAATATAGGTTGTTCATATATCAATATGTACTATGCCCAATTCATGTTTCATTCAAATTTCCCCTAAGCCTCAGTTTCCTTATCTCTAAAACGGAGATAATAACATTTATACTACCTGCCTATGATATGAAACTCAAATGTGAAAAGGCATTTCAAGAATGAATCATTAGATGAATATGCTATTGGTATTATTTTGTTTATTGTTATTGTTATTTTTTTCTAATCAGAGATGATGCATCTTAATTTCTAGAGTTTTAACTAGGGTGAGGTGATTAGCGCTTTGCCTCAAAGTGTCCAAATTTAAGGGGCACTGCCAACAAGTACACTCCTTTAGCAGAATAGTAACTAAACTTAGCACCTAGTAAGCAAGAGTAATTAGTTAAAATAATAAGCTACTGGATGTTTAGTATTTCCTTGTTTCTTCTTCCTCAGTGGTGTCCTTCCAGGTAAATTATCCATCCCACATTCCCACCCCAATCTCAGAGAAGAGAAGCATCAATGTGTCTTTGGGATCTTTGTCTTCTTCCCTTTCTCCCCAACCACCTGAATTTTTTTAACCACCTGAATTTGTGTTAACATTTTTTATTTGAGAGATACCCTCATGCAGCTTTTCCCATTTGTGTTTAGTGTCATTTGCCTCGATTGCATTTTGGGAAGTGTGCCCTGTAAGGAAAAATGTAAAAATGTATACTTGAGCTCCCTCTCTCTGAATCAAAGATTTTGGAAACTCTCTGAAACATTCAGCCAAATTCTAGAGTCTGTTGTTTTCTTAATATCTGAGACTGCCCCAGGTGCATGTCTGATGTTATTTGCCCCAGTATAGGGGTTTCTTGTTCTATTTTCATTCTTCTAGGACTGTAATTCAATGGAGAAAGGTAGCCCATTAGAGTGAATAAAGGGAAGACCTCAGAATTGGGAAGACCTGTGTTAAGTTCCTGTCTCTAACAGAATGGCTATATGACCTTGGGCAAGTCACTTACCTCTCAGGACTCCAGGAAGTTCTTGAAGACCATAAGTGGCAAATTATCTGTTTTAAATCAGTAACCAGAGTTTAATCATTCAAAACTTTTTATAGCAAAACTTAAGGTATAAAAACATCAAATTTCTTGACTTAAAAGGTACCTTAGAGAGTATCTAATCCAATCCCTTTGATTTTACAGGTGATAGAATTAAGGCCCAGAGAAATCAAGTGACTTGTGCAACCTAGATAATAAACATCAGAGGCAAGATTTGAACCCAGGTCCTATGACTTCAGGACCAATCCTCTTTCTACTAGACCATTTTCTCTCTTCTCTCTGCTTCTTTTTCTGTATCTCTGTTTCTTTCTGTCCATCTCTCTTCTGTATCTGTCTCAATCTCTCTCTCTGTCTCTCTCCCTCTGTCTCTCTCCATCTCTCTATCTCTGTCTTTCTATTTATGTCTCTGTCTCTCTCTGTCTCCTCTCCTTCACTTGTCCTCTTCTTCTGCCTCTACCTCTGTCTCTTTCTGTGTATCTCTATGTCTCTCTGTCTGTCTCTGTCTCTCTTTCCCCCTCTCAATTATAAGTAGATCTTTAAGTGTTTATCTTTCTCTCCAAATAATATGAACTTGGTCAATACTGTCCCAACCAATGACCAGATTAGGGTTTTCTACTTAAGATGCTAAGCAAAAGGGAGGATCTGGGGAAAGCCAGGAGAAGAACTAAAAAGGAAAATAGCACAGAGATTCAGATGGCGCATTGCAATCAACAGGTCCCTCCATGCTGGAAAGGCATAGACAATTCAAGGAGGGAAAGTATATACACATATATACTTGAGCACACACATAAAGACATACATACACATACATACACATATGTATATATGTGTACGTGATTGTATTGCATATTGTGCCTGTATGTGAGTACATGTATGTATGTGTGTATATTTTGTTAAGGCTCCTTTCCTCAGTATTGCCTGCTCCATTCTATTCTCTTCCAAACTCATGGCCAAAGTATATAGTCTATCTATCTCCTTTCTCCTATTAGCCCCTACAGAAACCCCAAACAAGCCATTAGGTAAAATAAAGACTAAGTTTTGTCTGTAAATAAGAAATTATTTCCATATCCTTAAAAATGGGGCATGAATTTGTAAGGTCAGTGTGGTGCCACAGGGTTCAATGGTACAGCTGGGCAAGCAGGAGAGGTGAGGATTAGGCATGGGTAAATAGGGCCAGCTGCCACTGGCCTCCCCAAACTTGGCCTCAGTCTCTTCAGTTTTCTCCCCATCACACAGTCTTCACTATCTCTAAAGCATGCATTGTCACTTCCAAAATTCTTTGGATGAGAAATCATAAATTGTGGGGTTAAATCCTGGTTCTTCTGCTTTGTGGCTATGTGACTTTAAGCAAGTTACTCCCCTACAATCTTCTCCCAGATGTAGTGTAAATTAAAAAAAAATTACTGCTTTTTTCAATTAAAAATGCTTCCTCTCCCTTCCAACCAAGAAAATAAAGAGACAGACAGAGACAGAGAAAGAGAGAGTGAGAGAGAAGAAGAAGAAGAAGAAGAAGAAGAAGAAGAAGAAGAAGAAGAAGAAGAAGAAGAAGAGAAAGAAAGAAAGAGAGAGAGAAAGAAAGAAAGAAAGAAAGAAAGAAAGAAAGAAAGAAAGAAAGAAAGAAAGAAAGAAAGAAAGAGAAGAGGTAAGGAAAGAAGGAAGGGATGGAGGGAGGAAGGGAAAGAAGCAAAGGAAAGAGGGAAGGATGGGCCCCTTTGATTTGGGATACACCAGAAAGGCAGCTAGGCATGCAACCTTATGGATGCAGACAGAGATGCCAAGTCATGCACATGTCTGGGGAGAGCTCTTGCTTCTCCTCAGCCTCTACAAAGCACCACATGTACCTCAGTACCATCACCAGTTAGAAGTAATAATACTTGCCAAGATTTGTACAACCCTTTACAATCTCCTCTTTTGTTTTGCATCCTTTGCTCCTCATAACAATAAATGTCAGAAAGGTGTTCTTATCATCCTCATTTTACAGATTAAGCAACTGAGGCTGACCACGGTTAAGTGATTAGCCTAGTGTCACACCCTTACTAATTATCTGAGGCAGGATTTGAACTCAGGATTTCCTGAGCCCAGGACCAGCACTCTATCCATTAGACCAGGGGAGAAGCAAGTCCTAACCAAGACAGGTCTCTTGATTCTCAATCCAGTAAACTTTCCTCAAAGGGGTGAGAGACACATAATACAATATCAGACCTATAATTAGAGGCTGACAGGGCTTCTTATCACTGACTTAACCCTTGAGATCCCAGGGTTACCTCTATACTTTTATATACCTCTTTTATATACTTGTACATACCTCTATACAATCCAGGGGATTGAGCCAATGTGGCTCCATGGTCATACCTCCAAAGGAGCACTGGCCGGGTCTGTGAGTAATGACGTTCGGTTAATTACAAGTTTCTTGGATGAAAGAAGGGGGTGTCAAGGGTCTGAATTTCATAATTAATGTTTATAAGACACAAACCTAAACACAACCTCTCTTTCTTGGGGTTGGTTTCTACTGTCAGGGGGACCTGAGAGGCTTATTGCCAGCTGATGGGAACAACCTCAAACCTGCTGTAGTAATGATAGACTAGAATATACTTCAAGCTGTGGGGATTTGGGGAGGTTTGAAAAGTGCCTATCTCCCTTTCCCTGTGTAATTAGAGCATCTTGTTGGGGCAGAGAGCAAGCCTGTCAAGCAATACCAATGATCTTGAGAGCTTCCCCTGGGACACATGGGAGGCAGGAAACTCCCAATTTTGGAATGTCCTCTTTCTTCAAGGGTCTAAGGAGCAGGGACTGTGTGTACCCTCCCAGAATAGGACTTATCTCATTCCTTTGCTGCCTAAGCTTCAGCATTTCTGTGAGCAACCCTGAGGGGACCATAACTTTAGAGCAGAAAGGATTGAAATTCAGGTTTTCCTGACTCCAAGTCAAGTGGACAAGGCCACTATGTCACTAATCAGGTCCTGTTTTGGACATGTTGAGTTTTAAATGTGTAAGGAGAGAGAAGAGGTATGAATAGGTTTTCAGGGTGTCATTATTAAGAGAAGGATAGTAGCCTAGGAGGCCCTGTTATTTAACACTTTCTTAATGTTCCTTAGGTCTAGTGAGAAGCATTGATTAGAATAGTTGGAAAAATAAGGTTTCATAGTGGAGAGCACCCCAGATTTGGAATCATTTAAACACATTCTGATTCTTGACTCTTCTTGTCTGATCACATTAAGCTACCACACTGTCTCTCTGGGCATCAATTTCTTCATCTGTAAAATAATAATCCATATTATACCTACCTCACAGGGCTATTGAGAGAATTAAATGAGCTAATGAATGAGTATGTGCTGTGTAACTTTCCCATGAAGCCACTATCAGTAAATGTAAGGGATTGTTATTATTGAAAATGGAAGAGATGGAGTAAGATCTCATTGTGGGCACCCACAGGGATTTCTCCAACCTGGTTCTGTGTAGGTCAGACTGGGAAAGAAAGATGAGTGAGCAGTAGCCTTGTGGTTGTCATATCCAATGTACATTCTGGCCAACACAAGCTAAAGAGTTACAGGGATTTTTGAAAGAAGCTAAATGTCTTGTTGGACTGTGTATGAGAAGGCAGATGCATTGAGAGAAAAAAAGAAGTAGCCTGTGAAAGAAGAAAGGCTGGTTCCTGTTCTCTACAACTAGCTATGCAGTCTTGGATAGTTGTGTTTACACACACACACACACACACACACACACACACACACACACACACTCTCTCACACACACATACAGAGAGAGAAAGAGAGACAGAGACAGAGACAGAGAGACAGAGAGAGACAGAGAGAGAGAGAGAGAGAGAGAATTCTGTAAGGATAGCAATATGTTTTTGTTAAACTTCAAATTGTCTTCCACCCACAGACATCAACTATAACTGCTTTTTCCAAAACTATCAAGGATTTTTTTCAACATCCAACCACATAACTTTTTCTCAAGGTTTCATCCTTCATGGCCTCTCTGCAACATTTAATTCTGTGGTGGATCACTGCCCCTAAATACTCTTTCACCTTTGGGATTTTGTAATGACCTCTCTTGGTTCTCCCTCTACCTATCTGGATACTATTTCTCAGTCTCTTTTGCTGGATTTCCACTCATCCTCCACCCTGTAACTAGGAGTGTAGATCAAAACCCTACCAGGGCCCTCTTCTCTCTTTCTGTACTCTCTCAAGGAAATCTCATCAGCTCCAGTGGGTTCAATTATCATCTCTATGCAGATAACTCTCAGATCTACATACCCAGCTCTAGTCTTTCTCCTGAACTGCAATTCAATTTCATCAGCTTCCTCTTAAACATATCTAACCAGATCCCCCATACATACACTTACCTCAACATATCCAAAACAGAACTAATGTTCTTCTCCCCCAAAACTACCTTTTAACCTAACTTGCCCCTTAAGGACACCACCATTTTCTTCTAGTCATATTCATTTCTAATCACAAGATCATCTTCAGCTCCTCACTTGTCCTTATTCCACATAACCAATCAGCCATAGGTTCTTGTTGATTCTACTCCAACACCATTTCTCATACTCAACCCTCTTCTCTCCAACCATACAGCTACCACCCTAGTTCAGGATCCTACAAATCTCTCATCTGAAATATTACAAAAGTATGATAATTGATCTCCCTGTTATAAGTCTCTCCCTCTCTAATGCATCCACTAACATCTATGGCTTATTGCTTCTAGGATAAATATTTTAGCATATATGGAGCCTTTGTTTTTGCCGATGACCTCCATATGGCAATAGAATCTCTGGGTCAAAGGGTATGGATATTTTAGTTACTTTGCAAAATTTAAAATCATTTTCTAGAATGGTTGCGTCAATAGACAGTTCCATAAACAATGCATCAGTATATCTTTCTTTCTACCTTTCTGACTATTCATATCTTTTGATACCTTTGCCAGTTTGCTAGGTGAGAGATAAAACTTCAGGGTTGTTTTGATTTGCATTTTTATGATCTGTTATCTGGAACATTCTTTCATATGATCATAAATTGCTACTCATTTTTAAAGAATTACTTGTTCATAACTTTTGACTAATTATCCATTGAATAGTGGCTCTGGGTTTTATATATTCCTGTTATCTATTTATCTTGGATACCAAGTCTTTTGCAGAAATATTCAAGACAAATAATTTTGTTCCAGTTTACTATTTCCCTTCTTATCCTAGAAGCATTAATTTTGTTTGCGCAAAATGTTTCCAATTTCACATAATCAAAATTATTTATCTTCCCTTTTGTAATTATCTGAATCTCTTTGTTGGTTATGAATTCATCCCATAGCCATAGTTGTGAGAGATATATGATCTGCTCCACTTTAGAATTTTTTTAACGATTAAGGCAAATATTCATTTGATTTTATTATGAAATGTAGTATAAGTTGTTGTGCTAAGCCTAATTTCTGCAAAATGTATTTCCCATTTTCTCAGTAGTCCATATCAAAGACACAGTTCTTTCCTAAGTCTTCTATGTTTTTGGAACACTGGGTTATTAAGATCAATTATTTCTTATTCTCCCTTGTACATTATGTTCCATTGATCTAATTCTCTATTCTTAACTGATATCAAATAGTTCTGACGATTGTGTCTTTATAGGATATTAAAGGTCTAGATGCTATTCCCCCTTTGTTTCTACCCTTTTCACTATTTTCCTTGATATTCTAGATACTTTCCCCTCTAAAAACATTTATTTTATATTTTCTATTGCTGATGTTCAGCTGTTTTTCAGTCATGTCTGACTCTTCATGAACCCATTTCAGGTTTCTTGGCAGAGATGCTGCAGTGACTTGCCATTTCTTTCTTCAACTCATTTTAAAGATGAGGAACTGAGATAAACAAGGTTAAATGATTTGCCCACGATCAGACAGCCAGCTTTGAACTCACAAAGATGAGTCTTTCAGACTCTAGGGCCAACATTCTTTCCATTGTGCTGCCTAGTTGCCCTTAGGTAACCATGTAAAGTATCCCTTTGGTAGTTTGATTTTATAGCACTAAATTATTTTTGTAGCTTTGCTATTTTTATTATATTAGGGCAGCCCATCCAAGAACATTAAATCTTTACCTAGCTATTTAAGTTGTTTATTTCTCTAAAGACATTTTGTAATTGAATCTATACAAGTATTGACATCTCTCTCTCTCTCTCTCTCTCTCTCTCTCTCTCTCTCTCTCTCTCTCTCCCTCTCTCCCTCTCTCTCTCTCCCCCCCATCTCCCCTTTCATATGTGTGTGTGTACACATATATGTATATAATATAGAAATGCTGTTGATCTTGTGGGTTTTATTTTGTAGTCTCCAATTTTACTGAAGCTATTAGTTGCCCTAAATAATTTCTTTGAGGGAGCTCTAGGATATTCTAAGTCAGCTATTGATTGGTTGGTTGTTGTCCTTTGTTCTTGAAGAGAATCAAAATAACATCACTTTACTAAAGTCAAGTTTCAATGTGTCTGACTGTGATTGATCAGACCAATAAGATCTCAGAATGCTTTATCATATTTCAGGCACAGATAGTCCATGTGAACATTTGGGGTGCATTCTCCAAATTTGTGCTTACTGTGTTTCCTTTGAGCTATTTTAATTTTGCTTTGCTCATAGAGCACAGCACCTTCTCTGATGTGGGGATGCCATGACAGTGTCTCCCATGTCACACAATCTATCCCAAAGTTCTTGAGAGAGACCTTGAGCATGTCCTTTTATCACTTCTTCTAACTACCATATGAATGCTTGCTCTGTGTGAGTTCTCCATAAAACAGTCTTTTTGGCAAGTGTACGTTTTGCATTCAAACAACATGGCCAGCCCATCGGAGCTGTACTCTCTGAAGCAGAGTTTGAATGCTTGGTAGTTTAGTCCAAGTAAGGACCTCAGTGTCTGGTGTCTTATCCTGCCAGGTGATCTTCAGAATCTTCCTAAGACAATTCAAATAGAAGTGATTCAGTTTCCTGGCTTGGCACTGGTAGACTGTCCAGGTTTCAAAAGGCGTACAACAATGAGGTCAGCACAAAGGCTCTATAGACCTTCAGTTTGGTAGTCAGTCTAATACCACTTCACTGCTATACTTTCTTTCAGAGCCTCCCAAACACTGAGCTAGTTCTGGGAATACCTGTCTCAACCTCATTATCAATATGTGCATCCCTGGAAAGTACACTGCCAAGATAAGAGAACTTACACACATCATTCTGCATTTGCTGTAAATAATGGTTCCACATATGGATGGTGGTGGCTGATGGAGCAGCTGTGTTTTATTGGTGTTAATTATTGGGCCAAAATTAGCACAAGCAGCAGAGAATTAACCCATACTTTGTTGTATCTCAGCTTCAGAGGTTGCATTGAGGGCACAATCATATGCCAACAGAAAATCATGCACCAACACTCCTACTTTGGTCTTGGCTTATAGCCTTTTCAAATTGAAGAATTTACCATCAGTGCGGTAGCTGACCTTGGTGCCATGCTGGGGAGTGCTTAGAGCTTAGTTAGACATCAAAGACACCAAGGTCATCCACTGCATCCCAGGCCATCCCCAGTCATCTTGATTCTGTTTTTCCACTGGAGTATGATGATTCTTGAGGAGAGGGTGAGGCTGACAACTTCAGGCAGCTCTGTCTCACTTAAATCCAATTTATGCACGAATCAAAAGACATCACCCATACCATTTTACCATTATCCCCATCTCAAAGTCCTCTGGTGACAGACAAGTGACAAACTAGCAGGTGTGGATACACTGGGAGCTGTAGTCACAACCCTGCACACAGGCAGGCCAAGCCATAGGGTT
Source organism: Gymnobelideus leadbeateri (assembly GCA_011680675.1). NCBI lineage: Eukaryota > Metazoa > Chordata > Mammalia > Diprotodontia > Petauridae > Gymnobelideus > Gymnobelideus leadbeateri. Next base: position 351,863 of record WOXC01012335.1, on the reverse strand, counting down.
GTTTCTCACTGGGAGCAGCAGTGGGATTCAGCAGCCCCCTGTGTGTCTGAGCAGCCTTTTAAGCATCACATTGATCACCTCCTGGTGTGAGGAAGGGGCTAGAAAAGGTGCTCTAAAAATTATCTGCTTACCCAACCCTGGCCTGATTACCACAGGAGGCAGGGAATCCACTCTGCCGTCACAACACAAAACAAAATGTACAAGATGTTTCCACTAACCATTGGCACATGGAATGTATACACCCTTATAGACACTACAAAATCCAATGGACCTGAAAGACCAACAGCTCTTGTTGCAAGAGAACTCAGCAGGTATCACATCAGATGAAATTCAGTCTTATGCTGATAGTAACAATCCAAAGTGCTTTTACAATGCCCTGAAGGCCATTTATGAGCCAAAGACTTCTGGTGCATTGCAACTACTCAGTGCTGATGGAACACATTGATTAATGATAAAGATAAGTCAACTATCATATTATCAACCCATAGAAATAGTTTTATTTCTATTCTCTATCATTATGTCTTTCATTTTTAATTTTTATTCTGGTATTATTAGCATTTGTATAAATAGATCAAAATTTTCCCATCATAGGTATTCAATAGAAATGGTGTGTTATAGTGTATAGTATACGAAACTTTGAGTCCATAAAAACTAAGTTCACATTATGCCCAAAGGGCTATAAAAATGTGCATACCCTTTGACACAGCAATGATTCTTCTAGGGCTGTATCCCAAAGAAATCATAAAAATGGGGAAAGGATCTACACATACAAAAATATTTATAACAGCTCTTTTTGTGGTGGTCAAGAATTAGAATTCAAGGGATTCCCATCAACTGGGTAATGGCTGAACAAGTTGTGGCATATGAATGTAATGATATACTATTGTCCTATAAGAAATGATGAACAGGCAGACTTCAGAAAAACCCGGAAAACTTATATGAACTTATGCTGAGTGAAATGAGCAGAACCAGGAACACACTGTACACAGTAACAACTGTAGTGTGTGATGACTGATTTTGATAGACAGCCCTTCTCAACAATGCAAGGACCTAAAATAGTTCCAAAGGACTCATGATGGAAATGCCATCCACATCTGGAGAAAGAACTAGGGAGTCTGAATGCAGAGCAAAGCTGACTATATTCTTTTTTGTTTTGTTTTGTTTTTTTTTATTTTTTGTGGCTTCTCCCATTTGCTAAACTTCTTCTATACAACATGAGTAACATGAAAATAGGAATGTTTAATAGGAATGTATATATAGAAAGTCTGTATCAGGTTGCATGCCATCTTGGGAAGGGAGGAGCGGAGGGAGGGCAAAAAACTTAGGGAAGTGAATGTTGGAAACTAAAAATAAATAAATTAACTTATAAAAAAGAAATGAGCTCACAATTTTGCCTAGACATCTATTAACTGTATGACCATGGGCTAGTTAGTTGCATAGGCAGTCTGAGCCTCAATTTCCTCATTTATAAAATGGGGATGGTAATAACAGCTACTCTACAGGGTTGTGAAGATTAAGTTAACCTATATATGTAATACATTGGAAACGTTGAAGTGGGAAGTATGGGATAATAGTAATGACACTGATGGTGGGGGGGGCGCAATGATGATGTCATTTTCATGTTTTTTGATAGAGTACAGATAAATATGGCTCTGAGACAAGTTTCTACCCTGATATCATTCTTTTATAGCTAGTATAAAAGTAGTATATAGTACACAGTATATAAAGTTTATAAATATGCATGTGCGTATTGCACAAGTAGATAAAATAATTGCTTTCTATAACTGAGTAAAAATATTGAAAGATAAAGTCATCTTCTTTAGGATTCTCAGAAGTATTTTGGGATAATTCCAGCTTATTTCCAGCACCATTATTAAATGTTCATTGAATTAAATTGAATTGTATTTAATTGAATTAAGTTACTCTTCTTGAGTCCCAGTTTCTCCATCTGTAAAATGGGCATGACATTACCTTCCATCTCTCACAGAATGATGATGAGTAATTCAAATCAGGGGACAGTGGTCCAACCATTTTCTGATGCTAGTTGTTATGAGGAGAAGGGAGAAAAGGCAAAAGGGATGATGAAGCTGCCAGTATAACCAGTGCTTCTGCCAATAGAGTAGAACTGTCCAGTTCCTGTCCTCTCCCTCAGAGCCTGGGGAGTTTCCAAGCTCTTCATCATGTGTGCTTGGAATTCAGGCTGTGTCTGTCTGATGAGAAGCAGTAGATCGAAAAATGGTCCATCTGGGCTGTCCAGCTGTCTCAATGCCCAAACCAGACCAACTACACAATTGATTCAATTGATTGTGCAGAAATCAGTCCTGAAGACAGCTAAACACCCCAATCAATTCAGTTTCCATGTGCAGACAAACTCCTGCTTTAATTTATAAGCCTGAGGCTCATCTCTGCTCTTCACTTTTCTACTTTCCAGGTAGGAGAGCTCTGGCCTGGATGTTAGGGAAGAAACGTCCTACCTACATAGGGTCTTGTATCTAGAAATGGGGACCATAGAAATTGTGGGATCAGAGGATCACAGAATCTCAAATTTGGAAAGGACTGATTTTTTTTTAACTAGGATGATAGTAGTATCAATTCATAGCTTGAAGGGACCTTGAAGGTTTTTAAGCCCAACATTAATTTTATACATGAAGAAATCAAAACCTACTGAAGTGAAGATCACCTTCGTGGCCATCACCTGATGAAGAATCTCTTCTATAACCTACAAAACAAGTAACCATGCAGGCCTTTTTTTGAAGACTTTGATTGAGGGCAGAGTCACTATCTCCAGAGACAACCCTTCCCATTTTGAAACAGAAGCATTATGAAGTTTTAGCTTATGTTAAGGCCAAATTTGCTATTTCTAAATACCCATGCTTTGGTCCTTTTTTTTTTGTTGTGGGCTGGTTGGGGAGGCAGAAGAAATCTAATCCCACATTTACTAGTTATTGTTGTTGTTCAGTCATGTCCAACTCTTTGTGACCCCATTTGGGGTTTTCTTGGGTAGAGATACTGGAATGGTTTGCCATTTCCTTCTCCAGATCATTTCACAGATGGAGAAACTAAAGAAAACAGGGTCATAGAGCTACTAAGTATCTGAGTCTAGATTTGAATTCATGAAGATAAGTTTTCCTGACTTCAAATCACAGGTTCTCTATCTACTGCATCACTTAGTTGCCCAGTTTTACTAAACTTCAAGTCCTTCAAATGCTTGAAGACAACTATCATGAATTCCTCTCATCCCTTATCTCCCAAATCTCCTCTTCTTGAAGCTAAACATGTACAGTTCTTTCAACCAATACTCACGCAGCAGGAACTCAGGGTCCTTCAGTCTCCTGACTTCACCCTCCTCCACATGCTCTCCAGTTTATTAAAATCATTACTAATTGAATTATCAAAGTCCTTCTATTGGTTTCTTCAATTTAGGCATTCTCTTTCATGATTCAGAATGTAGCACAGAAATGTCTACCCATCCTGTGTAATGTTACAGTGACTGAAGACCTTGGGATGTTGGACTTGGAGTCAGAAGACTGACTCTGCATTTACTATGTTCAAATCCTAATTCTGCCATTTACTAACCATAAAATTTTGGGTAAGTCTATTAAATTCCATAATTATCCTTTGTAAAATGAGAGGGGTTGGGTCTTACAACCTTTGCTATCTTTGACCTTATATTTTTTCTCTTATTGGAGACAGAGGAGAGATGATAAGATTTTGCCAGAAAATTATGCCACAATGCCAAAATCGAAAATATTCTTAGCCTGTCCCATGGGCTGCTAGTCCACTATCATGAAACTGGGTATTTGTTATTAATGAGAGGAATTTAGATACATTTATTCACAGAAAATAGCAAATCCCATTGATAATTGGAAAGACATTGGCTGTCTCCCACTGTCAACTTTTTAATTATCTACTTTCATTCTAGGAGTTTTGTTTAAAGGTTCTCTGGCTTTATCTACATAGCTACACCATGGGGGAAAATTATTTTTCATTAGTTACTTGGCATGAAATAAACCACCTTCCCCTGCTTTCTACTATTTCATCAAATCCTACTTTTTTTTACCTTGTACTATGATTTTTAAAAATCGAATTCAGTTAAACAGCAGTATGTTTGACAATGTCAGCAGGAAGTAACTGACAAAACAGATTTTTCTAATCAGAATCTGAAAGATGAGGCAGCAAGATATAATGGAAAGAAACCTGTAACTGGAATCAGGAGATCTGGGTAACAGTCTCAAAGACTTCTACACACTTTTTGTGTATCCAAGGTAGATGGGTGACACAACGGATAAAGTATTGGGCCTAGAGTCAGGATGACTGAGTTAAAATCTGACTTAGACCCTACCTACTTATGTGATCTTGGATAAGTCATTTAACTTCCATTTGACTCGGTTTCCTCCATTGTAAGATGTAGATTATTAACAACACTTACTTTGCAGGATTGTTGTGAGGATCCCATGAGATAATCTTTATAGAGTGCTCAGCACAGAGCATGGTATATAATGGATGCTATACAAATGCTTGTTCACATCCCCTAACCAGAGATAACTCACTCCTGCTCTTTAAGCCTTGATTTACCCATCTTCAAAATGTAGGGTTTGCACTGGATGACTTCTAGGTCCTTTTTCACATCTAAGGTCTTAGGATTATTTAACAGAATTTTGACTTTCTAAGGATCCATCTATATTGTGTCATAAGGGTGGGGGCTCAGAGACGCAATTCAATTTAATGAATATTTATTATTAGTCATTTGCAAGTCACTTTCCTCCGGACTCATGGAAAATGGAGAGGTCTCTGACAAAAGGAGATCACATTTTATAACACTTAAACTTACTGAACTTCAGTTCCCTCATCAGAGTAATAGCTCATAATAGCACCCCCAAAGAAGTGTGGCTTAATAGTGGATAGCGAGATGGCCTCAGAATCATGAAAAACTGGGTTAGGGCCTTCCTCTGACTCATCCCTGCATTGTAACCCTAGATAAGTCCCTTAAAGACTCGGTGTACTGCACCCCCCCCAGCTATTTTTATTTTTTTTTTAATTTATGGAATAAAAGAAGCATTACTATATATAGCATAATAAAAAGATTACTGCACATAAAACTGCAAATCTATTGTAACAATTTACTATTCCTTTTATAATAAAGATATCATGGAAATTTCTTTTTTACTTCCTTTTTATTCTTCCCTTCCTATCCCTACCCTCAGAGGGCTACCATAAGACACACCCTCCAAATCTTTAACTAAACTGCAGAAAATGACTGATCTGCATTGGCACAGGTAGCTTCCTTATTTTTTTAAACACTGATTTAAAAAAAATATTTATCCACTTTCATCATTTAAAAAAAATTTATTTCAAATTATCTCCCTCCCTCAAACCCCTCCCCTACTCTTTGAGAAGGCAAGTAATTTATCAATTACAAATGTGAAATCTTGCAAAACATATATCCATATTAATCATACTGCACAAAAAAGGCAAGAAAATGAAGTGAAAAAATTATGTTTCAAATTTTACTAAGATCACCAGTTCTCTCTCTGGAGGTGGATAGCATTTTTCAATATTTTCAACATTTTAACATTTGGAATTATGTTGTATCATTGTATTTGTCAGAGTGACAAAATCTTTGATTGTCATTACAGTTTATTGTCTTTACAATATTGCTATTACTAATATACAATGCTCTCCTGGTTATCTTCATTTCACTTTGCATCAGTTCATATAGGTCTTCCCATGTTTTCTGAAACCATCCTCCTTGACATTTGTTATAGCACAATAGCAGTTTATTTACAATCATATGCCACAATTTGTTCAGCCATTTCCCAATTGATGAGTATCCCCTCAATTTCCAGTTCTTTGCAACTACAAAAAGAGTTTCCAAAAATGTTTTTGTACACATAAGTTCTTTTCTTTTTTTCTTAGAACTCTTTAGGGTACAGACTTAATAGTGGTATTACTGAATCAAATGGTATGCACAGTTTTATAGCCTTTTAAGCATAATTCTAAAATGTTCTCCAGAATGGTTAGACCAGTTTACAACTCTACCAGCACTTCATTAGTGTACCTATTTTTCCTCACCCCCTCCAGCATTTGTCATTTCTTATAGGTGTGAAGTGGTACACTGCAGTTGTTTTACCTTACATTTCTCTAAATTTGAGCAGCTAGGTAGTATAGGGGAAAGAGTGCTGGACCTGGAGTCAGGAAGACTCATTTTTCCACTTTTTCAAATCCAACCTTAAACACATCTTAGTTCATTGACCCTAGACAAGAACTTAACCCTGTAAGGGCCTCAATAAAGTTAAATTGTTTACATATCTACATGTGAAGATGGTACATGTAACTCTTGAGAAGGTATCATTATATGGGGGAGAAGAAAATAGAAAACTACTCCAGTACCTTTGCCACCATGACCACAAATGCAGTAATGAAAAACTAGAAATGACTGAAAACAACTTCACAATAATTAATAATGATTCAGAGCATCTTTCATATGACTAGAGATAACCTTGATTTCTTCTGAAAACTGCTTGTTCATATCCTTTGATTATTGGGAAATGATTTATTTGTATAAATTTGATTCAGTTCTGCACTCAGAATAAATTGTTTTTATATGTCTATTGTCTATGGTACCTTTTAGCAAAATGTAACTTCTCTGGTTATCTCTTTTTTTTTTTTTTTTTCTTTTTGGAGGGCAGTTGGGGTTAAGTAACTTGCCCAAGGTTACACGGCTAGGTTTTTGTTTGTGTGTGTTAAGTGTCTGAGGCTGGATCCAAACTCAGGTCCTTCTGATTCCAGGGCCAGCACTCTACTCACTGCACCACTTGGCTGCCCCTGGTTATCTCTTTATATTTTTGTTTTATTAAATCATGATTGCTACCCCTTGCCTTTTTTTACTTCAGCTGAAGCATAATAGATTCTGGTTTAGCTGCTTATTTTAATTTTGTGTGTCTTTCTATTTCAAGTGTGTCTCTTGGCATCAACATATTGTTGGATTTGAGTTTCTAATTCACTCTGCTGTTTCCATTTTAGGAGTGAGTTTGCCCCATTCACATTTATAATTATGATTACAAACTGTATATTTTCCTCCATTCCCTTTTTTTTCCTTTTTATTCTTCTCTCTTTTTATCCTGTCCCTCCTCAAAAGTCTGTTTCTCTTCTGATTACTGTCTCCCTTAATCCTCCCTCTTTTCTATCATCTTTTTCTTTCTCTTTTCTCCTTCCTCAACTGTTTTCCTGTTGGATAAAATAATTTCTATGCCAAACTGAGTCTGTGTGTTTATATATTCTTCCCTCTTTAAACCAATTCTTATGAGAGGGAAGGTCAATCATTGCCTGCCACCACCATCCCCATTTTTACCTACATAAAAACTCTTCCTTCTATACCTTTTTTATGTGAGAAAATTTTACCCATTCTACTTCTCCCTTCTCCCATTGCATCCCTCTTTCTCACTCCATTTTCTTCTAGATTGTCCTCAAATCATACCCATGTTCTCTGTCTATGTGGGCTCCTTCTAACTGCCCTAATAATGCTACATTCTTTTTTTCCTTTTTTAAAAATAAATTTTATGTTTATTTTTAATTTACAATATTCATTTCCACAAGAGTTTGAGTTACAAATTTTATCCCTCTCTCCCCTATGTACCACCCAAAAACAGCAATCACACTGAATACCCCCTCCCCCAATCTGTTTTCTCCTATATCCTCCCCCATATAATGATACCTTCTCAAGAGTTACATGTACCATCTTCACATATAGATACGTAAACAATTTAAGTTTATTGAGGCCCTCATTATTTCTCTTTCATGTTTTCTGTTTTATTCTTGTCTTGAGTTTTGTGTTTGAAAGTCAATTTTTTCTTTCAGTTCTGGGTTTTTTGTTCATCAGTGATGCTTTATATACTTGACTCTATTTCATTAAATGTCCATTTTCCAGCTGAAGGATTATATTCCATTTTGATGGGTAGGTTATTCTTGGTTGCAATCCTAGCTCTTTTGCCTTTTGGAATATCATATTCTAAGCCCTTTGCTCCTTTTAACATGGAACCTGCTATTTGTGATTTTGACTGTGATGCCATGATATTTGAATCGTTTCTTTCTGGCTGCTTGAGATACTTTCTTTTTGACTTGGGATCTCAGGAATTTGACCAAAATATTTCTGAGAGGCTTCACTTTGAAATGTCTTTCAGGAAGTGATTGGTGGTTTCTTTCAATTACTATTTTGCCCTCTGGTTTGGGGATATCAGGGAAGCTGTTCTTATTAACTTCTTGAAAGATGCTGTCCAGGCTTCTTTTTCATCCTTGTTTTTAGGTAGTCCAATAGTTCTTAAATCATTTCTCCTGTACCTATTTTCCAGGTCAATTGTGATATTTTACCTTTTCTTCTATTTTTTTCATTCTTTGAATTTTGTTTGATTGATTCTTGATGTCTCATAAACTCATTAACTTCCACTTGCCCAATTCTAATTTTTAAGGAATTTTATTTCACTGATCTTTTGTAGTTCTTTGTCCATTTGACCAATACTGCTTTATAAGGAGTTCCTTTCTTTCCTCTTTTTCCATTTACCTTATTCTTCTTTTTAAGGAGTTCATATCTTCAGTCAATTTTTGTACCACTTTTACCATTAGACCAATTCAGTTTTTAAGGTGTTATTTTATTCAGTATTTTTATGCCTCTTTTACCAAGCTGTTAATTCTCTTTTCCTAACTTTTTTACATCACTGTCATTTCTTTTAATTTTCTTCAATTTTTCTCTTATTTATATCTTTAAATCTTCCAAGGATTTTTGCTGGGCCTGTGTCTATGAAGCATTTTTCTTTGAGGCTTTGGTTATAACTGATTTTGCATTGTTGTCTTCTTCTGATTTTGTCTTCATCTTCTCTGCCACTGTAGTAACTTTTTAGGGTCAGGTGGTTTTTTGGTTGTCATCATCTGCCCATTTTTTCCAGTCTTTTTTTTTTTTTACTTTGAACTTTATGTTAAAATTGAGCTATGCTCACATTGGGGTGGATAGGAACTTCCTTTTTATTTTTTTAAACAAATGCTTTATTAACTTCTGGTTTACATCATTCATTTATGCAATAATTTGAGTTACAATTATTCCCCATTTTTCCCCTACCCACCACCCCAGAATAGCAATCCCATAAGATATCCCCTCATCCAATCTGCTCTCTCCCATATCTTCTCCCATACCACCTTCAACTTTACCATTAGGGCAAGGTAAACCCCTGTGCCCCAATGCCTGCACATCTTATCTCCCAATTACATGCAAAATAGTATTAATAATATTATTTATATATATTTGAAACATTTAATTTTAAAACTTCGAATTTCAGATCCACTCCCTTCCTCCCTTGTCACCCACTGCCTCTGGGAAGATAAGCAATTCAGTATGTGTTATACATGTATAGCTATACAAGACATTACCATAATAGATATATTGTAAAAGACTGCTTATATTTTCCTCCCACCCATCCCACCCCCGACCTGGACCATTCACTACTTCGATCCTGTCCCTCTTCAAAACCTCCCCTCCCCCCAGAATGCCCTCCCCTTCATCATTCCCCCTCTGATCCCCCTTCTTCCTACTCTCCTGCAGGGTAAGATATCCCATTTAGTATGTATGTCATTCTCTCCCCGAGCCAAATTCAATGAGAATATGGTTTTGCCTTTTTGCTTTCCTATTCTTCCCCTCCCCTGCAACCACTTCCACTTGCCTCTTCTACATAAAATAGTTTACCCTACCTTGTCTCTCCCCATCTCCACTTGCCACTTTTCCTCTCTCACCTCTTAACTTCACCCCTTAAGTATCATCCCTTCTGACCAAATTCAATCTGTGCCCTCTATCCATATATACCTGTAAACTTATATATACACACATTCACATATGTATTCATATGACCACACACCCTTCTTCAATTATTTTCATAATGAGAAAGATTTCCTCAGACACAATTATTGTTTTTCCATGTAGGAATGTAAATAGTTCAACTTTGATAAGTTCCTTTTGATTTCTTTTCCCTGATTACCTTCTCAAGCATCTCTTGCTTCTTGTGTCTAAATGTCAAATTTTCTATTCAACTCTGTTTTTTTCCTCAAGAATGCTTGAAAGTCCTCTATTCCACTGAATGACCATATTTTCCCCTGAAACAAGACACTCAGTTTTGCTGGGTGTTTTAATTCTTCGTTTTAATCCCAGCTCTTTTGACCTCTGGAATATCATATTCCATGCCCTTCTATCCCTCAGTGTAGAAGCTGCCAGGTCCTGGGCTATTCTGATTGTGTTTCCACAATACTGAAATTGTTTCTTCCTGGCTGCTTGTAGTATTTTCTCCTTGATCTGGGAATTCTGGAACCTGGCTATAATATTCGTAGGAGTTTTCTTTTGGGGATCTTTTTCAGGAGGTGGTTGGTGGATTCTTTCAACCTCTATTTCTCCTTTTGGGTCTAAAACATCAGGGCAATTTTCCTTGAGAATTTCTTGAAGGATGGTTTCTAGGTTCTTTCTTTCATCATGGCTTTCGGGTAGTCCAATAATTTTTAAATTATCTCTCCTGGATCTATTTTCCAGGTCAGTGGTTTTTCCCATGAGATATTTCACATTGCCTTCTATTCTTTCATTTGTTTGGATCTGCTTAACAACATCTTGATTTCTCATAAAGTCACTACCTTCCATTTGCTCCAGTCTAACTCTGAAGAAATTAATCTCCTCAGTGAGCTTTTGAGATTCTTTTTCCATCTGGCAAATTCGACTTTTTAAGGCATTCTTCTCCTCATTGCCCTTTTGGGCCTCCTTTGCCATTTGAGTTAGTCTGTTTTTAAGGTGTTATTTTCCTCAGTCAGGCTGTTGACTCTCATTTCATACTTTTCCTACATCCTTCTCATTTCTCTTCCCAATTTTTCCTCCACTTCTCTTATTTGGTTTTAAAAATCCTTCTTAAGGTCCTCTATGGCCTGTAACCCGCTCATATTTTCATTTGGGGCTTTTGGTGCAGGATTTCTGACCTCACAGTCCTCCTCCTGTTCCATGCTTCGATCTTCTTTGCCCCCCAAATAGGAGTCTAATGTTGCATTTTTATGTTTATTTTGTTTCCTTTGCCTCGGCATGTTGCCACTTAATTACTTGACTTTTGGGCTTGTTGCCACAGTAGGGCTCTGACACCAGACAGGGGAATTTCCATCCCAAATGGGGTCTTCACAACTCCCAGAAGTATTAGTTGGGTGGCCTCTGTGAAGCCTCCACATGCTCTGGCAAGCTGGAAACCCACCCACGAACTCCAGGACCACAATCCAGATCCAGGGAGGTTAAAGCAAGAGCAATTACCCCCCCAAGACTGATCACTGGATCTCCCTACAGTTCACAGACCAGAAGCTGAAGCTGTAACTGAAGCTGCAAAATGGCATCTCTGCCTTGTCTCCTCAGCCACTTCTTGCCACCAGGGGAATAAGCCTGAAGCATTTCCCAAATACTGGTCCCAAAGCCCATAGGGCACTAATCTCTCACTTTGTCCCAGGCATATCTGTGTTGATAATTCTGGAATCACCACAGCTGCTGGTGCTCTGGGGTCCCTCCAGCTGGCTTCTGGCCAGGCTGCTCTGGGGCTAAAACCGTGACTCAGGTGGGCCTGGGCTTGGCTCCCAGAGAGATGCGCTGGCCACTCCCAGAGTGCTGAGCTGCCCGCTCCCTGCAGGGCTGCTGGGCTGTCCTCAGTGGGAGGTTAGCTTCTCTGTGGCGTTCTGTGGGTGCTGGAACTCCAGAAGTTGTTTAGAGTCCCCTTTTACATGATTTTGAAGTGGTGTGGAGAGAGCACCTTGGAAGTGCTGTTTCTACTCTGCCATCTTGGCCAGCACTTTTCAAAGCTTCAGACATTTTCATGCTGTTGTTCTTGGAACTAGTTCTGGAGGTCTGCAAGTTTTTGTTGCTTCTGAAGTATTGTGACCTGATGAGAGGTGTTGTTATTGGTCTCATCTACGTTCTTGTCTTTATCCAGAAAGATCCCCTGTTCTCCTGCAGTGAAAAGCACTTCTGATTCTTTTGACCCTGGAACTGTGACCAGATCCCCTATCCTCCTGCATCTGCAAGTGCTAGTGCTCCTCTTTGCCTTGGAACTGTGACCAGGACTTCTATTCCCTTGTGACTGAGCACAAGTGCTCTTCTCTGCCCTAGAATAGTTATCAATAGTTGCCGATCAATGCCAGCTGCACCCTGCCAGCAAAGGGTCCCCTGTAATCTCTTTCTAAGCAGTTGCTTAACTGTCTCACAGTCACTAGGATGAGAGCTGCCATTGCTATAGCTGCCTCCAAGGCTCACTGATGGTACTGCCACTGAAATTGCTCCAGTCTGACCTCCTTGCTGATGCCACAGACCTCTCCTGTCGACCTCCTAAGTTGTCATAGGCTGCAAAAATTGTCTCACCTTGATATTTTGTTGGTTCTGCTGCTCCATAATTTTATTTGAGGTTTTATTTTTGAGTTGTTTAGAAACGAATGTTGGAAGACTGACTGAGTTGCTACTTCTACTCCACCACCTTGTATCTGCCTCCCTTGCAGCCTCTTCATGAATAAAACTGTCCACCTCTCTCCCCTACAAAATATATTGTTGTGAGGATCACATGAGATAATATATGTTGACTGCTTAGGAAACCCTTAGTAAGCCCTACATAAATGTTAGGTATTGTTTTATTGACTGAGAATTGGATGCTAATAGAGACAAATGTGCTAACATTAGCTCCTAGTTGGCTAATGAGAGCCAGTTGTTAAATTTTCAGTGTGAACATTTACACTTCAGAAATTGGCAAAGGCTATACCTCAGAGCTTGATTTTGTTGTTGTTAATAAGAATTTGATGGATGATGTTAATAATATAGATTAAACTTAAAAGTATGTCCTACTTCCAGTGAGCTGGTGATCAAACATTTTACGGAACACCCTTGGATAGGAATATCATATAACTCAGATAAATACTCTAGGAAATCTACAAACAAGGATAAAAAAAATCTCTTAACTGATGAGATTGGTATAGACTTCATGGAGGAGGCAGCCCTTGACACTTTAAGGAAGAAAAAGATAGAGATAAGAAGGGAGGGGGGTCATTTTTCCAGCCATCTCCAGTTATCAAAGAAAATTAACCAAGGCCAGGAGATAATAGTTCTGGGGAATAGCTAACAGTCTGATTTGGCAACAATATAGAATGTGTAAATAAAGTAAAGTAGAAATAAGGTTGAAAAGATTGTTTGGAGTAAGTTTATAAACTGCATTGGGCAGCAGTCTGGCTAATGCATTTTCATTTTATCCTATAAGAAATCGAGATTTTTTTTTAACAGAGTAGTTACATAGTCAGAAATGCCTCCTACAGAGATTATGAAGGACTTTATGTGTAAGATTGAGTTGAGGGGAGAAGCTAGTAAATGAAGGAAAACCAATTAAGAAACTATTTCAAAGAACAAAGTGAGAGGTTATATGGACCTTAACTAGGATGGTAATGGTATGAAGGAAGATACAGACAAAGCTCTAAGAAATATTGTAGAAGTCAAAGCTACTGGACTTGGTAACTAATGGAACAGCTTCAGGTCCCTAATATTTAACAACCAACTCTAGATACACTTTTAACTTCCATCTGTGTTACTAACATTGCTTTCATCACTTCCAATTGGCTAAATACTTGACAAAACAATAAATTAAGACCCAATTTGTAGCATTTACTCTTTTATGACATTTAGATGCTCACATTGAAGAATTTAACAACACGCTATCTTAGAGCTGATAAGAGCTAGTTCTATCATACCTCCAGAGGTGAGCAAAAGAAAAGAGCAAAAATTGTGCATCTGTGGTTTAAAGATGTGACAACTTGGATAATTAATTGGTTTTCCAAATTTCTGATTTAAACAATCCTACAAAGATAGACACATATGCCTGTTGTGCTGTGTGAAAAACCACATAAACCAGTGTCTATACTGGTGACTCTCAATGGGTTTTTAAGACATTTGGTAATCTTTAAGCATCCAGAGAGGGTCTTATAAAGTTATTTTCTAAAAAAAGTCCTCAAGCAAAATGAATTTAGAGATTGATGTACTGTATGGTGCTCTTCAGTAGAGTAGAGGATGGAAACATTGCACAATTAAACAAACAATAGACTGGACTTTCTCCAAAAAAGTTCATTGGTCTAAAGGATCTCCAAACAATCAGTCAACTCACTGGTTTTAGAGAAAAAACACATCATTATCCCATGAAAATTCTGGGAAATCAGTACTTTGGTATCATGTTGACCAAACAATAAATGACCTAGCAGAGGGAAAATTTTCTTTCACTTCCTTGGACCTTGCAAGAGACCAAATAAAATAGTCAAGACAATCCATAATGGCTCTATTTTCCCCACAGTTGTATCTTGCTTACATGGGTATGGAAATAGTCATTGGTGGAAGAGGGCATTTATGTATTTCATCTTAAATTTCTTTGTTTCATTTTATATAAGAAAGCCTGGGAGCTATTTCTCATTTAGGGAGCTTCCTGACTTACTTACTAATCTCAAGCCTTAGAGATACCCTTTAAGGTATTTTGCAACTAACTGGCCTACAAATGCAAGAATTTCACTTACATCTTCAATTCTATTCTATGACAAAATAGCCAGATAGCCACCCAAAAGGCTAGCTATTTGGTCTATTTTGGCAGACAAGTGAGATTATGCCAGAGTCATTGGGATCAATAGTCTGGCATTAAGTTATTTATTATCCCAAATTAATTGACAAAAAGAGAAGAGGAGACGGTGGGGAAATGATTGCTTTCCTCAAATATTTTGAAGTGGTGTGATAAGGAAAAGGTATTAAACTTTTCTGCTTGGTCCCAAAAGACAGGAATAGCAGGAAAAAAGATATTTTCTCAACCCAAAGAAGACCTTTCCAGAAGAGTTGTACAATAATGGAAAGGGCCACCTCTGGAGGTCATAGGTTCATAGATGAGGAGTTGGGATGGTCCACAGAGACCATCTAATATAACTTTCTCCTTTCCAGAGGAGGAGAATGATGCCAAAAGTGGTTAAGTAACTTGTTCAAGGTCATGCAGGAAGTCAGAAGAGTTGCGTTCAAATTCTTTCAATGTTAGTCTCAAATAAGCTTTCTATTTTATATGCACTGTCTATATTGATTGAGAAGACAGAGGGAATATATGTCAGAGTCAATATTCAAAATTCCCCACCATCTCACATGCTCAGTTAGATATAATCACTTATTATAGATGCTTTAGATGAAGTAGTTTCCGCTTTCACAGAAGTTGAGAGTGGGAAGGGACATCAGCGGCCATTTTTAGTACTACTAATGAATAAAATTAATTCCCAATATAATATCATACCTGACAAATGGTTATCTAGTCTTTGCTTCATGGCTTCCAAAAAGGGGAAACCTGCCACCTCCAAAGGCAGCCCACACCACTTTTAGATAGCTCTAATTATTAGAAAGCTTTCCCTGACTTCAAAGCTAAACCTACCTCTTTGGAATTTTGACCCATCACTTCTGCCATAAGTCAGAACTACATGAACTTTGAATTCCTTTACAACTCCAGAATTCTAGGATTTTCTTTGATTTTATAACCTCTTTTAGGGAAAGACTGAGCTTCATACAGGGCCAATTTTTATATTGTATCTTGTACATTTTGCCCTTCAATGCTACAATGCCCTTCCCGGTATCAGAACCAAATAGGTATAAATAACATAGGCATCCACTTAGGGCATGACCTACAGGGAGGGACAGAGAGACACTTAATAACATAACTTTTCAAAATCTATACCTTTAAACTGCCATAATATTCTTCTCTCTAAAGCCTGTTGAGATTTGACTTATGATCTGGATAGTCACAGACACTTAACACAAAACTAACCATGTGACCTTGGGCAAGTCACTTAACCATAATTGTCCTACCTTTCCCTCTCCAAAAAGCAAGAGAGAGAGAGGGGGAGAGAGAGAGAGAGAGAGAGAGAGAGAGAGAGAGAGAGAGAGAGAGAGAGAGAGAGAGATTTGACTTATGATCTCTAGGGTATGAAGCAAGGGTAATAGATTTACATTTTGACTAACTTGCTGTGTGAACTCTATCTCTACTAGACAATAAGATATAAAAGTATATTTCTAAACCTCTTCCTCCTCTCTAATCCATCCTTTACATAGCTACCACAATTATTTTCTTAAATAATATTCAATTTTTCCATAATTACATATAAAAAGCAATTTTTAATCTTTTTTTAAGTTTTGAATTCCAAATTCTATCCCTTCCTTCCACATGCCTCTCCCTGAGATGGTAAGCAATCTGACAAAGGTTATACATGTGCAATCATGTAAAACATTTCCATATTAGTCATTTTGTGGAAGAAAACTTGAACTAAAAGAAGTTCATTCAAGTCCAGATTTTTCTGAAATCATCCTTTCTTGTTATTTCTTATAGCACAGTAATAGTCCATTATAATCATATGCCACAGCTTGTTCAGTCATTTGCCAATTGATGAAATTCCCTTAATTTCCAATTATTAGTCACTACAAAAAAGAGCTGCCATAAATATTTTTGTACAAATAAGTTCATTTCCTTTTAAAAAAAAAATCTCTTTGTGATATAGACCTAGTAGTGGTATTGCTGAATCAAAGGGCATATATAATTTTATTGCCCTCTGGGCCTAGTTTCCAATTGTTCTTCAAAATGGTTGAATTGGTTCACCACTCCACCAACAATGCATCAGTGTTCCAATTTTCCCACATCCTCTCCAACATTTATAATTTTCCTTTTCTGTCATATTAGCCAGTTTCATAGATTTGAGGTGGTACTACCAGAATAATCTTCTTAAGGTACAACTGACAAGGTCCTTCTCATGCCCCTAATGCTTATGAAATCAAATAGATATTCATCAATATAGCATTGAAATCCTCCCCAGATCTGCCTCCAAACAACTTTTCAGTCTTACTTCATTCTAGTTCCTTTTACACACTTTTCACTACAGATAAAATGTTCTCAAGTTGGTCCTTGAGTTCAGTATGTGATGATCATTTGTCTCTTCATTCTAGAAAGCTATCCCCTATGTCCATAATGTTCTTCTTCATCAACTCAACTATTCATATCTCTGATCTTCCTCCAAGATTTAATTTAAGTATCTTCCATAGAGTTTTCCTTGATCCTTTACCCAAGGGTTAGTCTTTTCTCTCAATTGAATATTCTTACCACACAATTTGGTCTCTCTTTTGTATTCTTAACTATAGTGATAATGATAGTCCCTTATCTGTGTAGACATCATATTCCCTGAAGTTGAATATAAGCTCCTTGAGGGAAGGCACTGTTCTGAGGTTTGCTCTCAAGGACTTAGAACATGGTGAGTGCTTTGTAAACATCTGTTGTCTATGTTACTGAATCCTCGGAATTTGTATGCTATTGTTTTTTTTCCTTAACATATAAATCTTACAACTGCTTGAGGGTTCCCATACCTCTGCCCTGAGCCTCACATCCTCCTTCTACAAAAAAATTCTTGGTTCTCTTAAATATATCTTATATATGACTTGAGTTATCTTATATATAAGTTAGGATCTCTGGTGAAGCAAAGAACAATAGGTTTACAATCTGACTACTTGTTGGACTCTGCCTCTAGTAGACTGTAACATACAAAAATAAATTTTAAACCTCCTCCTCTCCAACCCATCTTTCATATAGCTACTCAATTATCTTCCTAAGCCTTGATTGTTCTCCCTTCCAAATTGGTGTGTCCATATTCATGTGGCATAAACAAAAAATGTGAAGGATTAACTCATTTTTCACTCTTCTTGTAGATGCTTTGATATTAAACTCTACACATCCCTTACATTGCCTTGCTTTTGGCATTTTTGCACAAAGGGAAAGTAGGGTGCTCTGGGTGAGAGCATTCCTATATTTGTCAGTAACAGACAAGTTCCACCCCTTTTCAGGTATACACACACACACACATACACATACACACCAGTATTTGCTGCCAAGAAGTTAATGAGGCCTGAACTATAAATGTTGGAAGAAAAATGACTTTTATAGTCAACTAAAGAACTTGTTCTTGAAAGAAACCCATTAAATATTTCCTGATAATGTGGCCCTCTCTATACACACAGGTCCTTGTGCTATTGGGACACAGTGGCAGGGTTATCAACTGAGCTGAAATAGCATGGCCCATATTAGAATCTCCAACTGTCAGAACCAATACTCAGAAGACATTTTTGCTGAAGTCTACCTGAATTTTTACAACTTATCATGAGTAGTTAGCCAGTTCCTACTTGAAGGATAATTCATTACTTACAAAGATAGTCCTTTCTATTTGGTGGTAGGTATATTGATTAGGAATTTGTCTCTCTACATAGAGCTGAAATCTGCTTCTTTGTAACCCTCTACCTCTACCTAGAGCCACTGGATCCTAATTCTGCTCTTTAAGTTAAAGCAGATGACTCTGCAAATGCTTGAAAACACCATGTTCTTCTTTCTGTGATTCTGCTATCTCCATCCTGTCTGGTAAATAGAGATTCTAAGATTAAGGTAGAATGGGAGCTTGGTGGCTAGGTTGGCCAGTTGGGAGACAAGTCAAGTAGGAGGTGACTAAGTCAGGTGTGGAATCACTTAGAGTAGACAATAGTGGAAGGGAGAGAAAGGGCTGTCCCAGTGGACTGGGAAAGGAAAAGGAAGGTCATCAAAGGAAGCTACTCAGACAGGCTGGGCTGTGAGTATCCCACTTCCCATCAATGCTCACTGTCCAGCAACTTTCCTTTCTCACTGCATCAGCTTCCAACTGTCTAGGCAAGAAACTGGAAATAAAGGAAATATTTTTAATCTCCAAAGACAGCCCTATCATTTTGAAGTCTATTTTTACTAACTAAAAAGAAGGGTTGCCAATGTTGGAAATATGGGCAAAGACCTTGCTTTCTAGTCCAAAGTTTCTTATCCCTACTTCATTAGAGGCAATTTGACGACCTGGAAAATACTGTGATCATGGAGTCAAGAGATATGAATCTGGGTATTGGTTCTATTACTGGGTGATGTTGGGCTAATCATGACTCTAACTGAGCCTCAGTTTTCTCATTTGTAAAATGGGAACAATAACACTAACTAGGTGGCACAATGGATAGAGTGTCAGGTCTGAAGTCAGGAAGACTCATCTTCCTGTATTCAATTCTGACCTCAGACATTTGCTATCTATGTGATCCTGAGCAAGTCACTTAATCCTGTTTGCTTCAGTTTCCTTATCTGTAAAAATGAACCAGAGAGGGAAATGGCAAACCACTCTAGTATGTTTGCCAAGAAAATACCAAATGGGGTTACAAAGGGTTAGACAGAACTGAAGAGGCTGAACATAGACCTACTTTATAGGGTCCTTAAGAATTCAATTCAATTGAACATTTATTGAATGGCTGCTTTGTGTTAGGTGCTGTGCTAGTGAAGGAGTGAAAGAATAGGAAGACAATAGAAAAACAGTCACTCCACTCAAGGAATTTACATTCTATTGAGCTAAATACTTTTGGAAGGAAGTTGGGGAAAAATACTTTGTAAATCTTAAAGTACTATAGAAATGTGATATTAGTACTATTAATATAGTAATAACTGCACATGATAGAGAGCTACCTTGAAACGCAACGCAACTGAATTTAAATCCTGCCTTGGACACTAAATAGTGTAGGAATCTGGACAAGTCATTTAACATTTTCCTTGCCCCCTAGGCAGTTCACTGAGATTCTGCATTACAGAGTAGCTGCTGATCTGCATGGATAGTAGTTACCTTACTGGGAGTTCCCCATAGCAGGTAGGAACAAAATCATAACCAACAATTTTATACTTAATGTGTTTCTAAAGATCTTTGATTTGCAGGACTAATGGCATCCAGGAGTAACACCAGGACCTATCTGCATCCTAAGCAGGTCAGGAAACAATGGAAATATCTCTACCTCTAATCAAAGCATTGTGTTTCTACTAATCATGTCTTCCACCTTGGTTTCCAGTCACACCAGATATATATTCAGCTTGTGGACCACTAGGACACTGAGATCTTTTTTATACAAACTTCTCCTAGCTGTATTTCACTAAGCTTGTATTTATGAAATTTATATCTTTTTTAAATAGGAATATACAACTTTATATTTGACCCTAAATAAATTTGTGATCCTTTTCTTCCATGGTCTGTGAAACTGTGGAATCACAGATGCTCAGAGGTAGAAGCAAATTTGGAGAGCACCTATCTCAACCCAACACAAGCGTAAGTCCTCTTGATGATATCCTTAAAAATAATCATGTGCCCTCTGACATAATCACCAGTGACAAAAAATGAACAGGAGGAGAAGAGATTCTACTTCTATCAGTTCAGATTGTTATGAAATACAATTATCTGTCTCTCTTTCATTTCCACATAGGTCATGAAGTTTATAGAGTACAGCTCTCAGAGTCAAGAAGACCTGAGTTCAAATCCCACTTAAATACTTGCTAGCTTTGAGACCCTGAGCAAGTAATTTAATTTATATTGCCTCAGTTTCCTCATCTGTAAAATGGAATAATGAGCATAATAATGATTATAGAAGTTTTATTTTCTGGGACTAATCTAGAAAATCTTTCCATGTGGTAGCACTTCAAATAATTGAACAAGAACATTATGTTCTCCCAAATCTTTGCTTTTCTAGGTCAAGTGCTCCCCATCATATCAAATGATCTTCAGATGGAGTCTTTTCATGTACCCTCAACAATTTGGTCAATTTCCTTTGGCTACTCTCTTATTTGTCAATATTCTTAAAATGTGACATCCGGAGACTCTTCTAGAAGTCTGCAGAGGGTAGATGCCTTGAGGACTCTTCCTACCCTAGATATTAATATGATCCTTTACTTAAGGCAGGTCAGTTTCAAATTGGGTGTTTGGCATCTGACCCAACCAAGTCATATCTGGGTCATCGTGTCCAGTGATGGGCTCTACATTTTAGGAAGCATCTTGACAAATTAGACATTATTCAGAATGAGATCTGAATGGTAAAGGGTCTTGAAACCTTGCCATTTGAGGACTCATTGGCAGAAAAAAAGAATAATAACCTGAAACAAAGCAGATTTGGGGTGTGGGGTGGTAGACAGTAGAGGAGATTCCAACTATATTCAAGTATCGGAGGGGCCTCATTTTAAAGAGGGAGCCGGCTTGCTTTTCTTGCCCACAAAGGGCTGAATTAGGAGCACTGGTTAGCAGTTGAAAAGATGCAGATTGGAGATTCATATCAGGACAACATTATGGAGCCATCCTATCATGGAATGAGCTGCTTTGGAAGGTAGGAGGGTATCCCTCCTTAGAGGTCTTCAAACAAAGGCCACATAACCCTTTCTGCTTATCAGAGATTTTCCAATGGGGCAGTGGATAAGACACTGAACTTGAAATCAGAAAGCTCCACTTGAGTTCCAATCCAGCCTCAGAAACTTACTAGGCAAGATATTTAACTTCTGTTTGCCTCAGTTTCTTCAATGTAAATGGGCATAATTATAACACTTGCCTCCCTGGGCTTTGTAAGACTCAAATGAGAGAATATCTCTAAGATATTTAGCTCAGTGTCTGGCACATAGCAGGTACTAGGTAAATCACTATATCTATTATTCAGGAACATATAGATGGCCTCTGATATCCCTTCCAAGTGTGAGATGCTTTGATTGTGTGAACATTTGCTGTCAGACTGACAGCCTAACTATGTATACAGATAAAACTTCAGAGAAGAGACAGCTAGAAGCTACTATATCTGTGTGCCCATATTTGCCAGTAAGCTTTTTATAAAATTGGTAGCTTTACAACATTCACATTCCACTTACTCAACTTTTACTTTACAGGGCACACTCTCTACTGATTTGCCACTTTTTTGGGGTAAGATTATGTCTCTGAGTAAGCTGATTAGTCTTAGACTGATTGTTTTAAAATAACTCAAGCAGCATCTGAATTTATTTACATACATGATATTGCCTTCTATAAACACAGCTGTACGCCGAAAGAAAATTCTACAGTATTTTAGGAAGTGAAGCCAACAGTTTAGCTGTAATAAAGGCAGCCTTCACATTCTCCCTCTTCTTTTCTGGACTGGGTTTTGCTCAGAGGATTATGCAGAAATAGTTACTGCCCAGAAGGCCTGCAGGTACTTGGGGAATGGCTTGATAGCAGCTGCAGGGTGCTGAGTCCTGGATGCTGGCAGGCACTGTCATTATTAGGGGTGACTATTTGCAAGGAAATCTGATATGAGGAAAGAGCACAGGGCAAGGAGACAGGACACCTGGCTTCAGAGAGCCAGCCCTACTGGCTCTGGAGCTGTGGGACAATGGACAATACTTCTCTCTTCTTGGGCTTCAGTCTGAGAGTCTGTAAAATGAAGAGGTCAGCCTAGTTCATCTCTAAGCACCCTTCTAGTTAATGCATTCTGGAAGCCTTTGTTATGTGGCAATACTAGGATTCCATGGCTAGTGGGCACAGATGGTTCTGCTTAAGACACTTCAGCAGTTCAAGGATCCATGGATAAAGTTCTCTCTTTACCCACACAGGTCCCAGACTTCTACACCTGTATGAGTTCCGGTGGAGAAATCTGTATCTATATCTATCAGTCTCTATAGATTGTATTTTGTGTGTATATATGTACATAGTGTATATACACATGCACATGTATATATGGAAGAAAGAATGCTTGCATGAGAGGCAGAGAGTGACAAGAATGAGAGAGAGAGAGAGAGAGAGAGAGAGAGAGAGAGAGAGAGAGAGAAAGAGAGAGATCCCTTAGTGTCCAAGTCTACACATTTAGTTTTGCCGATCTGTTGGTGACAGATACACAGTCTATCACACACCAATAATCAAGTCTTTCCAACATGGCAAGCAGATCGGGTCATAGTGTCTGCCCTCCTGGCCTAGACTGTAAGCACCCCAGGTCACTTCCACACTATAAGGAGGCATTGAAAGGGATTGCAGTTTATCTCTACAGAATATAAACTTTGATGCCAATATAACTATTCTTTTGTCTTTGTATTCCTAGAGCCGAGCACATAGTAGACACTTAAGAAATGCTTGTTGATTTGAACTGAGGATTCATTTGCTCTATAAGCATCTCAAGTCTTTCAGCTTCCCTCAAAGCTTTAACAGATGCATTAGGAGACAATGTTCTGTGTGAGGGATTTCAAATGTTACAAGGATGGGCTCAGACTACAACATTTGAGGGTATTTATTCACTTGAGTGTGATAAGTATTTACATTAGATGCTCAATTTAAAAAGACAAAGAAAACAGCCATTGTCCTCAGGCTGTATACGTTCTACTGAACAAAAATCATATTAACTAAGGAAAAGGATATGGACTGGACATGGTATTTCAATCAGTATATGATAGCTCCTTCTCCACAATATGCAGTTTTAAAAGGATGTAGAGCAATACTATCAAACTCAGATAGAAAGGGGGACCAATAAATTATACATAAGAATCCCTATGGGTCATGGAAAACCACATATTAACATTATCTGTGTTCTATTATATTTTTGTTAATTTTGCTAAATATTTCCCAATTACATTTGAATCTGGTCCTCGCAGCTCTAGAGAACTTTGTGAGTTGCATGAGGTGTTTGATTCCTCTGTCCTCAAGCACTGAGAGGTTTAGATTTGCTCAGGGTCACATGGTCAGTAGTTAGGACTCGCATACAGGTATTACTGGCTTCAAGGCTCCCCAGACACTCTGACATGCTGCCTTCCTAAATGGAAAAGTAAGACAAGTAGGTTCAGAGGAAGTGTGGAGTGGGAGAAGGGAGGGAATTAGGGAATTATTTGGAAGTATATTCTTTCTGAAGGATCCATGATGAAAAATGCTATGCACCTCCAGAGAAAAAACTGATGTCTGAATACAGACAGAAGTATATCATTTCTTCCTCCCTTCTTTCCTCCTTTCCTTTCTTCCTCCCTTCCTCTCTCCCTCCCTCCCTTACTCTCTCCCTCCTTCCATTCCTTCCTTCTTTTCTTCCTTCCTTCCTTCCTTCCTTCCTTCCTTCCTTCCTTCCTTCCTTCCTTCCTTCCTTCTTTCTTTGTTCCTTCCTTCCTTCTGTTCTTTCTTTCTTTCTTCCTTTCTTTCTTTCTTCCTTCCTTCCATTCCTTCCTTCTTTTCTTCCTTCTTTCCTTCCTTCCTTCCTTCCTTCCTTCCTTCCTTCCTTCCTTCTTTCTTTGTTCCTTCCTTCTGTTCTTTCTTTCTTTCTTTCTTTCTTTCTTTCTTTCTTTCTTCCTTCCTTCCTTCCTTCTTCCTTCCTTCCTTCCTTCCTTTCTTTCTTTCTTTCTTTCTTTCTTTCTTTCTTTCTTTCTTTCTTTCTTTCTTCCTTCCTTCCTTCCTTCCTTCCTTTCTTTCTTCCTTTCTTCCTTTCTGCCTTCTTCCCCAAAATGACTAATATGGAAATGTTTTACACGATTGCACATTGTAACCTATATCAGATTGCTTACTGTCTCTGGGAGGAGGGAAGAGAAGAAGGGAAGGATAGGATTTGGAACTCAAAACTTAAAAAAAACCAATGAATGTTAAAAGTATTTTTACATGTAATCAGAGGAGAAATAAAGTATTTTTAAAAGAAGTGTATCATGGCCCAAAACCACAGGCACAGACTGCTTAGAACTTCTTTTCTATATTTTTAATGTCTATTTATCATAGTATCTTTTTTGTGTTTTCCCTGTGCTATTGATTAATCATATTACAATAATTAATTTAAGAAGGGTGTTTTATAGTTGAAATTATAAAACACTTTAAAAGAGGGACAGAGTACACAGAGGGCTAGACTTGGCTTCAGGGTTCAAATTTGTACTTCACAATTCATTTTGCTAAATGCTACTAATATTCTACCTACATGATAGATAAAGAAACTGAGAATAAAGGATGTTTGATAGCTTGGCTATGTTCACAAAATTGACAAGAATAAAAGGTAGGAATCCTTATTCCAAATATCAGAGATACCATTATGTACAATCAGAGAACAATTGAGAGAATGTTTGATTAAATGTATATTCTGGCAAAACTATGAACAGTACAGGGTTTCAGAGTAGTCTGGTGAAGATCTGAGTAGTAGTTAAGGAAGGCTTCCTGGAGGAAGTGGTTCCTGAAGAACATGCAAGGTATTTCAAGGCACGAGGAAATTGAAGGCCATCTTAGAGGAATGGAAGGATGAACCAAGGCACATAGTAGAGAAAAAAGCCTGGCTTACTCATGAGACAGAGGAGCAAAGATTTTAGCTTAGGGAGTGAAGTAGAGGTAAGAAACAGAAGAAAATATAATCTCATGTTTCTTTTTCATACCCAAGGCCTAGAATCCTTACTCCCCAATAAAGCATAGAATAAAACTAACATTTATTAACACTACAATTTATAAAGTGCTTTATATTCATTATAAGATTTGGGCTTGGGGTGGCTAGGTGTCGCAGTGAGTAGAGCATCAGCCCTGGAGTCAGAAGGACCTGAGTTTGGATCTGGCCTCAGACACAATGCACACACACACACACACACACACACACACACACACACACACACACACACCTATCCATGTGACCTTGGGCAAGTTACTTAACCCCAATTGCCCTCCAAAAAGCAAAAAAAAAAAAAGATTTGGGCTTCATTCCAAGGGGATAGGTACTAACTTGAGGCTCATAAAGTTTAATTAATTTGCCCAGGATCACACAGTCAGAAAGGGTCAGATGCAGGATTTGAATCTAGGTCTTTATGACTCTGTCTGCTACTCTAATCTCTCAGGTTTATCTACCATTGTTTGTGGCAGTATGGATAACCAAACTGCTACTGGAAGGCATGAGACAGCCGCTTCAAAAGTCAGCATCATTCAAACAATATCTATGAAGTGCCCACTATTTGCAAAGGTCTAACATCATCCCTACACATAGTGATAATGGCAGCCTCATTCAGCTCAGCCTTCAGCCCTCTCCATGTCAGTCTCCTGAGACAGCCCCAGAGCTCCATATTGGCAAAACAGAACCACTCCCCCAATTCTTCAGAATCCCTGAGAGCTAACACTTGCTTATGTGTTGAGAAGGAACCCAATAATGGGTCAAATAGATGACTACAATGAATCAACTCTTAGCATTGGAAGGGACCTTGATGGTGATGTCCAATGCTTTCATTTTGCAGATAAGGAAACTGAGGCATGGGGAAGCGAGATGCCTTGTACCAGATCACACAGATCTGGTGGCCAAGGGAGAATTCATGAGTGCCCGTACTACTATGTTTTATTTTTATAGCCTTTAAAGAGACATAAAAACACTCTCATACTTGTTTCTGTTGTTGCTTTTTACTCTCCTACTTGAAGGATACCTGAAAGTATTCATTGAAATCTTTCTCTTCTTTCAGGACCCAACTCAGTTATCATCTTCCTCATGCCTCTCAGATGAAAATCTTCTCTGCCTCCACAGATTTTCTTGGGCACCTTTGTTTGGTTCTCTTCTATCCACCTGATTTTGTCCTGTTGTATGACAATGATTTGTGTATATGTCATATCCCATGTAATAGACTCTGAGGTCTCTCATTTTGTAGTATTTTATTACCAGCACCAAGGACAGTGGCTCACACCTCATAGGTGCTTAATAAGCCTTTGTAGAATTGAATTGAGTATCAGAGTCACAAAGTTGAGCCTTATTTGAACAAATAAACTCATTACCCAAGAAAGTAAACATTTTGAAGCTGAAGTGGGAGCAAATTGACACAAGGGCTTTTTCCTCCTGGAAAGTCTGTCTTCTAATAGCTTTCACATAGCTTCAGAAGAGCCTAAGTGAATATGTACCTGATCTTTGATTTAACTATCCCATTGAAAGCCCACACAGATTCCCTCCACCTTCCCTTGTCCCCTTTCTCCCTTCCCCCTTCCCTCTTCCAAAGTATAGCCTATCATTAGCTGCTATCTGGAATTGACAGTGGAGTAATTTGAACTCTGTCTCCCAAGGGCCTATTCCTTTACTTCCCGCTCCAGGAATAAGGTGTGTATTGATTAGATATCAGGCTGTAATTGGGCTCCAATCTCTCTGCCTCAAGATATATGATGGAGATGACAGGAAACAGATACCCTGTTGCTACTTGTAAATAGTCTGGTTGAACAAAATGGTCGGTAACCACTTCAGTGCCGTGGACTTTTATTACCAGGTCAGAGTCATTCTATCACTCAGATCAAAATATTTTTCAGAGGCTATGTGTGTGGGGGGGGCAGTGGGGGTAGAGTGGAGTATAGAGGGAAATAGGTTTCCCTAAGAAAGCTAAAATCCCACTCAATGCCCCCTCTCTGTCCTCCTGGGATGGTCCCAGGCAGTGGTTTACAGTTGGGTAATTGTGCACAAACCATTTCGTTGAGGAAAAATTAATTGCATCCATAACTTTAGTCTGATCGAGTGATTAATGTAAGGAAAGGGAGGTAGGACAGGAACTCCCTGAGAAGGTGGGCCCCAGGGGAAGATCTGCAGAAGCAGGAGGCCAGGCTTGCAGGTATTAGAGATGATGTAGCAGAAAAATCAGATTATGCACATGGAGTGTCCACAGGTCAAACCTTGGACAGCACCAGATGCTATGTCAGTGTTTGGTATGCAAGTGGATTACATTGGATTATTCATTCCAATGACCAAAAGAGCTATGGTGTTGATCTGTAGGCTTGGAAAAAAACCAGAGGTTCATAAGGCCATGGATTTAGAGCTGAAAGGGACCTTAGAGGTTATCTGGTTCAACCCCTTTGAATTTGGGTTAGTTTAAAGTCCTTTCTCTAAATGAATATTGGGGTCTATTGCTTTCCTGTATAGGGCTTGGACTAAATATGAGTTTTGAGTTATCAGAAACCAGGTATAATGGAATGCCCCAGTAAATTTACCCCCAGCTGACTGTTGGTGGGGGCTCCTTTATTCTGGAAGAAACTTCTCCAGCCTTGTAAAAATTACTCTCTCCTTGTCCTATTAAAAAGCCTGGTCTGAAATATTTTCTACTCCCACTTACTTTCAATTTCTTCTATATGCTGTTGGTCAAATCTCTGCCTATCTTCTCTGAGACTATTTGGAAAAGATGCCAGAGAAGCAAACACTAAGGAGAAATAAATGTGACTTTATACATTTAACAAATTTTAATTTAATTAATCTAATAGAGTTTAAATGCATTTAGACCATGGCTCTAGTTCATCTTCATTTCTTGCCAGCAGCATCATCTACTTATTTGCCACTTTTGCAATCTTTGCCCTGTGAACTTGCATGAAATTGGGTCATTTTAGACTAAGATAAAGGGAAAGCTATAGTAGTTTGATTCTCTCAAAGAAAAATCTATGATTTAATACAAGTCAGTAGGTTCAGATCTGCATTCTTGATGTGGGGGAGGCTTCTATCAGTGAACAGGAAATCAAGCTGTGTCTAGACTTTACTGTGACAATCTTGCCCTACCCTCACCCCTCCTTCTTTGTATCAGAAGGAGTTAATCAATGAAACTTTGAAAGAGGAAGTAGTGAGAGGAAGGAAAGGTTCTCTGACTGGGTATCAAATGCTGTCTTTCTGCAGTGGGTAGATGGGCAGTCTGAAATAGCCAACCTCACTGAGGATGTGAAAAAACACCAAATTCTGAATTGCATCATCAGCATTGTTCCCACTTAAGGTTGTGTTTAATTAGCCCAGGGAAGAGCTGTAGAAAATAGCTAGGGCTGTTTGTTTCAGTACAGAGGAAATGGACAGAGCAAATCATGTGATCCTGGAGCTAGGTAAAGTTTTAGAATATAGAGCACAGAATTTCAGACTTGAAAGGACCCTTAGAAAGTATAACACAGAAATGTCAGATTTAGAACCCAGACATGTCAGAGCTAAAAGGAATTTAGACTATAGAACTAGGAAATGTCAGAGCTGAAAGGACCAATATGTCAGAGCTATGTGATTTAGAACATAGAACACAGAAAGGTCAGAGCTGAAAGGGCCCTTACAGACCAGAACTCATTAATGTCAGAGCTCAAAGGACTCTTAAAACCGAGAACCCAGAAATGTCAGAGCTGAAAGGACCCTTAGAAGGTAGGACACAGAAATGTCAGAGCTGAAAGTAGCTTAGAACCCAGAACACAGAAATGTCAGAGCTGAAAGGACCCTTAGAATGTAGATCATAGGCTATCAGAGCTATGTGATATAGAACATAGAACACAGGATAGCAGAAATAAAAAATCCTTAGAACATAGAATATAGAATGTCAGATCTAAAATTACTTTAGAACATAGATGATGGATAGATAGATAGATAGATAGATAGATAGATAGACACATAGATAGACACATAGATAAATAGATAGATAGATAGATAGATAGATAGATAGATAGATAGATAGATGATAGATAGATAGACAGATAGATAGACAGACAGACAGATTTTGTGCCAGGCACTGTGCTAAGCATTTGGAATACTAATATGAGACAAGACAGTCTCTGCCCTCAAGGAGTTTGCATTCCAGTTGGGAAAAACAACAGCAATAACACAAAAGGAAGCTAAAAGGGGAGGGGGCAATTTGTAGACAGTTGGATGACTTGGAGATATCCAGGAGTGACTCGGAATCCTAGTTTCTAAAAAGATAAGGTAAAGGCTCCCCTATCAGAGCTGGAAAATCTAGGGGAAGAGTTCAAAGTTGAGGCTGGGAAACAAGGCAGTTGAAGATGATTGACAGCATGGTGAGGAGAGTGAATGCCAGCTGGAAAGGACCTTAGACAGACTGACAGGGACATTAGACATCACCTAGTACAACTCCTTCAGCCACCCCCTCACCCCCAATTTAGAAATGAAAAAAGTGAATTTCAGAGAGAAAGGACTGGTTCAAGACCCCACAACAATTTCTTAGAAAGGACAGGGCTAGAACCCATTTGTCCTGGCTCCCAGACCCTAGCATTTTGCTACTATACTGCAATCCTCCTTGTGATCTACGATTGCTTCTTTCCATGTGACTTCTAGCCTGGAATAGATGTTTGTGCTGAGCTCTCTTTTTTCCACCCAGTTATGACTGAATGATTTTCCCCCTGCACTGCTATCCCCTGCAATGTTGAATAGCAGCCCTTTTTTCCTGTTCTATCAAAAACTTGGAGGAATAGAAGGTCCCTACTGGGAAATTGAGAGATTCTTGTTAGGCTCTAATATGCTTCCCTCTTTTCTCCCTTCAATGTGAGGCCACACATTCCTCTGGAGGAGAACATTCCTCCAAAGCCTACAGTTCTTCTCTGCCTCCGTGTCACATGAAATTCAGATGATTCAAGCATTAGAATCTCTATGGAGAAGCAGCATGGTACTATGGAAAAAGCAGAAGACAGGGATTGAAGTCCCAATTCAGCTACTTGTAGTAAGTAAACTGTGTCACTGTAGGCAAAGGCAAAGTCCTTCTCTGAAAAGCACCTCATCTGAAAAGCAGAGGGAGGTTTAAAAGAATTTCCTTGTTCTCATTACAAGGATATGAGGCTTCAATAAACAGAAGTATATAAAGGAGAGCTTTCTTAGCTTCCCTGTAAGTTTCATGCATACCATGAATTACACCCTTAGACTGGAACATACAGAGGTTCAAAGGATTTGTAGCTGAGAAGAACCTTAGAGGTCCTCTATGCCAAACAACTTATTTTACAAATGCGACCACTGAGGCCCAGAGAAGGAAAGTGACTTACCTAGGTCACACAGCCAGCCTGTGACAGCGTTGACTCATGCAAGTCATGCAGATTTGACTTTCAAGCAAGAGCCCTTTCTGTTGTTCTGTGCTTTCTTTTTGCAAATACTCTGATTGTCCATCAATGTATTATAATGCTAATCATAACAATTCATATTAAATCTTCTCATTTCAAAAGTATTCCCCAAGGATCTCACCCTTAAGTAATATGACTTGGTTTGTTCTTTCTTCAGTTTTGAACAAAAACAAATATGTCATGTATGCACATGTATTCTAATGTATGTACACAGTACAAGGCACACACAACTCGACTTGTAGATATTCTTACACAGCATATATACACACAGCACATATGCATGGAGACACATTTACACATGAATATATACAGCAAATATGGGTATTTGCATGAACACACCTTTTCTAAGACCAAACAGAATTCATCGGGCTGGAAGAACACAGATTGCCGCCACATTTGGTGGTTTCAAAACAAGGAACCAGGTGCCATTTGTATAAAGTTCTTAGCTATTTGTCCCATCCTTTTCTCCTGAATGTGTGAAGGTACATACAACTGGGACCCCCTAGACCAGGGGTGGGGAACCTGCAGCCTCAAGACCACATGTGGCCTTCTAGGTCCTTGGGTGCAGCCATTTGACTGAGTCCAAGTTTTACAGAACAAATCCTTTTATTAAGTGGAGTTGTTCTGTGAAGTTTGGATTTAGTCAAAAGGCCACACTTGAGGACCTAGAGGGCCACATGTGGCCTTGCAAACAACAGATTTCCTACCCTTACCACAGACATTTTTTGGCATCAACACAGCATTGTTTGGCAACATTTAGCAACACAACACAACATCAACACATCAACACATCAACACAGGGTTAGGTAGAGATAGGCTCCTATCCTTATATAGTGGGCTGAGCCTGACACATCACCTGGTTGGTTAGGGCCTATATGGGGGGAAAAAGAGACACTAAGAGGTCATACAATAGTTACAAAAGAAAGTGTGCTTATCCATAGTATAGCAAATGACAAAGACACAGCACACAACCCAGATACACCTGCCTCCCCTTGCCTCCATATAGAAACATGTGGTCAACCAAAAAGTATGTAGTAACTTCCATGGGACAGCAACCATATTTTTATACATATTTTTATATACTTAGGCAAACAGGAAACCAAGTCAACATGGTCTGAGTTTACCAGAAAATTGTGTCAACAACTAGGTGGCCTGAGCCTCATCCTCTGAGGTTAGTCAAGTCTTGAGGAAAGCTTCCTCATCTCTTAGGGGAAAAAATAGCCTAACCTACATGGGATGTGGTAAAGGAAGTATACACCTATCACATCTCTTTTTTACTGTATCTAAATATTTAAGGGAACCAGATAACCAGACAAGGGATTGGAGTAGTCACTTCAGGCCTTCTTGAGATAGGAGCCAGTAGATGGGAGAATCAGGAGTCTGGGAAATAAGGATGATGTTAATGACCTTGCCTAAAGTAATAGATCAATCAAGAAGTATTTTTAAGCACCTATTATGCCAGACACTGTTAGTAGGAATGGAAGAGGGCTGTAAAAATACAAACAATGAAACCACCCCTATTTGCAAGGAGTTTACATTCCAATGGGGGAGCTAACAAGTGCACATAAAAGTACAAACAACATAAATATAAAGTTAATCAACGCAAACACATGCAAAGTAGTTCAATACAAGGTTGTTTGAGAGGGATAACAGGAGGGCTGAGGGAAGGATAGAAATCAGGAAAAGCTTTCCCCAAACTCAGACCAGGTCAACCACTCAGCTCAAAACAAAGGATGAGAAGGCTGTCAGTCTTGGTCAGGGCATTTCCAGTTAACCAGAAAGAATAGTCTGAACCTCCCCATTTAAAAACTGATATCCTCTAATCACAGTTCATAAGAACATGGATGTATTCTAGGGAATTATTTATGGTCTTTTTTTTTTTCTCAAATGTCAACTTTTACTTAACTTCTTAGAAAATTTCAGTATACTTTCCAGACTTGGGCAAACAGAGATGCAGAGTAAAACGTAAATTTAGCAATCTCAATGAAAGGAGACAGCCAATGTTTGTCATTACGTGGGCAGAGTTAGTTACAATTGGGGAAATTCTATGGGTGTTAAGGAGCTCCCCACATTGCAGGCTCATTTAGAGGAACAAGAAAGGTAGAGATAGCATCATATCCTTGGACTCAAAAGGATCCCTCAAAAGGATACTCATTGTACGTCACAAATGGTATATGGAGCCTTTTTCCTTAGACTCAGACCATGTAGCACACACTCCCCTGAGCTCTACACCAGCCTGAACTGGGCTTTCCTGCCTGTACTTTTGATCTAGTTATTTAGGCATGACTTCTGCTCAGACCCTTTTTTCCTTTGTATTTCTCTTCTTGCTTTTTCAATAACTGAACCCCATGTTCCATGTGACCCACTTTTTGAAACCCACAAGGTTTCCTAACCCAGTTGACCGGCTTCATATTCCACAAGAAGTAAGCTACCAATCACTCAACTCTGATCCTTTTCTGGCCCTGGCTCTGGCCCTAGCCCTATCTATGTAGGACCCAAGGGAGAAGAGTACATATTTCCTTATATCCCTATCACCCAAACCCTTCTGATGCAGAGAATTTCTATGATAGCTGTTGGATAATTGCCTTTTGTGGAAGGATCTAAATGCACTAATTTTAACCCTAATTATAGTAAGAACAAATGTACGAAAGAAGATCTGAGTTTCCAAATCTTTCTTCTATATTAGACTTTGAGCTCATTGAAAACAAGGATGATGATGATGATGATGATGATGATGATGATGATGATGATGATGATGATTTTGCTTTTCTGTGTTTCCTTATTGCTTAGCAAAGTGCCTGGAACATAGTAGGTAACAAATGTTTGATCGATTCTTCCAATAATCCTGGACAGGGGCAGTGTGGTATATTGTGCAGAGGGCTGACCTTTGAGTCAGAAAGTCCTAGTTTAGGTCCTGCCTCTGACATGTTATCCATGTGGTCAGGGCTTATTCACCTGACCTCTCAGAAGCCTCCAAGTATCTAAGACCATAAATTATAGAGACAAAAGTGATGTACGTAGGTAATGTAGGGAGTGGGGGTCAAAGTGTAGTTTCTAAACCAAGAATCCCAACAGGGATGAAATCATTCATCTGAATAAAAAAATAAATAAAGGAATCAAAATCTTGCCAAGAAGAGTCAGACCTATATGGATCAAATAGTACTAATATTCATGTGTGAACCACACAGAAAATGCATATAGCAGAGGATTTAAAAATTGAAAGCGACGTTAGACATTAAGTATTATAATACCCTTATTTTACAGATGAGGAAATGAATGCCCAGAAAAAGGGCGTGACTTGCCCAAGGTCACAACTTTTACTTGACTCCTTAGAAAATTCAGTGATCTCTATTCAATGAAGTATAATTTCCAAATGTTAGCGAGGGGATGTGCAGAATTAAATACATGCTTAGTGACCTTGATAAATGAGGATGGCTGGTGGCCAGGGCTGCTGGACTACAGCTATTTTCCACATGGGAAACACTGTGCCACTGGCTGGGAGCTGTCCAATGCACAAACGCATTTAGAGGGAGAAGAGGAGAGCATTTCTGTGTGACTAATATTAAGGTCAATGCCAATTGTCCAACATGACACTGATCCCTTTCACAAAATAAGCCTGCACCAAAACTAACAACAACAATAACAACAGCAGCAATAACTGAAATTCCTATTGTGTTTTAAAGTTTGCAAAGTATTTTATGTATGTCATCTTATTTGACCTTCCCAACAACCATGTGAGCTTTTAAAAATAAGGAAATTGAAATTGAAAGGTCAAATGACTTTTTCTTTTTCTTTATATTCCCAAGAGTAGAGCATAGTGACTAGAACACAGTAATCACTCAAGAAAAGCTTGTTGAATGAATGACTTGCCCAGCTAGGATATGTCCAAGGCAATATTGGAGACTAGTTTTTCCTCACTCTGTAGCTAGAGCTCAATCTAATATGCCACTCTACTACCTACTACCTATTTGAAAGGACATAGATTTCAAAACAGGAGAGACAAGATATGAACCCAGGCCCTCTGATTCTAAATTCCACATTTCTTCTGGTATACTATTCTGTCTTAGCCTGTGCTATCATTCTGGCTAGTTCAGTGGATAGAGCACTGAGGCTGTACTTTAGGAAAACCTGAGTTCAAATCCAGCCTCAAATATTTTACTGGCTGTGTGATCCCAAGAAAGTCACTTCACTTCTGTCTCATTTACTTTCCTCAAGTTTAAGATGGGAGTAATTTTATTGCATTTACCTCCCAACATTGTTGTGAAGATCAAATAGCTTAATATTAAATAATAAAACATAATAAATAGTACTATTTATAAAGTGCTTGGCAGAGTGCCCAGAATATAGTAGGTACTATACACACATATACATATATGTATACATAATATATGGTGTGTATATGTGTGTGTATTCCCTTCCCCCATTGCTAAGAATCAAAAATGTATTTTGGGTGTATTTTCTTAGAGTGGAATTGGAGGCCTGAGGCAATTTTTCCAATCATTCTATCCAATAAAGAGAAAAAAAATCCACAGAGCCAAATAATGGGGGAGTGTGTGTGTGTGGTTGGGGGTGTTCCTGGCTAGAATGATTTGAACAATTGGCTCTATTCTCCACTTAAGGTTTAGGGATGGTCTTCATCATTAGCTGTTGAAACCCTTTATAGGGTGAAAAGGATGTTTGAGTAAATGGCTTGAATCAATTCCTTCTATTTCTGATATTCAACCTACACTTCTCAAATTGCTAACCATTCTTCAGGGGATACACTATAAGCATAAGGGCCATTCATAGTTCCCAGAGTCAGTCAAAAAATCAGCTGTAGATTCCATTCTGTTCTTTCTGCTTATTTTCACCATAATATCACCCCCCCCCCCCGCCCTGGCCCATTCCTTTGGCATCAAACTTCCTGGGCATTGATGATTCTTTTGGAAAACTAAGCATTTCCTTTAAAGTAGTTTTGGACTCTTGCAGCAGCCTGTTTATGCTGTTCTAGCGAAAGTCATGTCAGGTTTCACCAAGCACCTTTATCTTCAGCTCAGCAAACTGATCCAAATAATCATTTTGTGCATGAAATTACCCCTGGTCTGCATGCGAGTCGGGGCTGCTCAGCATCCCCCGCACTGATGATCTTCCCTTGGTTTGAAAATTGGGCCCTGAAAAGAGTAGACTTTCTTCCTGCCAGGTTCTCGAAATGCTACCTCCTAGAAGAAAAAGAATTCAGAAGTGGTCCCAAGCAATTTTAAGAACTGATTTTTTTCTTCATTTTATTTTTATTTTAATTGTATTTATGTATTCATTAAATTTACATCATCAGGATTCAAGAATAGGTACACAGAACACAGGATGATAGGCTTTAGAAGCTGTCTAATCTTGCACCCTCATTTTATAGGTGAGGATTTAGGGTTCAGACACGTTAAATGACTTGATATAGGTCATGTTGGTAGTTAAGTGGAAAGCCTGGGATTTGAACTTAGGTATTCTATTTCTTAACCTAGCATTCTTTGCCCTGTATCTCGTTTTTTCCATGCTTGAGGAAGTTGAACAGGGATTCATTAAAAAGTTCTCAACTGATTCAAAGCTCTTCCTTGGAGCAACATGGTCCTCTGGCAGGGTCATTGGTTTCAGGGTCAAAGGACATGGATTTGAATCCTAATTTTGTCATTTCCTATCTGCGTGACTTTGGAGAAGTCATCTCTATGAGCCTCAGTTTCTTCATCAATAAAATGAAATGCATGAAGTTGGATTTAGTTATATGTCTATGATTCTGTGATATTCTAGTAAATTATAATACATATATACACACGTATATATACATATATATATTCAATAATAAATTCAGTCCAACAAACATTGTAAAGTCCATACTATTGTATTAGACTGTGTGACATGAGCCACAAAAGATGAAGGGACTCTTAAGAGGAAATGTAGGGACACAGAAACCTACTTGGAACTGGAAGGAACTTCCTGGCTTTGCAGTGGAAGAAACTGAGTGGCTTGTCCACTTTCAGAAGGTGCTAACTGACCTAGTGAGTCATAGGACTTGGAGTTTGGAAGACCTGAGTTCAACTTTGACCAGATATTTACTAGTTCTGGGAATCTGAGCAAGTCACTTAAACTCTCTAGGCCTCAGTTTCTCTATCTGTAAAACAGGGATAGCACTTTCGGCCAAAATGGACAAATTTTATAAGGCTCTATATAAATGCTAATTATTGTTATCAGCTGAGTGCCTTTTATTCTCCTATGTAACACCCCAGAAATCTCACTTATCCAGAATTCACTCCTCAAACACACTACTCTCTCACTCTCTAATCTTATTGTAACATACTACTTAAATTCAGTCTCACAATCCCTCTACTTCTTTCACAGGCCATCTGATGATGCTACCAGGAAAGTCTCTCAATTTCCATATTAACTGATGCCATCTCCGAGGCTGGTTACTTGCTGGTGCTGCTTAATATTTTCATACGATTGAAAGCACTTGATTTCCCCTTTTCTCTCTTGGTTTCATGGGCTCCTGGCAAGTGAGGGTGAACATAAGGAAAGAGGAGAAACAATCAGAGGAGATGGGACAGGGCATGGAGTGATGAGAAGCTACTACCCAGCTAGAGGGGTACACATAATAGCAACTCTGCCTCCTGGTATCTCTAGCATTCTGTAAGACAGTTTAAATCCTGTCTTCTGCACTCAACCCACTCTCCTTCCTTCCTGATATTACCTCCCATTTTTACTAAATATATCTTGTATCTTCATAGTTGTTCATCTATTTCCTTCTCCATTAGAATGTGAAATCCTTGAGAGCAGGGGCAGTGATTTTGCCTTTTCTTGTATCCCCAGAGTTTGGTTCCAGTACCCAGCATATAGTAAGAGATTTAATAAATGCGTGTTGACTGAATGATTGACAAATGGGTTCCAGAACTGGACATGGGATACTTCACTTGGGTTGTGACATTTCACAACCAAATAGAAGGGAATACATATCTTCCTTTATAGGGAAGAATCCATGAAGTAATAGAGAAAAATCCAAAAATTATCTGTTGGTTCTGAAAAAGCATAAAATTAGGTGAAACAACATTACAGGAAGGCAATTAGCTCCATAGGAATGATGTCATAAATGGCAATGGACCAAACAATGCTAATAGTAGGGTTTAGTTATAATGCATTGGTAATGCTATTATTAAATGCCATTGGAAGTCTGTGCAACGGTGTTTCTACAACATGGATCAAAGCATTCTTTGTACCGTGGAAGTCCTAGCTTAGGCCCCTTGAAAAATCCCATAATGAAAAAAGAAAAACTTACCAAGCTGTAGCACTGTATGGTTTACCAAGCACTTTCCTCCCAACAACCCTATCAAAGAGGCAGTGTGAGGTTTATTATCCCCATTTTGCAGAGGGAGAAATAGAGGCTCATAGAAATTAAATGTATTGCTCATGGTCATATAATTGGGAGGAGTCAGCAACAAGTTTTAAAAATCAATACTCTAGACTCTCAGTCTAACACACTAGCATTCCTCATAATGTCTCATTCCTCACTGGTGCCTAATTCTCTTTTTACTCTCTCTCTCTCTCTCTCTCTCTCTCTCTCTCTCTCTCTCTCTCTCCCTCTCTCTCTCTCTCTCTCTCTCTCTCTCTCTCTCTCTCTCTCCATACATACATAAATACATACATACATACATACATACATGCATATATATATACATATAACATTTTCCTTTCCCTGTTAAATATAATGTGTCCTGTCGGTGTGCTAGTTTAACTACATCAAAAACGTTAACAAAAATAAGCTAAAATCTAATGAGTAATCAATTTAGGGCTCTTTCTGTGAGAGAAATCTGAAACAAATAAAACAGCCCATTTTTTGAAATTTGAATCAGTAGCAGAAAAAAAGCCAATGTGTTTTTAAGATACTTCAAGAAAAGAGGGACACAGGGAACGTGGAAGAAAAATGCCTTTGAAAACCCTCCTCTTCTGCAGGTATCTTCTTCAAAACCACATCTGACATGGATCTAATTTCCTTACTCAATAACTTCATCATTAAACAGTCACACATCACAAGCTACATGTTTATCATCTTAACATTCCTTCAAAGGATCAGGTTTAAATTATGGATGGTGAAAACACCATAGGTTCTGGTCTTTAGGAGGGGGCCAGGAAGATCTATTAGTGTTCTGGAAAATGAATATTTAATACCATTTGAAAGACAGATTGCAAGTGTTGTTCAGATGTGTTAACCCTTTGAGATCATTCCAGGGCCTGGAGGGAAGAAACGATTCATTAGGCAGCTAACTGCTCCTCTAGATGCCACAGAGAGACCAGAACAAGCTGAGAAAAACTTTATTTGACACTAAGGAGTCAGGATGATGCTGGAGAGACTGCAGGTAGACAGGTACAACATGTTCCTGGTGGACCTGTGAATTGGTTCAACCCCTCTTTTGCTTGATCTTGGACAAGTTTCCTAACTTCCCTAGGCAACTAGGTGGCTGGACTAGATGGTCTCAAAAATACTTTTCAGCTAAGAGTATCATGATTCTCTTCAAAATGATCTGGAATTATTTAAGGAAAGTCACTAGATTGCTGACGTGCTTTGACTTAGAGATCTTACTTCTAAGCATATATACTACAAAGGGGACAAAGATGAGAAAGTAGGTTCCATGTGTACTAACATATCCAAAGGGCCACTCTTTGTGGTAGCAAAAGCCTAGAAATTAAGGGAGTGTCCATTTTAGGGGATATTTGTGATTGGCTGAACAAATTGTAATCTGTGAATGTAATAAAATATTTCTTCATCGTAAGAAATGATGGATGTAATGAGTTAGAGAAACATGGGAAGACTTACAGGACTTGATGCAGAGGAAAGCGAGCTAAACCAGGAAAAGTACATGACTAGGTAGGTAGGTAGGGCAGTGAATAGACTGCCAGGCCTGGAGTCAGGAAGACTCATATTCCTGCGTTCAAATCTAGCCTCATACATTTACTGGTTGTGTGATCTTGGGTAAGTCACTTAACCCTATTTGCCTCAATTTCCTCATCTGTAAAATGATCTGTAGAAGGAAATGGCAAAGCACTCTAGCATCTCTGCCAAGAAAACCCCAAAGGTGGTCTCAAAGAGCTGGGCATGATTGAAATGATTAGACTACAGTAACAGGGACATAGATAACAGACATTTACTAAGTTCTTACTGTGTGCTAGGCACTACACTAAGCATTGTGGATACAAACACAAGCAAAAAGTGAGACAGCCCTTGCCCTCGAGAAGCTTACATTCAAATGGGGAATACAAAACACAAAAAGGAGTTGAAAGGAGGGAATATAAAATGAAAGGAGTCAAGGGGGAGCCTGGGGTTACAGTCCCAGAAAATCATAAGCACAGCCTTCTATTGCTTCAGAAGAAGTCATCTTTTTACCTTGTTTCTCCAACTGAGAAAATGGGCCATTCTGATGTATTTACCTTTTGCCTATTATTCCATATAGTGCCCAGCAGCTTTAAGCAGATACTCAATAAATTCTTAGTGACTTTTATTTCATTGAATTGACCATCGTTTGACTAGAGCACGAGAAGACAACAGATAAAAAAGAATCTCACTTAAATGAAACCAAATGCCATGTAATTGGAATAATGATCAATCTCTCTAAAGGAGAGATTAGCATATGTTATTCCCTCCTTTTTTTGAAGAGGTAGGGACTATGTATGAATATAGGGATGTCTTCCCTGACTGAGTCACAGTATCATATGATA
The DNA here is from genome assembly GCA_011680675.1 of Gymnobelideus leadbeateri. Taxonomy (NCBI): domain Eukaryota; kingdom Metazoa; phylum Chordata; class Mammalia; order Diprotodontia; family Petauridae; genus Gymnobelideus; species Gymnobelideus leadbeateri. Next base: position 311,447 of record WOXC01012335.1, on the reverse strand, counting down.
AATGTGGAAATGACTATCATATAAAGAGAAAAAGCCTTGGTAAAACTTTAAAGGCAATCAAAAAACAACCAGAGGGGTAGTTAGGTGGCACAGTGAATAGAGTACTGGCCCTGGAGTCAGGAGGACTTGAGTTCAAATCTGGCCTTAGAAACTTAACACAAAAATTAGCCGTGTGACCTTGGGCAAGTCACTTAATCCCAACTGCCCTCCAAAAAAGCAAAAAAACAAAACAAAAGAAAAAACCAACCAGCATCTCTCTTCATTCTCTGTCCTCTAGGCTCACTCTTAGGACTTCTATTTACACATCATATGAGTCTGTCCCCAACTAGCAAACTGGGGAGTAGGGTGTACCATGAAAGATTCTCAGCACCCACCATCCTCCCAAAATATCTTCACCACCGACTTGAAAACCCCATCATCAGAATCATTCCTCTGAGTGCCTACACCATATTTAACATGAGCCCTGACTAGTAATGTGAATTTTTTATAAGTAAACATATTAGAATTTAAATTCCCAAAGAAAGTTTGTTTTATTGAAGTCTTTCCCCCCTAGAGGTCAAAACATCATTGGGACTACTATGACCAAGAATATATTTGGTATTTTAGCAGTTTTTCCTCCCTATTCTGTTGGTTCTTTGACCCATCCTCCCCATTAATGCCTAAGTGATCATTATAATTTACTAGTGTAATAGTGTCTCCTCTACTTATAATCCTCCTCTACTTCATAATCCCCATGGCCTGCTGAATAAGGTATAAATTCCTCAGACACTTAAGGCCCTTAGAGGAAACCCAGTTTAGTTGCTTTATTTATAGTCATATCTCAGTTTTTTTGAACAAACACAAAATTCACCAGTCGATCTCACTTCTCCTTCCCAGACATGGCTCTCAATGAGTTGGGGCTGAATACAGGAATAAAACCAGTCTTCTACTTGCAAAGATTTGTCACCATTAAAGAGATTCCAAAGAATATGCCCCTCCATGAAAAAAGTTGCCAAAGAAGATTCTTGACTTATTCTGAGAATTCTAGGATAATAGAAACTCCTTGAGGATAAAGAATTTTCATTTTTGTTTTTAGATTTCCAAAACTAGTACAATGCTTGGTATATAATAGTTTATGTAATGACTAAATAAATGTTTTCTGGAATGAATTGGAAATTGAGAGTATGCCCATCAATTGGGGAATGACTGAGCAAGTTGTGGTATATGATTGTGATGAATTACTATCGTGGCATAAGAAATGATGAGCAGGAAAAACCTGGAAAGATTTACATGAACAGATGATGCCAGGTGGAATGAGAAGAAACAGAAGAACACTGTACATAGTAACAGCAATATTTTACAATGATCAATTGTGAATGACAACTATTCTCAGCAATAAGTGGTCTAAGATAATTCTAAAAGACCTATGATGAAAAAGCTAGCCATCTCCAGAGAAAGAACCAATGGAGTCTGAATGCAGATCAAAGCATATGTTTCCTTTATTTTTCTTGCCTTTTTGCCTGTGTTTTCTTTCATATTACTAATATGGAAATATGTTTTGCATGACTACACACATATAACCTATGTCAAATTGTTTATCTTCTCAATAGGGGGGAACAAAGGGGAGGAAAAGAATTTATAGCTCAAAATAAAAAAGAATGCTAAAATTTGTTTTTACATGTAATTGGGAGAAATAAAAAGGAAAATAAATAAATTGGATTAAACTGAAAAAAAGTGGGCCGACTGGAATAAGAATCAAGCTTCCTTGGGGACTATTTTAAAGGGGACACTATGCTTTTGAATGTGTGTGGTTATTCTGTTAATTGGATGTGTTTAGTTCGTCTTATTAATGAATCATCCTCAGTGTTGTGTGATCATATAAGCAGATAGGATAGCATTACATGCTGTCCATTGACATCATTAAAATGAATTAGGTCACCATAGGAGGGAGGTGACTTGGCTGCTAGGGAATGGACATCTCAGGATATGATACTAAGGTCTAGCACTGGGCTTCTTAAACCTCTTTTTTGTTGCTTTTGTCTTTGTCACAGATCCCTCTGAGCCAGTGGTGAAGTCTATGGGCCCCTTACCCATACAATGTCTGTAAATAACTGAAGGAAATCCTAAATATCAGTTTAAAGTGATTGAAAATAAACTTACCTGACAAGGGAGAAAGGGAATGAATCTGGAATTCAAAGTTTTAAAATCAAATGTTTAAAACTATACAAATACTATTATTAACACTATTTTACATATAATTGGGAAATAGGATGTGCAGGCATGGGAGCATGGATATTCACCTTGCCCTACTGAAAAAGTCGAAGGGGGTATAGGAGAAGATATGGGAGAGAGAGGATGGGACAAGGGGTTATACTGTGGGACTGCTATTCTGGGGTGGGGGTAGGGGAAAATGGGAACAAAATTGTAACTCAAAATCTGGCAGAAATGAATGGTGTAAACCAGAATTTAATAAAGCATTTGGAAAAAAAAGAAAATAAAGTTACCATTTTCCCCCATCCAAGTTCATGGACCCTATGAAATCTAGCCATGGATCCCTCATGAAACCCATGTTAAGAATCCCTGGTCTACATTTTTCATCCCATCTAGTACAATACACCTTTGTAACTTGACTAATGTCTATTGTGAAAGTATTTGCAGATCTTATACTGGACTATATGCCATCGTGGGGAGTGGGGGGAGGGAGGGAAGGGAAATTTGAAACTCAAGGAACTATGGAATTGAATCTTGTAAACTAAAAATAAGCAAATAAATTAAAATAAAATAAAAAGAATCCCTGGTCTAAAGACAGGTCTGGGTAGGCTGTCCTAGCAGAATGTCTTAGGCAGAGAGTTGTTGGAAACACAAGGTACTTGATTAGAGATAACCTTGAAATGGGAGCCAGGGATAGCATTAAGGGCAAACTTTGCTCACAGATTCACAAGTGGTCAGCCTCCTGTATAAAGGTCTGGAGGTCACTATGAATCAGTAACTCCTACCCAGGGTACATGAACATGATCTCAGGTGAACCTGTATATGTGGAGCATGTATTTTACTTAGAATGAGGTATCTATCCCATGGTTCAGTAGGAAAAATCAAATTAGAAAAATCACAATTTTGAGTAATGAAATGTGTAATAGAAAAGACATAGGTCTGCTGATGATCTACATGCAAAAATTAGTACAGAAGAAATCCTCAAGGCTAATGGATCTAAAATGAAGAGGTACTTATCTCATTATGACTGTGATGTAGCAATGGAGAAGGAGGATGGTATTATTTTCACTGAAATCTACGAAGTACAAAAGAACCAGTGAAAAGTGCCCAGCCTGTTGGGTGGATTCCCAAGAACTGCAAGAGATGACAATAAGAGCAGTTTACATTTCTTAAAAGTTCAAACTTTTATAAAGCATTTTTTCACAATGTTCCATGAGGTGGGTGATGCTACCACTTTATATATAAGGAAACTGAGTCCCAAGAGAGCTAAATGTTTGCCCTGGTATTTGTATAGCATCTTAAGGTTTTCACAGCCCTTGAGTAGAAAGCACTCCCTTTATTTATTTATTTATTCTATTATATTTATTATATTTATTCTATACTATATTAAATTATATTCATCATTTCAATTAATTCTCACAACTTTCTTGAGTAGAACTACAGGTGTCTCATTTTGCAGATGAAGAAATAGGATAAAAGAAGTTAAGTGACTTGCCCATGGGTACCCAGCTCATAAGTGTCAAAGACGAGATTTGAACCTAGGCTTTTCCTGACTCCAAGGTCAGCACTCTTTCAAGTAAACCACTCAAGTGTAGATGCTCAGAGTACCCACATGATTAAGCACATAGATTCATTAAAGCAGAAAAATCTATGGGTACAGTATGCCCGACACAGGCAAGCATGCATGTACATACAATTGAATTACCAAAAGTCAACAGAGGTCAACAGACTATGAAATCCAAGGTAATGAGGCACTCTCTACTCAAGGTCCCCCTTCTCCCACCCCTCCTCCCAGGCAAACCTTGGGAATTCCTGTCTCAGACTCTTTGCTCTTCCACAGTCTGGTATCTCCTGCCCTTCTACTGGTTAGATTCAAGACTCACATGTTCCATAAAGCCTTCTCTAACCCTCCCCATCCCCAGTGGTTTCACCCTCCAAGGGGATCCTAGAGTACTTTCCAAAGATGACTAGGCATTGTTAACTTGCTTGTCCCAAGACCATATATGTCCTATCTTCCCTCAAAGAGCATGAAGGGAGGCATAATGCTTAGGACAATGCTTAGGACAGGGTTATGTGTAGAACAGATGCTCAATAATCATTTCTTGGCCAATTAATCAAAATATCTGCATATTACCAAAAGATGACATGGTTATTACCTGGATGTATAAGCAATTCGTATGCTTTGGAATTCTTTTCTTCTTTTCTGAAATACTATTAATTCTAAATCTGTGGAAGATCAGAAACAAAACATCAGCCTGAACTGGCCCCTCTCTGCTGTCCAGCTGTTTTCCTGGTAATGGGCTTATCTTTTCACCATCATCATCAAGGAACATTTGAAAGCACCTCTTCTATGCCATGCAACATGCTATACAAAGACAAAAAGGGCATCAAAAAGGGCACAGTGATAATAGGGAGAAAATTGATGGATGTGCTTAGAGTATGTGACTAAACAGGTTCAAAACTTACCAAAGAAATCCTTTCAGAGCAAACAAGGTAAGCAATAACAAAGGCCCAAAGTAGGTTAAACCCACTGATCACAAGATTATCAATTTAAAACCAAAAGGGACCTTAGAGGTCTCCCATTTTATAGGTAAGTAAACTGAGACACAGAGCACTTAAGTGACTGGCCAAGACTCATATCGCTGAAGATATCTGAATCAGGCTTTAAATTCAGATCTTGTTGACTCAAAGTCAAGGGCCCAATTCCCTATACCAGACTGCCTCTGAATTCATTACATATGTCCTATAAAGGTTTGTCTCCATACAGAGCCTCTAACACCACTAAGACACAAGAGTGGAATTAAAAGACCCTCCACAGGTGACATCCACATGAACTCAACCAACAATTTTTTTCATAAAACATATCTAACAGATGGCTGAATCATGTGGATTTGTTAATAGAAGTGGAGCAGTTTATAACAGGAATTTATAACCACCAGAAATTACAGAAAGAATATCTTTAAGGAATCCAGATTTGCTGATCAACAAAATGGTGGTAACTATATATGCAAGATTAAAAAAAATTGGCACCTACTGAATACATAGAAAGTCATTGTTGGGAGGCCAGAATCATATACCATGATCCTTGCTATCCTTTGTAACTAACACACAACAAATGCAAAGATGGATCTCAAAATATTCTTTTTTGTTGTTGTGTTTTGGAGGGCAATTGGGGTGAAGTGACTTGCCCAAGGTCACATGGCTAGTTTTCGTGTTAAGTGTCTAAGGCCAGATTTGAACTCAGGTCCTCCTGACTCCAGGGCCGGTACTCTATTCACTGTGCCACCTAGCTGCCCCCAAAATATTCTTATGAAGAACATATCAACATAAACTTATCAAACAACAACTTATCAACATAAACTATACTCAAATTAAAGTGTTGGCAGAGACAAAATTTTTGATTGTTCAACTGAATGTAACATTGATCCATAAATATTTAAGAACAACATTTTTAAATAGATGTCATCATACTGAATATTCATAACTTCCAAATAACATGGAATAAAATATTTCAAAAATAATCACATGGGAACAAGATGAAGCACACACTATCCTCAGCCTCTTATATGCTACTGGAATTGCTTCTTTTTCATTTCTTTTTTTTTTCTGAAAGAAACATGAGATGTGCACATTTAGAAACATCTCTGCTCCAAATGTTCATTTGGATTATTTGTGTCCAACCCATGGAGACTTTGGAGCTTGTATTGCTCTGAGAGCAGCTTAACCCCAACATAATGATGCTGTTTTGGTCCTCTTTGAGAATAAAGGACAATAACCACTGGAGTTGTCCCAAAAACGCTTTCAGTGAACCTTCAGAGGATGAGATTATATGCACCAGTGCCATGGTTCTTGTATGAAACATTAAATATAAAAGAATAATAACAGGTTAGGGACTTTTTCCAGGTCTCTTCCTAGGACAAACTCCTTTGGGCAGAAAAATAAAGAATAAGACAACTAAAACAAAAACAATTATAAAAATCAGCATTTATATAGCTCTTTAGGTTTGCAAAGTTCATGACATTCATTATCTTACTGGAGCCTCACTACAACCTTGTGTGATATAGACTACAAACTTTATTATTTCCATTTTACAGGTGAGAAAACTCAGGTCCCAGCCCTCAGCAAGTACGAGTAGGTAGCAAGTACTTAACCAATGCTTGCTGACTGACCAGTTCAATGATTTGTCCATCCTATAGTTGCCTCCATACTGGATTTGGAATCAAAGGACTTGGGGTCAAATACTGATAGCGATGAACCATCCCTACCCTACTCGATATGAACCCTCATGCCTGCATCATTGCAATAGCCTGTTTATTGGTCTCCAAACCTTGCATCTCTCCCTCTTCAGTGCCACCTTCCACTCAGCCATGGAAATGACCTTTCTAAAGCATAGATCTTACCACTTCATGACCCTACTCAATAAATCCCAGTGTTTCCTTATTCCCTACAGGGTCAACTATAAGATCCTCTATTTGGTTTTTAAAAGTCCTTCACCACTGAACCCTTTGCTATATTCTCATTCTTCTAACTCCCCTCACATATTCAAAGATCTTATGACACTGGACTTCTTGACTTTTCACACATATAACACGCCATCTTCCGACTCTGTGGCTTTGTCCTGACTGTCCCCCCTATCTGGAATTCTCCCCCTCCTCTCCACCACCTCCTGGCTTTATTGGTTATTTCAAGACTTCTCAAATCTTACTTTCTGCAAAAAGCCCTTCTAAGTCCTGGTACTGTTCCCCACTCCTGCCTCCTATGCACCCTTCCCTTTGAGATTACCTCCAATTCACTCTACCTTTATCTTACATGTCTTTATTTATTTGCATGCTGTCTCCCCCATTAAAAAGCAAGCTCCTGGAATGCTGAAACTGTTTTTGACTTGATTTGTATCTCCAAGGCTTAGCACAGCAGCTCCCATGTAGTTTGCATTTACTATAATGCTTTATAATAGACTGATTCTGAACCTCAGTTTCCCTTTCTGTATAATAAAGGAGGTTTTCCAAGCCCATTATCCTATGATTCCTACTCCTATTAAGTGAACTGGATTTTTTTTTTTTTTGGTAAATTATATGGTTTCCTATGTTCCATTTTTTCTTTAGAAACCCTGGGCTTCTGGTTTGGAATCTAGGAACTACTGAAACTCACCATCATTTCAGGACCCTGTTTGTCTTCTTGAATTAAAGTGGCCTCTTAGAGCCAGAATCAACCAAATAAATAAATAAATAGCCCAAAACAAACAATTAATAAAATGATTTTGGTCAAGCTATGAAAAGGTTGTGATATCAGCCTCCGCAATAGCCCCCAAACAAAATTATATCCTTTCACGGTATTAACTTCTGCCTGTGGGAAAGAGTGGGGTCTGAAGGAACCTTTTTTTCTCTGGGAGCAACAGTTGTTCTCCCTGTTCTTGTTGTAGGCCATCTAACAGAGAAGGGAACAGCCTCCTCTATATTCCCTCCCAGGCATTCTCTAAATATTCACATTCTTAAGATGCCAGCTCCTTCCTTATTTTCTCAATTCTTTATTTGTTTATCCTCAAAAGCTCCTTTGTAGCTTCCCACACAGATCTGGGAAAATGTATAGCAGAGCCCTCCCTCCTTAGACCTTACAGTAGAATGCCAAAGCTTTCATTCTCCACCACTGGAAAACTTTCCTGTGAACAGATTCAGACTCCAAGGAGGTGAGAAGGGGGGAAGGGGAGAGAGAGGGGGGATAGGCAGCATTTACTGTTTAAAGTCTGTAATATTTCTTTAGTTGAATTGAATTCTAGCAAGCATAGCTATGTCACAAGTTAAAGAGGTTTGAAGCACAGAATTTTGACCAACCTCAATGGAAGTTATATCTTGAAGCCACTTAGGCATGAGGTAAGAGGTCAATAAAAAATGATTCAGTCTATGAGTAAGGATCTTGATTCAAATCCTGACTCATCCTGACGCTTAAAAGCTGTGTGACCAAGGAACAGTTACCATCCTAGGCCTCCATTTTTTCATCTATCATTTTTATTGTGAGGAAGTCTTTTTGCAAACCCCACAGATTCTTAAATTTATAGCTACAAGGGACAAAGAAAGAAAGAAAAAAAGAAAGAGAGAGAGAGAAAGAGAGAGAATTAGAGAAAGAAACAAAGAAAGAAAAAGAGAGAAAGAGAGAGAAAGAAAGAAAGAAAGAAAGAAAGAAAGAAAGAAAGAAAGAAAGAGAGAAAGGAAGGAAGGAAAAAAGAAAGAAAGAGAAAGAAAGAAAGAAAGAAAGAAAGAAAGAAAGAAAGAAAGAAAGAAAGAAAAAGAGAAAGGAAGGAAGGAAGGAAAAAAGAAAGAAAGAGAAAGAAAGAAAGAAAGAAAGAAAGAAAGAAAGAAAGAAAGAAAGAAAGAAAGAAAGAAAGAAAGAAAGAAAGATGGCTAGGTGGCTCAGTGAGTAGAGAGCCGGCCCTGGAGTCAGAAGGACCTGAGTTCGGATCCAGCCTCAGACACTTAACACACAAAAACAAAAACCTAGCTGTGTAACCTCGGGTAAGTTACTTAACCCCAATTGCCCTCCAAAAGGCAATAATAATAATAATAATAATAATAAAAAGAAAGAAAGAGAAAAAAGAGAGAGAAAGAGAGGAAGGAAGGAAAAAGGAAAGAAAGAAAGAAAGAAAGAAAGAAAGAAAGAAAGAAAGAAAGAAAGAAAGAAAGAAAGGAAGGAAGGAAGGAAGGAAGGAAGGAAGGAAGGAAGGAAGGAAGGAAGGAAGGAAGAAAGAGAAAAATAGAGAAAGAGAGAGAGAGAAAAAAGGAGAGAAAGAAATAAAAAGAAAAAAGAAAGAGAGAATGTGAGGAAGGAAGGAAGAAATAAAGAAAGAAAGAAGGAAGGAAGAAAAAAAGAAAGAAGGCAGGAGGGGCAGCTAGGTGGTGCGGTGAATAGATCTGGCCCTGGAATCAGGAGGACCTGAGTTCAAATCTGGCCTCAGACATTTAATACTTACTAGTCATGTGACCTTGGGCAAGTCACTTAACCCCAATTGCCCTGCTTTCCCCCTCCAAAAAAAAAAAAAATGGAAAAGAAAGAAAGAAGGAAAGGAAGGAAGGAGGGAGGGAGGGAGGAGTTAAACCCAGAGTTACACAGCTAGTAAGTGTCAGAGGCAGGATTTGAATTCAGCTCTGTTCTGATGTTGTCTGGTATTTTATTTGCTAGGCCACACTTCCTCTCAGGTACTCTAGACAATGTAGTTGTTGTCATTAGGCAGGCAAAAATTCCCAGGTATTTTTAAAATAGGGTCAGTCAACTAGCTTTTCTTAAGTGCCTACTGTGTGTCAAGAAATTTGTTCAGCACTGGAATACAAATAAAGACAAAGAACACAACCTGCTTCCAATGGGCCCAGTAGGGGGTCTACAAATGAAGTCATAATCCATCAGGCTATGAGCTACTGAAGCCTTCCTTGCCCCCCTCCCCACTTCCAACCAGAAGCAATCGCTCTCTTTACAAATAATTTATTGCACTTTGTCTGAACCTCGGCTTTGCTCCTATCTCACTCTTTCTTGTATCACAATTATTGCTGTATTTGTCTCTCCCAACCCCAACTCTTGCCCCTACTATTAGAACTTAAGATCCTGGAGAACAACACTTGCATCTTTACCCTGTTTGTATTTCAACCTCCTAGAATAGGGGGTTACACAGGGTAGATTCTTAATGCATTGATTTGAAATGAATTGGAAAGAATCTTACCAAAAATTATTACAATTTTCTACTGGATTGAAGGATATATCTAACCTCCACTTCTGCACTGTTATGTCTAATTCTTTTGCCTTACTAATTCAAAACCTCCCCTTTATTCACTGAAATTCATAAATTTAAAAAATCATTATAGTGTCTTCCATGCATTATATCCATTACTTAAGTATTAGTGTCTAGAACACAGGTTATAGAGTAACTCAAGACAATATTGGTCAAACCAAGATTTTATTCATCTCTGGGTGCATTTCAGGAAGGACAGGTGGGGACCCTCCAGAAGAGCCTTATCAGAATTTTGAAAAGACTAGATAGTACATACCATAGAAAGATTTCAACGAAGGCCTAGAGGAATGTATACTTTGGAGACATGAAGAATCGGGGAGAGGGGAGAAGACACACCATTGCTTATCTTTAAGTATTTATAATCTAGAGGAATTCAGTTTGTTCTTATGTGGGCCCAGAGGAGAGGACCAGGAACAAGGGCACTAGGATAAGGTGGAGGGTGGAAGGAATTATAAAATGGCAGATTTAGGCTCACTATAAAGAAACACTCTTTCAAAGTGTTTCAAAGGGAATCAGAGCTTTCCAAAAGGGAATGGGCTATCCATGGAAGGTGAGTGAGCTGGCTCCCTTCTGCTTGAGATATTCAAACATAGATTAGATAATGATTAGCTGAAAAAGCTATAGAGAGGATCCTTTTTCAATTATGGGCAGGATGACATGGCTTCTGAGATCCTTTTTGACTCTGGCTTCCTATGATTCCAAACAAGTCTGTGAGCACTATCTGGGATTGACAGGCTATTGCAGAACTCTTAATACCCAGGAGTTCTTAAACTGGGGTCCTAGAGCTCATTAAAAAAATACTAACAGTGTTTCAACATAACTGGTTCTCTTTGTAATTCTATGTATTTAGTTGTTTATATTGACCAACATCATTCTGAAAAGGGATCCAGGCTTCTCTAGACTACCAAAGGGGTCCATAATACAAAAATGGTCAAGAACTACTGCCTTAGGCAAAGATGAGCTGCTCTCTGCCTCCCTTTCCATGGTCTCACTAACAGAGAACTGCAAGAAGAAATCCTATAGTCGATTTTCCTTTGTGAAATTTCTATTAATCTTTAAGGAGTTTCAGTCACATGAAATGACTAACTCTAGGACTTGGGCTTTCACAAGGAGAAAAGTTCGATTTCTCTTAATACTTCACAGATCATAGGATCTGAGATTTCTTCAGGGCTGGAAGGGATGCTGTTGCAGTTCTTCAATTGTTTCAGTTGTGTCTGTTACACCATTTGTGGTTTTCTTGGCAGAGATACTGGTTTGCCCTTTCTTCTTCAGCTCATTTTACAGATGAGGAAACTGAGGCAAACAGAGTTAAGTGACTTGCCCAGGATCACACAGCTAGTAAGTGTATGAGGCCAGATTTGAACTCAGAAAGACTCATCTTCCTGACTCCAGGTTCAGCACTCTATACATTGTGCCATCTAGCTGCCCCAGAAGGGATCTTGGAGGCAAGCTAGAACAACCCCTTCATTTTACAGATGACAAAACTGAGTCCCAAGAAGGACAAGCGAATTGCCCAAGCTGGCACAGACAGTATGTGCCAAAAGTGGAATCTGAATCCTGGTTCCCTGGCTCCAAATCCATCATGGTTTCTAATATACCATTCTGTCTCCTCTCTGTGAAAGTCACAGTTCTTTGCCTCAGAATTAACAAGGAATTACCAACAGCTTCATCCCCAGAATAATAGCAGTGGGGGTCCTCATTAGGGGTATATAATTATCTGAGATTTCAAAAGCCAGGGGGTGAAAGGTAGGTAATCCAAAAGGATATTGGTGCCAAAATAGTACAATCATTCCCTGGGAGGTGAAGTAACTAATTCCTAGGCCTGGGCCAGTATTAAGGAAAGTTTATCATCTATCTTGGGGTCATTAGTTACTGTCTCTGAAAAGTCATGTTTGCGCTTGACTAGGCTGTGTAAAGAGGAAAGCCGACCCATGGACTTTGACTGTGAAAAACAAAAGTATAGAACCGTTTTATGCGAGTGAAGCTTAACAGTCAAACAAAGTCACCGGGACAATGTCTACTTCCATTCTAAATAGTCTCTGCCCACAGTGCAAAATGTCTGGCAGGTGGAAAGAGAGCTCTACCAAAAGAATTAGCAACCTGGCCTCCGCCATCATCAAGGGACTCTTGGGCAGGCCACCATAATTTAATGGACACTAGCCATAGTCAAGGTAGTTTTTTAAATAAAATTATTCTAATAGAGCAGTTGTCAAAGATATTAATGAACAGTTCCCCAAATAAAAAACCAAAAACAAGCAATAACTACCTGGAAAAAAAAGTTTCCTAATCATGAATTACCAGAGGAACTCAAATAATCATCATGTCATTGCTTGCAATCCATCAAGTAAGCAAAAATGGGAGAACAATGTTGGAGGGGTTTGGAAAGAAAGTCACTGCTGGTGAATCTGGGAACTGATTCTACTTTTCTAGAAAACAGTTTGGAATTGTGGTCAGAAGACTTCTAGAGCCTTCCAGATACACATGTTTCTTCTTCAAACCAGATGAGAATTACCAGCCCTCCACTCCCACCTTCCTCCTCTGTCTTAGTTCTTCCTTCCATGCCCCATTTTTATAATATAATTGCTCCTTTTTATTTTTCCTTCCCAGTTTTGCTTTTTAGAATCACCCATAATGCACAACTCAAACCCAACCTTTCTTTCCGACTACTTTAGTAATGGTGACAATTTTAAGAATTTACTTAAAACATTTTCATATACATATCCTTAATGAGTGCCTTATAATCAGTTTTTACTCTTTTCCTTGTATTTCTTCTGGATCTCTTATATTATGGTAGAAAAGGTGTTAAAGTATCCACACACTTTGACCCAGAGATTTCAGTAATAGGATTATGCACAGAATTTACCAAAAGAGAGGGAGAAATTCATATCTACAGAAATATTCCTAAATATCTGTGGCAGTCTTATTTTTAAGATAAAAAGATGAGAACAAAATAATGGACAATATTTGGGGAGTGGATGAACAAACCATGCTATATGAATGCAGTGGAATATTTCTGGTTATAAAGAATGACAAATATGAAGAATTCAGAGAAAACATGAATGGCCTTATTAAGTGACAGTGAAAAGAGCAGAGCCAAAAGAACAATGCATACAGTGACCACAATGATGGAAATAAAGACGACGTGGAAAGGCAACAAACTCTGGCCAAATGCAATCTTAACACCATAATGGTGAAGTTAAAGGGCGATTATGTCTCTGGAAATATCTAGGTCTGGGCTTTTTAATGGTGGGTTTTCATTTTCTTTTTTCTTTTGGTTTTTGTTTTTGCATCATGGACCCCCTTGGCAGCAATATGGTGAAGTATATAGATGTCTTATTGGAGTATTGTTTTTAAATGCATAAAATTAAGAATACAGAGTTACAAAAGATAGCAATTCTATAGAAATACAGTTATAGAATGATTTTTTTATTGTGTTGTTTTAGTCATGTCTGACTCTTCATGACCTTATTTGGGATTTTCTTGGCAAATATACTGGAATAGTTTGCCATTTTCTTCTTCAGCTCATTTTACAGATGAGGAACTGAGGCAAAGCAGGTTAAGTGACTTGCCCAGGGTCACATAGCTAGTGAGTGTCTGAGGCCATATTTGAATTTATGAAGATGTCTTCCTGATTCCAGGCCCAGTGCTCCATCCACTGCACCACCAATAAAAAAAAAGATTAAAGTCAAATAAACAAAAATAAAACAAGTTGAACTACAGGCTAAGAATCCCTGAGCTAGTTAGTTTAATGGATAGAATGTCAGACTTGGAGCCAGAAAGGCCTAAGGTACTTATTAGTTTTGTGACCCTGGGCAAGTCATTTAACCTCTGTGCCTCAACTTCTACATCAGAAAAACAAACAAAAATGAGATTCTTACCCAGTGCAAAGGGACGGTACATAGTCTGTTTTGTCAGTCAAACCAAGCATCTTCCCATGCACATGTGCTCCCATGCACAAGGAAGATCTTCATGGGATAATAATGTAGGCTTCCACTTATTACATTCTGACTTGGAGAACTGGTTTATCTTGAAGGAGCAGTACTGGTTGCTTCTAGGGGTTCAGCCTTGAGCTTTGGTCCCCTAATTTTGTCTGTGTTTATCATGTACTAATTAGCATTTAATAACCAGGAATCCACACCTGAGTCAATAAAGCTGCCTCATCCCACTTGACTGATGAAGAAACTTAGATTAAGAAAGTCAGATTAAGAAGAGTCCACATAGCTAATTGGCATGGGGCAGGGGAAATGGCACAATTAGCACTCAGAACCTCTTGGATGCAAACCTCCTTGAAGTCAACAGGCAACCAAGCCAAGTAATTAGCCTGCTGAGATGCCTTTTTGAGTCACCAACTTGAGTAGCATAATTATCTGGGGCAAGATCTGTTTCAACAAGAGCCAAGTTCTGCAAAGTTAAATGGATCCAATTAGCTCCCCTAAATCTCCCCACCAATTTCTCCTTCTCGGGGCCATTGCACAACTCTGGAGTTCTGTGCCCTGGCTGGGCGTTGGGCGAGTTGGCTTCATGCTGGCTGTGTGGCTGACTTTCCTAGGCAAGGATATGAGAGATTGCTGGTGTTCATTAGGAAGGAGTGCCACCGCCCTTCTCCATCTCCAGACAACCTTCTCCAAAGGCTGAGGGGAGCATGGATAGTAAAGAGGGAGTGACCCTCAGGGCAAGGGAGACTTAGATTTAAGATTTGCCCTCTCCCAATTCTGGCTGTGTGACCCTAGACAAGTCACTGAAACTTTTAGTGTTCTAGGAAACTCCTTCAGAGTGCAATTATTTAATTTCACTTTATTTTTAAATTAACAAGCATTTGCTTTCTTTCTCACTCCCATTTTTCTCCTTCATTGGAAAAAGGAAGAAAAACAAAACTCTTACCTCATATATGCATATTCAAGCTGATCAAATTTCCATATTGGCTAAGAACAAAAATGTAAGTTCAACACTGTTTGGCTGGAGTGTAGGGGGTATGATGGGAAAGAGCTGAGACAGAGTGATATGGGTAGAACGGTTCTCCCTAACCTAGAATGGTTCTGGGCCTATCATAGGCTAGGTTTCAATTATGGTTACTGCCTCATTACCAAACCTCCTCAGTCCTTCTCAGGAACCTAAGGAAAGACCTTGTTTTCCAAAGATGGTGCCACTTGTAAATGACCTGAGGGAAAAGGTCTAAAAGCCTCCCTTTCAGAGTGATGGGGCCTATACTTTCATCAATATAAGGGATTCCTAGGTGAAGATGCTCCCTACACGCATGCAGGTCAGCACATTTTAATACAATTTGTAGTGTTGAACTAACAGGTTGTTTGCTTTCCTGCCTCCAGAATCTTGCCCACAAGATTCTCTGGATCTAGTCTCCCCTTCCCCATAATCTCTGCTTGTTCACATCTTGGCCATTTCTGAAACTCTACCTCAGATGCCACCTCCTTCATGAAACCTAATGAGTGATCTTTACCTTATCTGAAGTCATGACTTTTCTTTGGATCATGCTTATGTTCTCATAGCTTCAGTGGTAGAGTATTGAAGCTAGAGTCAGAAAGACCTGAGTTCAAACCTGGCCTTAGGCACTTACTGGCTTTGAGACCATTATCTGCCTCAGTTTCCTCTATTCTTAAATGGAATTGTGGTAGCTAGGTAGCACAGTGGATAGACTACCAGTCCTGGACTTGGGAGGTCCAGAGTTCAAATCCAGCCTCAGAAACTTAATGCTGTGTGACCGTGGGCCAGTTGCTAGAAGCATTTCCAAGTTGGTAGAACCTTCCAAAACTTGTGTTTCCTCATATAACTTTAAAAAACCCAGAATCATCTCTGGGCCCCTCCTGAATTAGAGAGGACAAAATAATTTATTCCTTCCCATATTCTGCATGTATCTGTTTGCAGGTTCAAAGAGTAACTAAGAAGCCCTGACAATGAGGAAGAAAATCCCTCTGGTACCAAAGCTGAGATTCCAGAGGAACCTCAGGAATATCCAAAGAAAAAAAGTCTCAAACTTTACAGAGCTAATTACTTAATGGGAGAAATAACACACCAAAGGAAGATGAAATGGGGAGGTGGAAAGGTCCCAGTTCTGGAAGGCACAATTGAAAAGTCTAGAGGTAGGGGCAGCTAGATGAGACAGTGGATAGAGCATTGGCCCTGGGGTCAGGAGGACCTGAGTTCAAATTTGGCCTCAGACACTTACTAGTTGTGTGAACCTGGGCAAGTCACTGAATTCTGATTGCTAGGAAGGAAGGAAGGAAGGAAGGAAGGAAGGAAGGAAGGAAGGAAGGAAGGAAGGGAGGGAGGGGGGGGGAGGAGGGAGGGAGGGAGGAAGGCAGGAAGGGAGGGAGGGAAGGAGGGAGAAAGGAAGGGAGGAAGGAAGGAAGGAAGGAAGGAAGGAAGGAAGGAAGGGAGGGAGGGAGGGAGGGAGGGAGGAAAGGGAGGAAGAAAGGAAGGAAGGCAGGAAAGTTCAGAGGAGGGCACCTAGGAGAGAAATGAGGAGATGGCTAGAAGGAAGCCCTGGGAGGAGCTCTCTAACTCAGAAAGAGGATGTAAGGGCAGGGGGTACAGATAAAGTTTGGTTAAGTTTGGGGAAGATGCAGGATGATGAGTTTCTGAGATTATAGAAAAGATTAGAGGAGGATAGCCCAATGGCTATATATATATATATATATATATATATATATATATATATATACACACACACATATAGTGTACCATTGTCTACAGAGGAATGCTAGGCAGATCTCCCAGGCCCCACCCTCTGCTGCTTAAAACTCTGCTATTAGAAATTAATTATTTTATATCTTGAACCCTCTTTCTCATAAGAACCTTTAATATATCCTGTTCCCAAGATTCTCAGTGTGGAAAGCACTTTGCCAGATATAATAAAAGCACTATTATATAAATATGAGGGCTTGTTTGTTGCTGTAGAGACATAACCAGGAAAAAAAATTAATAAAGGAGATCCAAAGATGTGTTCTTAAGCTCTGATGTGTCCAGAAGAGGCCCAGTATTACTTTGGTTGTCTGCCCAATATCCTTATCTGCTAGTTAAAGAGAGTGTATAGCAACCCAAAGAGCAGATTCAGCAATCCTGAAGAATTTCTTCCACACTAGAAGGATACAACTTAATTGTCTGCTACATAAAACAATAGGGCACCAAGGTTGAACAGTTCAAATTTCCTGAGTTCAAATTTGGCCTCAGACACTTATTAGCTGTGTGACCCCAGGCAAGTCACTAACCCAATTTGCCTCAGTTCCATATCTATAAAATGAGCTGGAGAAGGAAATGGCAAGCTACTCCAGCATCTTTTCCATGAATATCCCAAAGGGGGTCATGAAAGAGTCAGACATGACTCAACAACAACAAAAACATAAAACAATAGAACACCTTAGAAAATTGAGCCTAGAACATCAGAGCAGGAGGAGACTCTAAAACATAGAACACCAGAGTGAATGGGAAACAACCTTAGAATATAGAACATAAAGTGTGAGCCCTAGAAGGGATATTAGGACACAGAAAATGGAAAGGAAAGGCTGGAAGGGAGCTTGGAGCATAGAAAGTTAGAATTGGGAGGGACTTTAACATGTACAACATGGAAAGAAATTAAAAGAACTTTTAGACCCTAAAGACATAGTCTTCAGAAATGGAGCAAAATAGAACACAGACTATCCAAGGTGAAGGGGACCCTAAAATATAGCCTGTCAGATTACAGAAGAATCAGAGAGGTCAAGTGTTCCCAACAAGTCATGTCATAGATGGAAAAACTGCTTAACTCACACAAGTGTTAAGTGGTAGAGACAGAATTAGAATTCAGATCCTCTGACTCCAAATCCTCTCTAATATGCCAAGTTGCCTTTGGAAGGGACTTCAGAGATTATCTCATGTAATGCCTTCACTCTATGGGTCAGAAATTGAGATCCAGAGAAAAGGTACTACTTACCTATGGAGTTGGGGCTAGAACTTGAAACTCCTGACTTCCTTCTGGCTCAGTGGTCTTTCCCTGCTCTATACTACCAGGATTACTAAAGTAAGAGAATAATTATGGGGTGAGGATTAGCAGAACATTGTGATCCAGGCAGGAGTCTCTGAATTGGCCCTTAAGAAAATGCAGAAAGTGGGGAAGAAATGCTGCCTTTGAAATGCTTGTTTTATTCCAGGGATAGGTTTTTGGGTAGTTTTGACATGAAATATCTCTTTCCAATATTCTATAGCCATTCAGTGGCTCTCTGAGACAAGTCAGGCCCTGTCAGAAGCTGGCAAGAGGAGGCAAACCAAATGAGGGCTTTTCTGATGCTATTTGTGACCACAGTGGTCCAGAGTGGCCCAAACCCTGGGCTATGGCAGAAAGACACCTAAGGCTCTGTCTTTGTGGTTGGGGCAGAAGTTTCCAGGGAGTCTGTAGGAACTTGTTGCTGCCCTGCAACCACCAAGAAGGAAAGTTGACACATTTGAAAGGAAGGAATGAAGAAATCAGTCCTCTTTGGAAACAGAGGAGCAGGGTAACTGAAGGGTTAGAAGGAGGAGGAGAATTTTGGGCAGGTTGCAGCCAGGGCCTCCTTTCATTTGTTGACTGAGTTGATCCTTCCCAGATCAGTCAGTCCTTGCCAAGCCAATGTCTGTCTGGTGGTAAAGGCCTTTGAAGTTACCTACAAGTCTAGGGGAACACGCTGGTGAGCCCAAACCCTCTCTGTGGACCATCTCTGCCCCCCCCCCCCAATCCTGTATTACACAGCTAGGTGAGAAGATAAATTCCCTGTAGTCAGCAATAGACCCACCCACCATCAGAATGTTGGTGTGACCACGACTTCCACGTGAATGATTCTGCCCATTTTCCTGAAACGAAATTGGAAGTGATTCAAAATGCTTTTATGTCATTGAATTATTGGATTTTGAAGTAGGAGGGACTTTAGAGGTCCTTGAACCTCACTCCTTCATTTTACAGATGAGGAAATGAAGGTCCAAAGACATGAGACTTCTCAAGTTCCCTCTTGGGCTTTAAACCCAGCCCCACTAATTTTTTCAGGTTCTTGAGAGATCAGTTAGTTTATCCTTTGTTTTCCAAGAGGACCCATCACATCATGGGGTGATGTCAACTCATTCCTGAAATGGATTTAGGTGAGGAAGAGTCACAACAAGTCTCATGAAAGATATCTGATCAAGCCTCTAAGTACTCCACAGTGCCTGCTTTAGCCCCTCCATGGCTATCAAAACAATCTCTTATGGTAGACAGAGTCAGAAGAGCAACTGAAATGCTCAGGAAAAGGGGTAATGTGGTCACAGACACAGACTTCAACATAGAGTAGAAGGCATTAGGTTTATAATCAAAGATCCCCAGATCTGTCACTTATCACTCACTTGACCTGTAACTGACCACTTCACCTCTGTTTCCTCATCTGTAAAAATAAGAGAACTGTACTAGATGCCTTCCATCGTCCATTAAAACTCTAAATTTGATGACCCAGTCTCTGCCTTTTTAGCCTCAAGGTGCCTCCAATGTTATTCCCATTGCCAGACTACACACGACTCTATGCCTAGTGATCAGAACATTGTCAATCCTGCCCATCCCTGCTGGTCTCCTCTCAAGCAAGTAAAGAAGCATGTATTAAGCTCCTACTATGTACAGGGCATTACGAAGTTCTAGGGATACAAAGCAAGGCTACACTAGGTAAACAATTATGTACAGACAAGATCCACGCAGGAGAAATGGCAGATAATGACAGAGGGCAGGAGGTGGCATGAAGGGGAACTGGGAAAGGCTTCTTCCACGTGGTGGAATTTTAACTGAGACTAGGAGAAAGTCAGGGAAGCCAGAAAACAGAGATAAAGGGGAGAATTCCAGGCATAGGGGAATGGCACGAATTTGGGGAGTGGAGTCCAAGGAATAACAAAGAGACCAGTATCACTGTATTGCAGAGTCCATGAAAGGGAGGCAGGTTCAAGAAGACTGGAAAGAGAGAAAGGGGCCAGGTTAATGAAGGACTTTAAAAGTAAAATATGTACATAAGTACATACATACGTTTATATATACACATATATACATACAAACACACATATACATATGTGTGTATGTATATTATTTATACACACACACACACACACATATATATATATATATATATATATATACACACAAGCATATAGTTAATCTTAGACATAACAAGGAGCCACAGGTATTTACTGAATTGGGGGTGACAGGGAAGGGGAGGGGAGGAAGGGTGATATATACAAACTTGCTCTTCAGTAAGATCTCTCTTTTAGCTCAGGGGAGGGTAGCTGAGAGAGGGGAATTCAGTACAAATCACATTAGACCTTTTCTTTAATTCTTCTACCCTGAACCACTATTATAGAATTATAGATTTAAAGAGGAGATTCTTAATATGGCAATCATAGACCTTTAAAAAGAGATTCATGGATGGATTTTAGGAGGTCTCTGAACTTGAATGGGAAAAAAAAATACATGCCTTTATTTTCACTAGCATGTAGTTGAAATTTATCATTTCCTCTAATTTTGGAACAGCATTATTCAGAGGATAGGTCACTAAGTTTCACCAGACTGCCAAAGAGGTCCATGACATATTTTAAGAATTCATTATCTGAAAAAAAAAAAGAATTCATTATCTGGAGCTGGCCATAGTCTTATCTAGATCAATCCCCTCATTTTATAGATGAGAAGATTGAGTCCTAGTTAGTAATGATTTGCCAAACATCATAGAAGTGTGGGAGGAAGGATTTGAACCTGGTCTTCAGACTCCAGAGCCCATGACCTTTATGGATTGCCCAGGATGTCAATATAAATTATGCTAGACTTTCAGCCTTTTTTCCCCCTCTACTCTGTTGGTGGTTAACAGAGCAGAGCAGGCTTTAGTTTGGCAAGATACCCACATTTACCTTTGCTATCTTGTCAGGGTAATTCTCTAAATGGGAAAAAATATAAGAAATCAGGAGAACATATTAGAAGCATGCACAGATTCAGACTGCGAGGAGAGACTTTTTCGAAGAAGTTTCTGATTAGCTTTGGACACTGGAGCTGAGACAATGACTTTAGAAGTTTGCCTTCAGTTTCTTTATCCCAGGTTTTACAACTAGGAGAGACCTTCAAGATCATTTAGTCCCAGGGCACTTAATTTTTTTTTATAGACCCCTTTGGCAATCTTGTGAAATTTGGACTCCTCAGAATAATAATTTAAATAATTAAAGGAAATACTGAATTTCAATAAGAGTTTGGTGAAAATTAAGATATAATTTTCCACTCTCTAATTTTGTGGAACCCTTGTAATCTCTCCACAGGCCCTTTGGCAGTCCATGGAGCCCCACATAAAAAAACTTCTGATTTAGACCAATCCCTTTATTTGACAAAAAAAAAAAGGTAAGTGAAAACCAGAGAGGAGATGGAAATAGATGCTAAATAGAACAGGAGATTCAAGTGTTGGTCACCTTAGTGCTCTTTCCACATTGAGTGGAACAATGCTGAACAAGAAAGGGGTAAGTATAGAGTTCTTGGGCATGCCAATGGTTCATTAATTGACTCTCTTTGGTTCTCATGTTGCCAGCTTTAAATCCATTTGGTGAGGCATCTTCCAATGCACAGATATCTCCTCTACAAGGGTGTTGCCACAGACCTTGCACTCACTCTCATCGCCAGCCCTGGGTCATCTTACAGAATGGACAAGCATGAATTCTGTGGGTATATTTTGTAGCATAGTGAAAAGTACTGAAAAGTCAATATCCTGGGTTCCAATCCCTGCTCTGACATTGCCTTTGTGACCAAGGGCAAGGTAGATTACCTCTCTTGAACCTTAGCATCATCACCTTTAACTATAAGGATGATGATGGTGAGACTGTGGAAGATTGTCGTGAGGCAAAGAGCCTTGTGAATTTACCTAAAGTGTTACAGAAATGGAAATTATTGCTCATGATGATTCATGAAAAGACCTGATATACAATGGAGGAAGTTATGTGGCATGCCTATACTTGTTTCTAACAGCTTTTCCCCCCTTTCTTTTTTATTAGGGGAGGGAGTGAGAGGAAGAGAAGGCAGACTTTTATTGACTAAAAAAATCTTAATTGAAAAAATACACTCTAAATAAAAAATTATGACATATCAGAACTGAAGGAGCCTGAGAGGTCACCTAGTTCCAAACCCTTTGGTTTCAGGACTCCTTTATATTCTTAACAATTATTGAGGACCCTGAAAAAAAGAACTTTTGTTTATATGGGTAATACCTATCAATATAAAATTAATGTCTTACTCTTATTATGAAGGTCAGCTAAGGGATGCAGTGGGTAGAATGCTGGGCTAGGAGTCAGGAAGACCTGAGTTCAATCCAGCCTCATAGACTGTGACACCCTAGGCAAGTTACTTAACCCTGTTTGCCTCAGTTTCTTCATCTGTAAAATCAGCTAGAGAAGAAAATGGCAAAGCACTCTAGTATCTTTGCCAAGAAAACCCCAAAAGGAGTCACAAAGAGTTGGACATGATTTAAAACAACTAAATAACAACAAAAAACCATTATTACGAAGATAATTTTGACCTTGCAGAAACACTGAAAAGGTATCAAGGATGCCTAGAGATTCCCAGGTCTCACTTTGAGAAGCACTAATCCTTCATTTTAAAGGTAGAGGTGACCAAATCCCAGAGACAGGGTGGGATCACCTTCTCCCAGCTAGTTCTCTGACTATTCAACATTGCATGCTGTATCTTTGGACAGGAGGCATTTCCTGAAAACTTTCAGTTTTAACCACATAGAATGTGTCCTGGTCTTCCCTCTCTGAAGGACATTGAGCCAAAGGACCTGCCTTTGAATCCCAAATGACTCTACTAACTGCTCTGTCTATGACCTCTATGACCTCAGGTTAGTCACCTTCACTCTCTGGGATAGAGTTTCCTCATCTGTAAAGTGAACAGGTTGGTTTACATGATCCCAATGCTCCTTTTGAGCTCAAACCCCATGATCTCCTATATCCTCCACCCCAAAGTGACTAGGGCCAGTGCCATTCATTCCTGTCATCTCTGCCACTCGGGCAGGAAGGGAATAGGTTTTACATATTGTGACACAGAAGATTTTAGGGTAACCTGGGGCTCCTCAGGCAGACTGGAGACCTGGGCTCACAGTAAAGAACAAATCAATGAACTTTTAATACTAGATATTTTAAAAATTCATTTTGCCCCTCTGGTGCAAATGTCTTAATAGCAGGGACAAGGGTATTGCCTGGTTGTGGGAAGGGAGGTTATTGTGTTCACTTGAGCATTTTGAGTCATTGAAAGAGCCTTGCTTTTCCATGAAGCTGAAATTTATTGAGCTGAGTCAAATTACAGTACATCCTGACACAGCTTGGAATATAATTGATCAGCCCTGAAACACTCTACTGCATTGCATCACCAATTTCAAGAAATAGCATGTTCTCAAAAATACGTATGATCTGGGAATGACCCTGGGGCCAAATTCTGCCCACAAGAAGATCCATTCTAGAGGATTTAGAATCAATGGGAGGGGCACCTGAGTGAATTGGGCTATTATCCACCTTTGTTTTAAGGAATCAATCCAGTTAGCAGGCATTTGGCTAGGTATCTGAGTCTCTCCTTACAAATGTACGAAAATATCCCCTCTGAAAATTTCTGGAAGTAAGGTGACAAATCATAGGATCTTGGGTCTAGAAAGAACCTCAGAGGCCAATGAGATCAACTCCTTAAGGCTCAGGATGGGGGAGGGAGGAAGTTATATATGGGTTGCTTTATAAACCTCCTGGAATCCTGGACAAATTGTAAGTCCCTTCTCTCAGTTTATAATTCTAGAAAATGGGGGTGGAAGAGGAAAGTGTGAGCTGCCCCCCTCAAATCTGAATATCATTATTTTATCGAATAGTTGGTTATGTTGTCTCTTGGGCCTCTAGTTAGCAAGCTGGACAAGCTGGACTCAGCTTGTGAAAAAGGAGTGAATTGGTAGGGGGAATTCCTGAAAGGGGAAGATCCCTCTATCAATGCAGGCTGACACCTGTTCTGAAGTATTTACCCAGTCTCATATATCCAGGATGTGTCAGAAGGAAGACCTGAAATCAGGTCTTTTTGACTTTAAAACCAGTAGAATAAGTACAGTCAGTTACATTTGCCTCAGTCCTGGACCATTTGCTGTGAAGTGTGAGAAGGATGCTAGATTTGGAGTCAGAAGCCTTAGTCTATCCTCTGTAAAATGAAGAATTTAGACTACGCGTTTTCTGAGGGCCCTTCCATCTCTACATCTAAGTCTTTTTTTGTTTTGTTTTGTTTTGTTTTGGGGGGGAAAGGGCAGTTGGGGTTAAGTGACTTACCCAAGGTTACATGGCTAGGGTTTTTTTGTGTGTGTGTTACGTGTCTGAGACTGGATTTGAACTCAGGTCCTCCAGGGCCAGTGCTCTATTCACTGTGCCACCTAGCCACCCCTCTACATCTAAGTCTTAAGACACACATACACATACATACATATACGTGTGTATATATGTGTGTGTATATATGTGTATGTGTATGTGTGTATATAACTTTGGAACTCAAAAATATATATTCTGAAAACCCAAAAGAGCTTGATAAACTAAAGATTAGCAACAATTTACAGAGCAAATGTTTATTTTGCTCTCCAAGGGGTTGGGTGCTCAATGAGCTAACCCTTGGGAAGAGTTACATGTGTGTTTTTATTCACTGGCATTTCAATGAGAAGGGAGATTTTGCACAGGACCAGAGGAAGTGTCCAGGAGTCTGCCTGCAGCATCGTTCACCCCCCAAGGCGTTCCAGAGTGATTCAGAAACTTTATGAGGCTTGAAACATAGCCACCTCTGGCATGGAAAGTGCAACACCTCTCCCCCATTGAGGACAGGATGTATAGCACTGAGCCAACTGGGAAACTACTGATGGAAAGTAGTTACCTCTTGGGATTATCAAAGACCACCTGGAACAGGTCCAGTCTGGGATTTTCACTCCTGGGACAGACATCAAAGGCCACAGAGCTCAAGCATCTTGACATCTGGGGTAAAGCATCTCAGGACAGTGCTAAGAGTCCTTAAGGCCCTCAGGCAGAATTCATTCATTCATTCAACATAATTTTAAGCAGTTTTTTGTTGTTTTGTGTGTGTGTGTGTGTGTGTGTGTGTGTGTGTGTGTGTGTGTGTGCTGAGAGCACCAGTTGGAAGTCCCAGACACAAAATTGAGATAAGGCATGTCCCTACCCTGATGGCACTTTGAATCTAGTAGAGGGATAAGATACAGACCTAGATACCAAGAATCCGGAAGAATGTGAATCCCCTCCCCTTCCTTTGCATACCCCAGGCCTGGCTATGTCACTGACTTAGAGGAGAAACTGCCAGAGATTTTGTGGCCAAAACCACATCCTGCATGCTATGGTTCTGCCTCCCCTTCCAGTCTTCTCTCCCAGTACAGATTTGGTTTGGCCTTGGTGATCTGAGGAAAACAGAGAGCAATGGATCATCACCTCCACACCCCACTCTTCTCTTCCCATGCTCCAGGGGTGGGGGTGAGGGAAGCTGGCAGGGTTTGACAGGATTTCCCCAGGAAAGGATCCTGGAGAGCGTCAGTCAGAAGGAAGCAAGAAACAGTCTGTAGAGAGTGTGTGTCTCTCGTGTGAGGTTGTAGGAGTTTTGAGTGTGCAACAGTGAGTGTGTCTTTACATGCTCAGTGGGTTGAATGGGGAAGGGGGAAGGGTGGTGACTATGTCAAAGTAAATGTTGAGTATCTGTGCCTATGTCTAATTAGGGGTATGAATTCACCAGGTGTGAACTCACTCTCATTGTTACCTACCCCTACATTTTAGATTATGGCGGAGAGTGATCTGGTGAGGAAGGCCTAGGAAAATTCCAATCAGCAGACGCTTATGTGGCTGGGAGGTGGGTCCTGCATGTGGACCTGGAGGGTAACTCAGCCCTTTATAATAATGATAGCTATCATCTATTTAGCACTTTGACATTTGCAAAGCACGTTTACCTTATTGGATTCTCATAACAACCGTGGGAGATAGGTGCTATTATTATCTATATTTTCTAGAAGAAAAACCTGAAGATGGAGATGAAAGAGATCAAGTGACTTGCCCAAAGTCACACAGTAAGAATCAGACTCAGAATTTGAACTCAGGTCTTCCTGACCCCAACTTCAGCACTCTATCCACTTGGCTACCTGGATACCATTTTTTGACCTGGAATATAAAGTATCTCCCTACTCCTCCTTATCACTTCTAAGACTTTTGTATATCTTACTCTTCCCTCCCATCCCACTCCACCTTCTCAATATAACACAGCCCTGTCTAGTATAAGGATATTGTCTTGAGGAGAATGGCAGTGGAGAGTGAGTATGCAGGAGGAGAGATTTGCTGGCTTGATGGGCAACAATTTTCTTTCTCAAACCCCTCAGAAAGACTTAGGCATGAACTGTTCAGGCAGCATGAAATTATGAAGAATATTAGATCAGGAATCAAAGAACCTGGTTTTAAATTCTATCCCCAACACCTACTATGGAAGCTGAATATTAAATGCTTTGAACTGAATTGAATTGTAGAGAGTGGAAAGAATATTGGCTTATTCAGAGTCAAAGGACCTGAGTTCAAATCTAATTTTTGATGCTGTATGACTTTGGGGATATTTAATTTCTCTGGGTCTCAGTTTCCTCACCTAGAAAATGAGGGATTTGGGCTAGATGGGCTCAGAGATTTATTCCTTCTCTAGATCTCTGAGCTTATGAATTGACCACTACTTTGAAAAGAAAAGAATGAAACATTGGAAGGGGAAATGTGATGGCGTAGTAAGAGGGTAGTTGGAAGAAGGTCAGAGTGTGGAGTATTTCTTAGGAAGGCAAGGATGGAGTTTACCCTTTGTTTGCCTCCTGGTGTTTGCCAGGTTAGGAAGAGGTAATTGCTTCCCAAGGTTATTTCGGGAGCAGCCATGAACACAAGGATTATCCAAGAATTGAAAAAGTGTAGTTTTATGCACATTAGAAATTGCCCAGTCTCTCAAGTTCAGTGTAAAGAAGTTAAAAAAGTAGAATATAAACCCAACACTGTCCTGGTTCACATGCAAACCAAGAACAATTGAGCTGGTGGAAGAAATTCATTATTATCTTCAAATCAAGTGAGTGCACACATACACGTCCAGGGGGTACAAGATAGGAATTGGGTTTGGTGGTTTGGGTTGTTTTATTTTTTCATTTTATTCTCCATTTTAAGACACTCTATGAACTTCACATGCTTAGAAATGGCTATTTCCTCCATCCTGGGTCATAAAACCTGAAGCCCCATTTATCTCTTCCTGCTAAGATCATGTCAGCCTGAAGGCCATGGCCCAGATTTCTGGGACAAGCAGCTATCTCTGGGATGAATGGCAGGAAACCCACATGTGCCTGAGGTTGGGGAGGGGAACACAGAGGAGGAAAAGGAAGCTGCCTGCTACAGTTCCTGAGCTCATGTCACTGAAAGAATGATGGTCAGATCTCCCATCTCGCCATAACAGCTGTTTGGCTAATAAAAATTGACAGAGTTTGTCATAATCAGTCTGTTCTCTCCAGCGGGAGACTTTAAGCTGAGCATTTGGGGATCTTATGCACAAGCAGTTACTGAGTGGATAAGTTGCCAAAATGAAGCCACTTTTTTTCTCCCCATGGCTGGGGAACCCATTGCAAAATGGAAGTCCCATAGCCAGGCTTGTGTGTGAATATTTAGAAACTCCATCACATTGAAAGTGGCCCCAGTAAAGTCCCATAAAATCAGAGAACTTCTCCAAATATCTACTATTAAATGGTGATTTCATTTCATTTTAATCTATGGTGTTTTAGCTTTCGGATATTCCGATAGCTAGCCTCCTGTTTGGTTAATAGAATCACAGACTTAGAGTTGAGAAGGTCCTTCGAGGTTATGTGGGCCCAGCTACTCCTTGTTCAGAGAAGGAAAGTGAGTGCCAGAAATGTTCAGTGACTTTCCCAAGGTCATACAGTTCTAAGCTGTCTTTAAAATCATGTTCTCTGGCACCAAATCCAACCCTCCTCACCATATTTCTTTTTGAAATCATCAGACTTTCAAAGAAACATCAAATAGCACATGAAAAAAGGGGGGAGGAGGGAACATCTGTCTTGACATTTACAATTCACACACAGATGACAGGCAACATTACCAATGTGATATTTATAACAGTATAACTTCAATAACATGGTCTCCCAACCCATCCATGGCTGCCCATCCTGGGCATGTCTTCCCATAAAAACTCTCCTCTGGCCCAAACCAACATGATGAGGCCTTCCCCACATTCTCTGGACTTTGCATGGATACCTGAAGAGCCTACAGGCTGTTGATTGGTTATCCCTCATTCTCACCTATGACTGACCTGACTTTTCTTCTAGTGATTCAAATCACCTCCCCTGAATAAATTCCTTATTTGTTATCTATTACAAGTGCCTCATCTTACCCACTTGGGCCCCATCAGCCAATTTCTAATTCTAGTCTTTCGAGACCTATAGGTTGGAGGTGTAAATTTACTTTATTTCATTTATTCCCGAAGAGCATTCTTACAAAAGCACTAACAATATATAATGTTGAGTACCAGTTTCTAGACAAGGAAGTATGGTGTAATGGGGGGAAATGTGAATGGAGATCAAGAATGCCAGGGTACATCTAGTCAGAGTGGGCTGAGGGTGTGTCCTGTACACTGGCACACTTTGCTCTAATACCACCACCACCCGTTAATTCTCTGAAGGGCAAGGGGAAGACCAATAATAATGCAACCTGAAGGGTGGGCCTGTACATACCCTCTACCCACTACTCCTTGACTTGGTTCTGCCATTGCCCTTTGGTCAAGTGACTTTGTAAAATCACAGAATTTCAGGATTAGAAAGGGTCTCAGAGGTCAAGTCTCTCCCCATTTCTGGCCAAGAACCTCTTGTGATCATCTTTGATAAAGGATAAGAATGTTCAATCAGGTCTTTGATGATTCCCCTGCTAGGCTAGAATTAAAGGGCATTAAGGGAAAAACTGGTCTATACAGGAGGAAGAGACAAAGAAAGTCTGCCTAGAGTTCTATGGGTAAAATAATTGGAGGGCTGGCCCTTTGAATTTAATAAGGAAAACCTGTGTATCACTCCAACTTTCTACTTTGTAGAAACCTTCATAACTACCTTGATTTCCCCAGATTTCTCTGGAGAGAAACGGAAAAGCATATGTCCCATTAGAACACTGGGAACTGTGGTTCTGTTTGTTAGCTTGTTTTTTAATTATTTTATTTTATTCTGAACTTGAAAAATAAAACAAATATTTCTGTGACATAGTAGGATAGAAAAAAGACTTTTGTACTGGAAGTGCAGTTCTTTAGGGCATAGGAGAGTTTGTCAGAACTAGAGGGGGCCCTTAAGACATGATGTGGCATGGGGAAGGGTAGAAGCATTTATATGGCATGGACTATGGGCCAAGTACTGGGCTAAGTGCTTTTTACAAATATTACCTCATTTGATCCTCATGACATGACATATCATGTCATGACGTGACGTGACGTGACATGACATGATGTGAGATGACAGGATATTGACATAATGTAACATACAACTGTGGGAGGTAGATGCAATTATTATCCTCATTTTGTATCGAAGAAACTGAGGCAGACAGAGGTTAAATGCCTCACCCAGGGTCATATAGCTTCCTGGAGCCAAGCCTAGCAGTCTATTTACTGAGCCGTATGCTGCCTCTAATGACACAGAATAGCAGAGATGGGGCATAGGGGTGGGGAGGGATTGTAGCATATAGAAACCAGAAGGTCATAAGTGCAGGGAGCCTTGGGACACAGGCAGAGGGACTTCAGTACATAGGGACTGGAAGGTCATACCTGGAGGAGTCCTTAGGACATAGCACTTTGGATGTCAGAGGTGGAGGGGACTGTAGCAACTTGAACCATGAAGGTCAGAGCTGGAAAGACCCCCAAAAGAGAATTTCATCTCTAAAATGGAATGGAGAAAGTCATCTAATCTCAACCTCACAGAGAGAAAACTGAGACCCAGAGAGAAGAAATGAAATCCACCCTTTGGCATATTAAAATGCATTTTGTTTGGGCTCATTCCTATACAGTGAAATGCGATTGTTTGAAGGATGTAAATGACAATCCTGAAATCATTTTTCTTATTCACCTGGGACCTGGCCTTGCACGGGGCAGGAACATAATAAATGTTTGCTGAATTGATTTGAATTCAAATGCCTGGAGTGCCCCTGACCATTTGCACAAATGAGACTACAGCCCATTTTGTAATCCTATCAACCTTTCATAACTAATAATTAATATTTGCATTTCCTACGTAGAGTGATAGAAGTTGGGATAAGATGGCAGGAAGAATTATTAAAACAGATTTCCAAGCCATCCTAAGCCTGTAGGTGGTAAGAAATTACCCCCCTTTGCTTTAAAGTAAGATGTGCTTATTAATTGGTTTCTATGAAAAATGGGAGACCTTGGTGTAGAGTTCCACTGCTAATTGTTTCTCTCCTGTCAAGGGGACAGTTTCACCCATTCCTGATGGAAACATTAGCATAACGACTCTTGGTGTTGCTCTAACTTACTCCTGTATCTTTCCCCTTAAGTGATTTTCAACTCATCTTCACTTGTTATCTCCTCAAGTCAACATTCTGTCTTCTATTCCTGTGCCTTCCTGATCACCCAGGCTGTCACTCATGCCTCCAATTCACTGGCTTCTTGCCTCTGTTTTTTACAATCCCTGGTCTCCTTTAAGGGTCAGTTCAAGAGCCCTCTATCCTGCCTGCTCCCTTCTACTTATTAGGGGAGCTTTTCCTAATCCCCTTAGGTGTTGGGTTTACTGTGCCTATATTTATGTGTCTTTTATCTGTGGGTTCTATCCCTTTGCTAGAATGGATGGATGGATGGATGGATGGATGAATAGAAGAATTAATGGGAAGGGGAAGGAGAAAGTAACATGTATTACTTACACATACACTGTTATTTAGGACTTTGTCTCTTAGCAGCAAGCTCCCTACATATATCTGAAAATGGTGCAGTAGAATTAGAGGCCTAGCAGATAGTAATGGAAATCAGTCACAGATTAACATCTTAAGACTCTGACCTGCAGATACTTCTAAAATCCAAATTGTAAACTGCTATATAAAATAAAAGTTATGTTTGTTTTAAAAAAAAATTTATAATATTTTTTTGCACAAGTGTATTGATGCAGTTAAAAAGTTACATTTCACCAAATTAAGCTGAAAAAACACTTGACTAGAGGGATACATCTATGTAGATTGTCTAGGCTTAATTGACAAGCTAAGTGCTTTACAACGAGTATCTCATTTCATAATGGGTAGATGAATGAATGAATGAATGAATGAATGAATGAATGAATGAATAAATGAAAAAATTCACTAAGCACTTACCATATGACAGGTATTATATTCAATTTTAGGGAAACAGGCACAATCCTTACCCTCAGGGAACTTCTTTCTAATAGGGTGAGATAACATATGCAAATGAAGAGTGGTCATGGAAGGGAGTAATTTAGTCTTGGGTGTCCCAGAGGTGATAAGCTGATTCACTTGTAAGTCAGCTGGCATTCCCTTTCTGAAAGGCTTTGATTTAATTAATCAACCTAATTCCTGGCAGGCTCTTACAAATGAGGGGAGACCAAACACATTTCCACTTTGTATCTCCAGAACCTAACAAGATGCCTTGTACACAGTAGGTGCATAGTAAGTGGTCTTTAAATGGATATTTCTGTTTGGTCCTCTTTGGAAGACTTTCCCACTAATGGTGAAGTAAAGTTCCAGGAGCTTTCTGTCTTGCTCATTTCTTTGCTACCAGAAGTCAAACATGTGTATGTTTCAAACTCCTGCCTCCTTAAATCCATTTCAAACATCCTGAGGGAAAGGGGGATTTTAAAAGAATGACAGTGTTTGGGTGAATGAAGTTATTGCAAAATGATGACTCTGTTATAGGGTTTAATGTGAATTTAATAAAAGAAAGAATGATTCCTACCCCCTGCTTACCAAAAATAGGCAGCTTGACATGATTATTACTGGTTAAAAAAAAATACATGTACATATCCTATTTCAACTAGTTCACTGTGAAAAGTTGAATTCAAACAATTTTTCTCCAAACACAGCAGGCCACCACCCTACCTCATCCCATAATTCCTAAATAGAACTCCATAATTTTGGTGTCAGGTGAAAATAAATAAATAAATAAAATTTAGAAAAAAGATGCCCAGAGAAGCCCTGTCATCTAGAGACCTAAAGATTTTCCATAGGCCACTCAAGGTATACCACATGAGTTAGTGGATTTCTTGATACTGGAGTAGGCTAATGATAAAATGTTTTAAAATAGAGAAAGGAGATGTAGAAAAGCTTGTATTCCCTGAATGTTTGGGCAAAAATGCTTCCAAAGAAACATTTTGAGATGCTGGCTTTTACATCATTGCATAGTTTTAAAATCGACATTTTTAAACCAATTTCCATAAGAATCCAGGGAAGAAACCAACCTAGCAGCTGTCTTTAGCATCATCATCACTGTCATTGTGATTATAATAAAAGCTGACATTATTATAACAATTTTAGGTTTGCAGAGCCTTTAGCGTAATCATGTCATTCCATCCTCAAAGCCACTCTGTGAGGTGGTCATGATTATCCCCATTTTACAGATGAGGCAACTGAGGCTGGGAAAGATGAAAGAATTTTTATTATGGGTCGTACAACAAATAAGCATTGCTTCGAGGGATTTGAACTCACACCTCTCCTTGACTGCCAGCCCAGTGCTATAGTCACTGGAGTGCTTTTGAAAATGTACACATACAGAAAATTTTGTAGTGGCATGAAATCATACCAAGAGTGCATGTATTGGAGCCATCTAAGTTATCCAAGGAAGTCTGGAAAGATGCCTTTTGTTCCTCTCAATCCTCTATCCTTGTCCAATTGAAGACATTAAAAACTGCAGCAGCATTAAAAAGTCAAGAATAGTTAAACCTGGGGATATAGATAAGGGAATGAATAAGCATTTATATCACCCCTACTATATGCCAGGCTCTGTACTAAGCACTTTAAAATTATGATCTCATTTGATCCTCACAACAACCCTGGAAAGAGGGTGCTATTATTATCCCCATTTTACAGTCAAGGAAACTGAGGCAAACAGAGGTTAAGTGACTACCTAGGGTCACTCAGCTAGTAAGGGTCTGAGACTAGATTTGATCTCAGGTATTCATGACTCCAGGCCCAGCACTCTATCTACTCTGCCATCAGCAATCTCCAATATAGCTTTCTTGCAGATAAAAGGAGTACATGATGAGCAAGTTCGACCAAATTACCCTTGTCAATTTTACCAACACATTGGCTTGACATGGCAGAGTGGATAAGAGTACTTGGACTTGTAGTCACATGACATGGGCTTCAGTGCTGCTTGTGTGTCTTGGAAATAGTTACCTAGCCTCTAAGGACCTCAGTTTCCTCATCTGTTAAAAATAAAATAAAATTTAAATGGTTGTATTAAATGACCACTAAGGTTCATTCCAGATCTAAATCTATACTTGCGATCTATATTTATCTTCTCCTTCCAAGTCCTGCTAGTGTAGAGGTCATGTCACTTAACTTTCCTATGCTCTGAGTCCAGGGGTGCTCACTGTACGATCCACAGACCCCTGAGGTCTCTGAGACCCTTGCAGAGTGTCCATGATGTGAAAACTGTTTTCATAATAGCATTAAGATGTTTTCATTTCTAATGTGGTAAATATCAATAGATACAACCAGGAGCATCCTGGTAAATATTTAGCAACCATGTCTCCTAGGGGGGAAAATGTATGCATGATACACTTTTGAGTTTACTATGAATTATTAACATTTTCTCCATTACCTTCTTAAGTCTGGACAATCAACAAAACAATAAATCAAACCCTGATTTGTAGCTTGCATATTTCATACTGGAAATTTAACAGTTGTCTTTTTGTAAGCCCATTCAAGTTGGCTCCAGAACACCCCTGGATATAACCCACTTAAACAGAAAGTTCTTGAGGGGAAAGGGACCCTCATTAATTTTTAAGAGTGTAAAGAGACCCCGAGACCCACAATTTTGAGACCCGTTGCTCTAGGCAATTCTCTAAGATAAAAAGTTAAAGACAAATTGCCTCTTTGCATCAGAGAAGAGAATTTCTATATTGTGAACTCTCTACTTGGCGAAACCATGAGTCCAGAACACATATATAAGTAAAACATCTTTTAAAGCATTGAATGCCTTACAAAATTCTTTCTCTACAAGGAAGGGATGCTAGGTCACTCAGTGGCCAGAGCTCTAGGCCTGGAGTCAAGAAAGCCTGGGCCCAAAACCAGCCCCAGATTCTTATTAGTTAGTTGGAACTTCACCTCTGTTTGCCTTGGTTTCCTCACCTTTAAAATGGGTTAATAAGAATACCTACCTCCTAGGTTTGTTTTGAGGCTCAAATTAGATAATAATTGTAACTGAGGGGAAGTGACTTACCCACAGTAATATAAGATTTATTATCCCTATTTTACAGAGAAGAGAACTGAGGCCCAGAAAGGAGAAAAAATTCACCCAAGGTCACACAACTAATAATTGGCAAAGCTAAAATCCAAACTCAATTGTCCCATCTTTAGATCCAATGATGTTTCTTAGGCATTGCCCCAATGATTGCAATGGGTGACATTTTTATAGACCTGTAAGGTTTATGAAGCATTTTATCATCAGTTCTAGGGCAGGGACAGTGTGTTCCCTCTCACTTTGACGCCTCCATGGATGGTCTTGCACATGCCTCATAATGAGGTTAATTCTTAGCCAAACTCATCTGCTGCTGCATTGGTTCAGTTACCATGACCTCAAGGATTCTGCTTTTCCCAGGTTGCTCTGCAACCTTTAATACAGCCTTTAATACAGACTACATGGGGAGTGTTTGAGGAAATGGTCAAGATGATTATCCCTGGGAGTGAAGGAGGAGGTATCAGTTCTCTGTGCAGTTGATACAAGATATGACTTTTTTCTGGGTCTGTGTTTCAAGAGTTGGACAAAGTCCTTTCTAAATCTCAAACTATGGTCCTTTTTCTCATAGTACAGGAGAAAAAATAGTGTGCTGAACTTAAGAGTCAGAGGACCTGGGTGCAAGGTGGCCTCAGGTCTTCATCTGTGAAGTAAAATGGATAGACCAGGTGACTTCTAAGATCCCTTCCAACTCTCCAACTATGAACCCATAATCTAGTCTATTCGTTATGGATCAAGGTCTTTATCCTTTTATTGGCAGCTTTGGCCATATGCTGAAACCTATGTACTTCTTTTTAGAATGATATTTTATATGAATAAATATATAGGATTATAAAGGAAATTAATCATATTAAATATAGTTATCAATTTTTTTTGACATTCATGGATACCAAATTAAGAACCTTTAATATGGATGAATTGCCAATCTGCATTGGTGTAGAGAATTCCCATACTGGGAATTCCACAGCCATAGACTTATAGAGTCTTGACTAGCACCATTTTTGTGACTCCTGGTCCGGAGGGAAAGGGGAGATGCTGTACTTCCCTGATAAGAACAGACAAAAGGCTATGGACCATTGAGAAGGAAGTAGGAATGGACTTTCCTCCTATTTATAGGAATAATATAATTATAATAGTATATAATATTGGGCAGAGTAGGATAACAGGATAGGTAATGGATAGGAATCTGTGCATCAATGAGGACAGGCAGCAAGGGGTGGACGGTAAAGCTGTGCCCCATTAGGAAGAAGGAGGTGAGGGGTGGGAAGTGACAATGCTGCATCCTATGTAAACTGTTATAACTTTTTGTTGTTGTTCAGTTGTTTCAGTCATGTATGACTCTTCATGAGTTCATTTAGGGTTTTCTTGGCAAAAATACTGAAGTGGTTGGTCATTTCCTTCTCTAGCTCAATTTACAGATGAGGAAACTGAGGCAAATAGGATTAAATGACTTGCCCAGGGTCACATAGCTAGTAAGTGTCTGAAGACAGATTTGAACTCCTGAAGATGAGTCTTCCTGATTCTAAGTCCAGTGCTCTATCCATTGCACCACCTGGCTGCCCCATGTTAGGGCTGGATTACTTTCTTGTTGAAGAGTCCATCCCAGGTTGTCTCTACCACCTATATCCAGGAGGAGGACACAATGCGGTCTCAGATGGATGAAGAATGGTTCAGTGCCTTCTCTCAAACACCCACTAAAGCATTAAAGTTTCTGGGTGAATCATGACCAGAATAACCCATTCCAGATGAGAAACAGTCCCACTGAGCACTATACATACAGGCCTTCCTGGCCAAGCCCCATGGCTTCAGTTGGGTCAGAGCCCAGGCTATAGAACTCTCATTTGTGCTGAAAGCTGGAGTGGGAATGAGGCCACTGGTTGGTGGGGTTACTGGAAGAGGCCTGTTCTCTAGTCATGGAAAGCATAGTATGGTCAAAGGGCAGTGGATAGGGAACAGCATTCTGATCCTGGATCTGCCTCTTGACCCATGGAGGACCTTATACATGTCATTCAACATCTTTGGGCCTCAGTTTCCTCATCTATAAAATGAAGGGTTTGGGTGAGATGACCCATAAGATCTCTCTCACCTCTGACATTTAAATATGGGCACTTCAAGGGTCAAATTCTAATCCTAGTGACTCTGTTCTTCAGCAACATTATCAAGCTCTAGAATGAACACCATAATTTTCCCCTTTGGATAATATTAAAATACATTTAACTTTAAGGTTAGCTAAGGCCTCTATGGTATGATATCTCATTTGAGATTCACAACAAACCTGTAAGAATATACTATAATGATTATTTCTATTTTACAGCGGAGGAAACTGAGGCTGAGAGAAGCAAAAATAATGCCCAGGATCACACAGCTGTTAAGTTGAGGCAGTATTTAAACCTAGGTCTTATTGTAGGATCAGAGATTTAGAGCTAGACGTGAACAAATGAGGCCACTGAGTCCCAGCCTCTCTTTTTACACACAGGAACTGGGCCTCAGATTAGTTGAGTTGCACAGGGACCATCAGAAGCAGGATTTGAACCAAACTCTCTGTGACTCCCAGTACAGTATTCCATCTACAATGCCGTGTTAGGTGTGACCTATCTGTTAGAAAGGGAGTGGTGCAAAAGAAACATCATAGCAGTCACCAAAGGGACAAGATGGAAATCAAAACACACATGGATCAAATTGGGTGGAGACATCCAAGCCTTATTATATGAATAAAGTTTATCTGGTGTGTTTTATGGACTCAAAGAACTTTACAGGTAATTTGATTTTACCAGGAGGAAGAATTAAGCTAAGTGACTTACCTGTGGTCCCACGGGGAGGTAGCGCCATAGTTGGAGACAGAAATGTGGGACTGATGACTCCTCCAAAGCCCTTTCCTTTATGGCCTCCTTTTAGGAAGACCCTGGAGAAAGAAGAGAGAGATGTTAAAAGGGATCAGCTCTTCTCCTGGGTTATTCAATCACCTGCTGCTCTTTCTAGACTCACCAGGTCCTGTGGAGTAAGGGTTATTAACCCTGGTTATTGTTGTTTAATTTTATTTGTGTGTGTATGAGTATGAGTGTGTGTGTATGTGTGTGTATATAAGTCCTGGACAACTTTGACAATCTGGTAAAGTCTATGATCTTCTCAGAATGGTTTTAAAGATGCACAAAATAAAAAAAAAAAACCATAAGATTACAAGGAAGCCTATTACATTGAAATAGTAGTCAAACTACTTTAAAACAAAGTAGCTTACACATCCCAGGTTGAGAAGCCCTATACACCCCATCCAGGGGCATTAACCCAGTTATCAGCCTTGTCCTATGGATTCTTTCCTGCCGATATCATTTCCTTATGGCTCCTCCTCTCCATCCCCACTGCCACTTCTCCAATCTGGCCTCTCATCATCTCCCTCCTCTCCAGTCCTGTTTCCCAAGAAAAAATCTTTAAAGACTTGCTATTGCATGTAGAACAAACTGTATACTCCCAAATCCTTTTAATTCTAGTTCTTCCATAACCTGGCTCCAATGTACCTTCCTTCTCACACTAATTTCACATTAATTCTCTTCATGTACTCAATGTCCCAGACAACTGGAGCTACTAGGTAGAAGACTCATGATGTCCTCTTGGGTCCATGCATTTATTCAGGCTGTCCTGCATGCCTTTAATATACTTCCTCCAGTCTCTCCTCTCTCTCTCCCTCTCTCTCTCTCTCTCTCTCTCTCTCTCTCTCTCTCTCTCTCTCTCTCTCTCTCTCTCTTCTATCTACCTATCCCCTTGTCTATCCATGTATTTATCTTCCTATCCATCCATCTATTCATCTATCTATCTATGTCTTTCTATCTAGCCATCTATCTTCCTATCCTTCTAGCTAGCTGCTGGCTACCTTTCTTTATGTTTATCTATTATTATTATCAATGTTAACAGCTACACTAGTAACAATAATAATAATAGCTGGCATTTATATAGCACTTACTATGTTCCAGGAACTATTCTAAATGCTTTGCGATTATTATCTCATTTTAGACTCACAGCAACCCTGGGAGATATTATCCCCATTTTGTAGATGAAGAAACTGAGGTAAACAGGGGTTAAATTATTTTTGCCCAACATCACACAGCTATATTAAAATCCTCTTATTTCAAGGTTCAGACCAAATGAATTTTCTCAAGCAAGAGAGGCAGGGTGGTCTAGTGATTAAATACTGGAGCTGAAGTCATAGAATGTGGGGTTCAGACCCAACCTCTGACATGTACCTTGGGAAAGTCACTTAAACTTACTGAGTCTTGGTTTTCTCATTTGTGCAGATGATCTCTAAGGTGCCTTAAATGTATGATATAACGGGAAAATCCCTTATTAAGTACCTAGCACATTCCTGGGACTGGGGATGCCAAGACAAAAAAATGAGACTAGTTCCTGCCCTCAGGGCAGCTAGGTGGTGCAGTGGATAGAGTACTGGTCCTGGAGTCAGGATGACCTGAGTTCAAATGTGACCTCATATACTTACTGGCTATGACCCTGGGCAAGTCACTTAAACCCAAATGGAGAAGGAAGAAAGGAGGGAAGGAAGGAAGGAAGGAAGGAAGGAAGGAAGGAAGGAAGGAAGGAAGGGAGGGAGGAAATAGTCCCTACCCTCAAAAAGCTTATATTCTACTGGGAGAGGGTGGTAGGAGAAAAAAATAGACATACCAGAATCTGCTGGAATCACAGATTTAGAACTATGAAAGATCTTTGGAATTATCTAGTTCAGAGGTTATTAACCTGGGATTGGTAAACACTTTTTAAAAATAAAATATATTTGCATAACATCTACCTCTTTGTTTCCCTGGCTTTGTTCAAATTTCAACTCAAATTCCCTCTTCTACAGGAGTCCATTTCTAGAGCACATGCCCACAAATACACTTCCTTCTCAAATTGCCTTCAAGCTCCTACTCCAAGGATTCATAAATTAACTTGGGGTCCATGAACTTGGTTTTAAAAAAATACGTATTTTGATGACTGTCTTTCAATATAATTTATTTCCTTTGTGATCCCATATATTTGATTTTTTGTCTTTAAAAGCATTATTCTGAAATGGAGTCCATAGTCTTCATCTGACTGCAAAAGGGGTCCATGACACAATCTAGTCCAACCCACCATTTTTCAGATAAAGATACTCAGAACAAATGAACAGATGCAATGTGAACAAAAACTCACAGGCTTTAGTATAGCTGGACTTTGAACTCAGGTCCTCTTCTCCCTGTTCAGTAGAGTACTCTTTCCCCTATAGCCATAGCCTCTTTCCTGGAGCTTCCATGGTTTTCTCTGCCCCCCACCTGATCTCCTCTTCCTCTCTCTCCCCCCATTCAATGAAATTTACTCTCGCCTCAAATTTTCTTGGAGCATCGTCTCTGGATGTCTGCTTTGCCTTCATTACTTCTTAATTTGTGTCAAATTTGTGCACACCCCATATACCATCCTCCAACTCCCATCTTTGCCATTTGATGTAAGTTTCCTTGATGGAAGTGTCCAAATGTCCTTGTTCACTGTGTGTGTGTGGGGGGGGGGGGGTGGGTGGGTGTCTGTGTGTTTGTGTCTGTGTCTATGTCTCTATCTGTGCCTAAGTGTGTCTGTGTGTGTGTGTGTTCTTAGCACAAAGATTGAACTGAAATGAGCACTTACCCTTTCTGAAAAGCTTGAACTTTTCACACTGACAGCAGGAGCTTAAATCACTATAGCTTTTGAAAGTTTACAAAGTTTTTTTTTTCATCACTAACCTGTGATGAAGAGTGAAGAATTGACTCGTGTGTCCTCTCTCATCTGGACTGTCTTCTCTCAGTGACATTAGAAAGCTCTTGGGGCTGGCCAGAATTTGACACACACTGGTCCTGCCTGTCACCCCTACCTTATTCCAGGTCTGCCCAGCAGTAGCTGGGTCACTCCAGGCTCAGGCCCAAATAGAGCATGAGATGAGTTGAATGGATTACTGGGGAGTCGGTGATTGCTGGGCAAAGCACCTGTGGAGTCCCCCCCATCTCCCTTCCGTCCCACTGAAGGAGCATGGAGAAAGGGAATTGGCGCAGCCCTTGCTTTCTGAAAGGAAGTATTTTGTCATTCTTCATGCTTTCATTAAGAGGATTTAGAGCAGAGGAGGCTGAAATGGGTTCGTGTTGGCACAAAAGTGGTAGATTAATAGGAAATCTTGAAAATAGTGAAGCATCTGATTCCAGCTTTTCCATCAACAAGCCCAATAAACCAAGATGAAACTATTAACATACAAATAGACAGGCTTCTGATTAAAACAGCAGCCTCCAGACAGGCCTGGAAAAGACCTCTTCACACAGAAAGCAATTATGATGTGGAATGTAGTCCGATTCACCTCCATTTGCAGCAAGCTCGGAAAATCAAAATGTAACGACTCATAATTTTGTAGAAAACACTGTTGGGGGGAGAAGATGCCTGGACTTTATTATGATTTTTTTAACTTATAAAGAATGCAACTTTAGAAGGCAAAATCCTCATGGACCTGAAACCTCTTCCTCAGAGAACTAACGTGTCATGCATACACACGCATCAACAAATACGAAAACGGCCTGTTTATAAATGAATGGATCTGTTGGACAGATTTCCTGAAGTTAATAGGATTTTTTGTTATGTTTTGTTTTGGTTTTTGCTGACGTGCCACTCAAACTGGCCACTTTAAGTAAATAGTATTTGACTTTTCTTTTTCATTCCGTACCAGGAGCCAAATTCCTCAGCCTGAGCCCCTTTAGCCACACGAAAAGGATTCAAGGTCCTACTTTGAAGAGCTCCAGTTGCTGTTGCCATCGGGTCCTCTGTGATGCTTGCAGAAACCCTACTACTGCCCTAAGTATTTCAGTACCTAAAGGATGGACCTGCCCCATGCTGGCCAAGGTGTTTTCTCAGTTAATTACAGAGTAGGGGTCAGTCACTGGTTAAATGCTGAAAAAACACAAGCAGAAGAAAAAAAAATAAAAGAAACCCTCCCCACTCCCCACCTCTTCAACCCCAAATCCCCCACCCCAACCCCACCCTAGGAGTTCACATTCTACTATGGTTACCTGGACCTTTTCTATCTTTCCAGCCTCTTCTACATCACTCCATACATGCAAACCTCACATTCCATGCTCCATCTCCCATTGCTGAATTTTGACACTGGCTGATCCCTATCCTTGGAATATTCTCCCCCAACTC
Source organism: Gymnobelideus leadbeateri (assembly GCA_011680675.1). NCBI lineage: Eukaryota > Metazoa > Chordata > Mammalia > Diprotodontia > Petauridae > Gymnobelideus > Gymnobelideus leadbeateri. The sequence goes on along the minus strand of WOXC01012335.1, from coordinate 269,847 downwards.
CTCTGCCTCTCAGAATCCCTGACTTCCTGTAAGTCTGTGTTCAAATGCTGCCTTCAGCAGGAGGCTGTTTCCTGTGTTTCCAGATGGTAGTTCTAAGGTTACCTTGCATATACCTCCATATGTCCATGTTGTCTCTCCCTCTTAGACTGAAAACTCTTTGAAGATAAAAACTGCTTCCATGGTTATTGGTATATAGTAAGCACTTAATAAATGCTTGTTTCTTGAGAAGGTAAATGATAACAACTAACATTTATATTGCACTTTCGTTTTCACAATAAGCCTATGTACAGGTGGTTAGGTGATGCAGTGAATAGAGCAGTGGGCCTATTTGAGGAGGACCTGAGTTCAAATCCTACCTCAGACACTTAACACAAAAACTAGCCATGTGACCTTGGGCAAGTCACTTAACCCCAATTGCCCTCCAAAAAGCAAACAACAACAACAACAACAATAATCTTTTGTAGTAATTATTCCCATTTTTCCAGATGAGGAAATTGAAGCTGAGAGGATAAGTCCTATGCCTCAGATTCAGCAATTAGCCCAGTAAAAATGCTTATTTACTTGATTTGACACAGCTAGTAAATGCCCAAGACAAGATTCAAGCCCAGCCCTTTCTGAGTACAAGCCCCATGTTTTATCCAACATTTGCAGATGTTGTTGATGGCATTGGCCACCTGCATAGTACCTTGGTGGGCACTGAAATTGATATAATGATGAATAAGATGTAGTCCTTTCTCTGAAAGTGCTTGGAATCCCATAAGAAAGGAAGAGTATTACTTAATTTGACATTCTGATGAGTCCTCATTTTCATCCAGTTGGGTATTCTCTAAACCAATAAAGATGGCAGCCCCTCCAAATATTCTTATCCTCTATGAGTTTTGCCCATAGTTCTTCAGAAACCCTCTATAGGGGACCCACCCAAAACACTAGAGTCCTTCCTCTTCTTCTCTTAGTAGCTCAGGGTTACCAGTGCAAAATTCAGGGGGTTGTAAACTATTTCCCAGGAGCCAAATCCACCCCACTCCCACTTTTTTTGTTCCAACAAAGATCTCCAGCTACTCAAAAACAGACAGCAGATCAGATTTGGCCTGTAGAGGCAGTTTCCTGACCCCTGCTAAAATGTTCTTAACCAGTTTATAAAAGAAGAATTAACTTACTTTGCTTGGCCCCAGAGAAAATAAGTCATAGCTATGGAAATGTCAAAGAAACACAGTTAGGCTTTTTGTCAGGATCAGGAAAAACACTGGTTCAGGGGGTTGCCTATCTAATTGACATGACCTCATTCATACAAATCAGGATTAACAAGGTGAAGGAGAAGCATGAAGAACAGAGAAGGGTGAGATAAATGTATGTCTAAAATAGAGATTCTTTTTTTGCTTTGTTTTGGAGGGCTATTGGGGTTAAGTAACTTGCCCAAGGTCACACGGCTAGGTTTCTGTTTGTGCATTAAGTGTCTGAGGGCGGATCCCACGCTCTCCTCACTGTGCCACCTAGCCGGCCACCAAAATAGGGATTCTTAATCCATTTTGTGCCATGGACCCATTGGGCAGTCTGGGGAAGCCTATGGGTCTCATCAAGGTGGTAAAGTGACTGGAATGCTGGGTGTGGGGTAAGGAAGATGCGGGCTCAAATTTGGCTTCAGATACTTCCTAGATGTATAACCCTGGGCATTCATTTCAATTCTTTCTGCCTCAGTTTCTTCTTCTATAAAATTGTGGTAATCATAGCACCTACCTCCAAGGATTGTTGGGAAGATCAAATGAGATAAAATTTGTAAAATGCTTAATCCAGTGCCTAGGACATAGTAGGCACTGTATAAATATTAGATATTCTCAAAATAATGTTTTTGAGTGCATGCAAAAAGACCCACCTAGGATTATTTAAAAAACAGTTATATTGAAATAAATATGTAAGTTTTCCCATCCACTTTTGCAGATCCCTGGAATCTATACAAGGACTCCTTAAAGGTTTATAAAGTCTGGGATAAGAATTCTCCATCTAAAACTAGTTGGGGTTCAAGTCTTGATTAAGCTTAATATTGTTTTTGCCCATTATACAAAATAGAAATCTACAGGATGTGACAAAGAGGATCCTGAGGCTTATCAAACCCAACAACTACTATGCATTTCTGGTGATTCTTGTGGGGACAAAGGAGATCACCAGAAGAAAACAAGGAAGTATCTACCATATTCCACCCCTTCTTGGTAGCCAATGAGTTGCTGAGTCCTGTTGATTCTATCTCCTCAATGCTTGTATATTCATTCCCTTCTCACTACTCATATGGCCATCAATCAAGTTCCAGGTCTCATCACCTCTTCCCCAGACTCTTGCAAAAGTCTGATTGATCTTTCTGCCTCTAGTCTCCCCCCGCTCCAATCCATTATCCATGGAGCTGCCAAATTGATATTCCTAAAGCCTAAGTTTGACCATGTAATTTCCCCACTCAAAAAGTCCCAGTGACTTCCTAATGACTCGAGGTTACAATTTAAATTCCTCTTTTTGGCATTTACCACAATAGCTTAACAATCTGGCTCCAGTTCAGCTTTCTTGACTGATTTCCCATTATTCACTCCCTCCCCGCCCCCCACCACCACTCAGCCTTCTTTCCCTCGAAGAGCTCTCTGCTTCTGCTGGCTTCTTATTCTAGAAGATCCTTTCATCTGTAGGCTCCATTCTCTAATCAGTGTCTCTTTTCCATATCTTCCCTTATGTTTTCCAAACCTAACACTCTGGGTGCTTCTTTCATGGTATCACATCTTGATGATAACAATGGAGCATGTAAGAGGTAGCCACAAGGCATGCCTCACCCTCAGTTCATGATCAGTCCATCTATAATGATTTTTCTATCATGTATTTCATTGGTTGTAGCTTTTGCAACATTTCTAAGTAACACCTTGTTTGTAATGTTTTCTAGACTGACCATGTCCACCAACCTCCTCTCCACTACCTTTTCGGTGATCCCAGTTTTAATTCTTCAGAGATTATGATTCCTTGCCTCACTGTCAAACATTACTAGAAAAATGTTAATAACAAAAATATGGGTCTTTGGTTCAGGGAAAAATTTTGTGCATTTTTTGGGGATGCATGTTTTAAAAGTAAAAAGCTAAGTGGCTTAAAGGATAAAGCATTGGATTTACATGCAGGAAGATCAGAGTTGAAATCCTGCCTGAGACATTTCGGTAATTGTGTAACTCTGAGCAAGTCACTTAAACCTCTGTTTGTCTCAGTCTCTTCATCAGTAAAATAAAGAGAATAATAGCAACTTGTCTCATTCAAGTTGTTGTGAAGATGCAATGAAATAATATATGCAAAGTGCATATGTGTGCTATTATTATTATTTACTAAAATAATTTTGCCATTTCCCAAAAGCAATATATCCTCTTCTCTTCCTTTCATATGGTTTTGGACCCAATTCAATCCCCTTTTATAATGTTTGTCTAATATGATATACGTGTATCTGTATGTATATACATACACATACATATATTTACAGATAGATATTATGTATATATTGTATATATGAATACACAAAAATCTAAGATTAGAGGACCATAGATATAAAGGCAGAAGAGATTTTAGAAGCCATTTGCTCTACCTCTCTTACTCCATAGACGAAAAAAATGAGATCCCAGTGAAGCTAAAAATTTTGCTGAAGGTTAAACATTTAATAAGTATCAGAAACAGAATTTGAACCTATATCCTCTGACTCCAGAGCCAGCACTCTTTCGACTACATCATGTTGCCTCCTAAAGACACTACTGGGAGGGAAATGTACACAATGTCCTTGGACAGATAAGAAACATCCAACCCAAGAGATATTTGTCCTCCACTTAGTTTTTCCTACAGCAATAGACCAAATTCTATTAAGTATCTTCCATATAGAGATCTCATCTTAGACACTCTGTAGTCCTCTGGATCTTCACACAAACAGCACAGTATCATTCACAATCAGGAATACCTAGAGAATTAATTATCTATAGAGAATTCTGCTTCCATTTTGATTCTACTCTAGATCTCTCCCATGACAATGGAAAACACTTTCAGAAATTCTGTTTCTCTGACTCAATGCTTAGCTTGATAATGATGATCAAAGGGTTGTCAAAAATATTATCTCTATTATATTTCAAGAAGTCTTGTTCATCTTGACATGTGTGTGTATCTGTATATAAAACACCTTATTAGAGAAGAGTCTTTAAACCAATGCTTTGCCGTACCAAATCAACTTTTTTTAAGTGTTGTTGTTGTTGTTGTTGTTTGTCTACCTAGATCAGGAGTAGGGGACCTACAGCCTGTGGCCTACAAGTGGCCCTCTAGGCTGGGTCATCTTTGAGGACCTAGAAGACCACATGTGGCCTTGAGGCTGCAGGTTCCCCACCCCTGACCTAGATCATTAAGCCTTTCTTATTCAGACAGGTTATAAAATTCCACCTCCTCCAAGTAGCCTTCTTGGACTAACTGAAAAGGAAATATCTCCTTAGGAAAAAGACAGCAGACCAGGAGTGAAAAGATCCAGATTCAAGTATCAGCTCTACCATAGGTCATGGCCAAATATCTTTCCCTGTCTAATCCTCAATTTCCTAATCCATAAAATGTGGATAATCACATTTAGCTTACTCATCTTCTTTGGTTGTTGTGGGAGGGAGGAGGAAGGGCAGATAACATACTTTTTAGTTTAACCTGCATTGTTAACATTTTCTTCATCAGATAGACACACACACATATGTACAAATATATACACAATATACATACAAATTTTTCTCCATCACCATCACTTCTCAAGTCCAAATAATCAACAAAACAATAAGTTAGGCTTTGATTAGCAGCTTTACGAGGCGTAAATGCTCACACTAGAAATTGGTGTAAATGCTCACATTGGAAATTAAACAATCAGTTCTTGACTTTGAGCTGGCTCCAGAATGCCACTGCATGCATCCCCAATTTCTCTGCTGCCCCACAATTGTACTTTGCTTTTTTGAATGCACATCATGTTAATTGGTTATTTATTTGATTCACGTACTTGTTCAATGTTTATCTTTTATCTCCAGGTTCTTTGTCTTTCTACATTAGCATCATCTGCCTCACTTATAAGAACCTCTAAACCTGGGATCCTAAGTGTTTCATTTGACCTGTTGTTGTCATGCTTAGCTAAGCATTCAGTCAATCCCTCTTTTTGGTGAGTTCATTCCCTCTATGCACCAGTTAGTTGTTCAAAGAGAAAAGCATTCCCTGGCCACAAACTGCCCTCTGAACCCAGCCAGCTATCTCAAAAAATGCCTACTGTTGGTGAAAACTGCACTGAATTTGTAGTGGGAGCCCCAGGATTTGAATCAGTGTTGGTACTTAGTGGCTGTGTAACCTTGCACAAATTTCTTCACCTCTTTGGTCCTCAGTTTCCCTATAGAGAAAAGGTGGGTTTATGATTATGATCTAGAAAGTCCTTTCCTGTTCTCAAGCCTCTGATACTCTGGGGCAGGGCTGGATGAGAATGAGTGTAGATGGCTCAGTAGAAAAACACACAAATGTACATATGACAAATAGTGACTTGGTTAGCATCACTTTCATGCAAAGAAACCAACCCATTCATTGTACCTCAATAACTCAGAGGACTGAACTGAATTCACACTGAAATTAAGTTCTCTTCATTCTACTTTGTTTCATTGATTGATTGTTTGTTTTACTTATATAGGATTCCTTCAGTCAGATAAAGCTGCCTAGGATAAAAGTCATATGACATAGGGGGAAGGGAACAGAATATAGAAATCCCATGTATGCCACTCAGGAGCTGTGGATGCCACTCAGGAATTTGGGCAACTCTTAGTTTCCCCATATGTAAAAATAGACATTTAGATGAGATGATCACTAAAGTCTCTGCTAAATCTGAGTCCTATGATCAGTTCCCTAACTTACTATAATAGTAATAATAGCTAGCACATGCTGTTCAGTCCTATCCCACAAGTCATGAGTCCATTTGGAGTTCTTTTGGCAAAGATCCTAGAGTGGTTACTACTTCCTCCTCCAGCTCATTTTACAGATGAGAAACCTGAGGCAAACAGGGTTAAGTGCTTTGCCCAGGGTCACACAGCTAATAAGTGTCTAAGGAAGGATTTGAACTCAGGTCTTTCTGAGTACTTGTACAGTACAGTACAGTACAGTGCTCTGTCTGCTGGGTTACCTAGCTACCTAAATAGAACATAATATGTTTTAAAGTTTTCAAAACACTTATCAGTGTTAATGCATTTGATCCTTACAACAACCTTGTGAAGCAGGTATTATGATTATTCCTATGTTATATATGAGAACAATGAGACTCAGAAAGGGTAAGTGATTTGCCCAGATTACTAAAATCATGCCCAGTCCATAAACATTTACTAAGCACCTCCTATCATCCAAGAACTGTGCTCAACACTGGAGACCCAAAGCAAAAGAGGGTCCCCGCCTTGGAGGAGTCCATTATTTAATGTGGTAGCTCATAATCTAATGATAAATAATGACTATTAAGTGTCTGAAGCAGGACTTGAACTCAGGTCTTTCTAAATTCCAAGGCCAGTGCTCCATCCACTACTCCATTTGGTGTTGTTTGTCCTCATTTTTGTAGAGAACTGATGACATCACCAGCTGCTCCTTCAACAAACCAAAGTATCTCTGATTGGGGGAATAGTCATGAACACTAAATGATTTACCTGGATAAATGGTGATAATTCTTTTAGTTTCTACAATATCCTGACTAAACCTTTCAAATCTTTCTATTCCAAAATTTTGTCCCTATTGAATACATTTATCTGATGGAATTTCCTGCTTAAATGTAGTGATGAACAGCTGAATTCTAGGCTATAATCACTTCTCTGACAATTATACATGCATAGGGCAATGATTATTTAAAAACAAGTTATCTTTGCTTAGTAATGACATGGGAGAAATTGTCAGTCTAAATATATCAAAATATTTCAAATTCATGAATCAGTAAGTTTGCTTGTCTTAAAATATGAAATGATCTACCTTAATTCATTAAATGTTAGGTCAAGTATGCATTTTAGCTGGTCTTCTTTGTTATTATGGTGCAGAAAATGTTTGGAAGCCTACACTTTATTGTTGTTGTTACTATTTCTGTTATTTACTCCTATCTACTACAAGATGGAAAGAAACTTACTCATTCATCATCATGATTTGGTATCCAATCTATACACTTTACAATAATAGTTAGAGTTTGATGTATTGGATTAAATTTCTTGGATGATCTATGTTTTCATTATCTTCTCCTCCTCTTGACAAAAATCTGTTCTAGAGAGAACTTTACTATATGGAAATGTTCTTCATGGAACTTCTCATTGACTTTTGTCCACTCTGAGTTGGTGGGCATTCAATGAATAGAGTTTGCTCCAGAAAAAGTATATAGAATTTTTTTTAACATTGTTGGTTGATCTGTCAGTGATCTCATTCCTAATAATTGCTCTTCAATGTGTGGGTTTGTCCAGGTAAGAGCATTCTAATACACCCAAATTCAACTAAATTTAATCTCTAAACAGACATTAACTGATTCGATTCAGCACTAAACATCTACTGTATACTAGGTCCTAGCAAATCAAGGATGAACTGAGGCATAATTTCTGTCCTCAAGGAATTTATAGTCTAGTTACTATATAAAAGACTATAAAAAAGTTAGTATAAAAAGACAGATACCAGATTCTACTAGTTCAGGGGTAGGGAACCTGTGGCTTTGAGGTCTATGTCCTTAGGTGCAGCCTTTTGTCAGAGTTCAGGTTTTACAGAACAAATCCTTTTATTAAAGGGATTAGTTCTGTGATGTTTAGATTCAGTGAAAGGGTGGCACTTGAGGACCTAGAGGGCCCTATGTGGCCTAGAAGCTGTAGGTTCTCTACTCCTGAAACCATAAGACACATATAAATAATTACAAGTCATAATTCAGTTAATACATATGTGAATTCTAAATAATGACCCAAGAGATCCACAAGGATCACTTTTACTGGAGAGATCAGGGAAGGCTTTACTGATTCTGTTGGGGTAGAGAGTTCCAATGCAGGTTAGTGCCTCCTCTGAAACTTAAGTATCTTAGAGACTTGCCTGGAGCTTTAAGTGGGTAAATTAATTGCCCAGGGTCACACAAGCAGTATTGCCAGAGGCAAGATTTGACCCTAGGTTTCCCTGGCTTCCTAGCTGACTCTCCATGCCAGACTTACTTTCTTAGATAGAATTCATAGTGAAAATATGAAGTGACCAGATGGCATATCATCACCAGCACACTTCTCCCCTGCCCCAACCTGATAACTTCCCTACCACACTTAATAGCTTTCCCAAGACTGCTCTCCAAGGGTCTCTGGGCTCCGGACCATGGGCATAGCTGTCCCATCACCTTTTGCTTCAGGCACAAACATAAATTACTGCTTGTCTGTTGGAATAATTTATGGGGTAAGAAATTCATGAAGTAAAGTGAATGGGAACTTGTTCCTCTGTCCCTTTTAAAGTTATATCCTTATGCATGTGAAAAGAGGTTATCACTTTTGGAGGATAAGGGTTGGGTTTTTTGTTTGTCGTGATTACTTCGTAGCAGAAGTTCAAAATTAATTCTAAAATTAATTTCTATAGTTTTAGTGTTTTTTGACAACGTCCGTATCTTCTGGGTGGGTCATGGCTCAGGAAAGGGAGGTGATAGTCCATCAGATACAACATCACCGAAAGCCTACGTGAATACATCTATTTCCTCTCTTCCCCTCCTGCTTGGTTCAGAGAACATGTTGAATTTAGCCTCATATAATATCTAGGTTATTTTTCAGACTAGTTCACTACAAATATTATCAAGGTTTAGGAAAACATTGCAGGTCCCCAGCAAGGGTTACACTGATGCAGATGTTACTGGGACGCCAGAGTACAAGATAAGGTGTTTCCTACCACAGGAAGTTTCTTCTCATAGTGGGTTCACGGTTGATATTTACATAGGAAGGAAAGTCAGAGTCAAAACAAAAAAAATCATTTCATAATGTTTCAAGTATATGTTTTTCAAATGCCCCAACCCAAGTAACCTGGTTTGAGAAAGACTGACCCTGCATTTTTGAACTGATCCTCCCTTCTAATCTCCAGGTTTCCCTCCTAAGCATAAGTCACAGTGAGAGGTTTGCCTAAATCCACTCAAAGAGATAAGGACCCTTCAGCTTTGAACGTACAGATCTGCTTGTGGGAAATAACTCATACCTCCTTATTTAGCTTCACTCACACCCCCCCCAACTAACTACCACCACATCACAGCCCCTCCTCAGTCAGCCAAGCAAGCGCCCAAAGAAGTCCACAAATGGATTAGCAGCTGAAATATTTGCTTTCATTTCTAAAGACTTCACTTCAGAGCTTGTTTGTCCAATTCTATAGTTCAAATTAATTTCATACTTCAGGGATTTGCTGTGTGCATTGACAGAGTCAATGACAGAAAGGAAGTTTTATCGGAAAGGGTGTTAGTGGGGGGACCAGAGGGCTTAGGGGATAATTTGGTAATGGGCTATGGAGACTTCCTTTTCTAGGTCACTGGTTCAAATCTAGAACCTGATTTTCAGTGATTGAAAATCATTACTCTCTGACAGCCGCTTGACAATTGGCCCAAGATGGGTTGGAGTTTTATTCTGTTCCTTCAGCATACTGTAAACTGGAGTTTACAGTGGAGAGGCCAAGGATTAACGAGAAACATGGTGACTGATTTGTCAGCTCCCTTTTTCCTAGTGAAACACGTACAGCAATAGGTGATATAGGCCCATCAGTTTGTAGAGTGCAGGTGGATAGTTGGACTAGAGAAGGATGGTGGGTTCCCAAGCTCATTTTTGTCAAAAATTAAATATGATTCCATCTCTAGGCAAACTCAAAAGATATTGGGAGATACAAGATAAAAAAAATGCTTCAACCACCACTATAACTGTCACTTACTTGGGGGTGAGATGGGATGGGTAATAGAAAATGCCCACTCAAGGAAGTTAAAATATCGGAGACCAAGTAATGATGGCACCTGACCCCATAATAGGGTGGCTCAAGGAGAAGGGCCCAAATATAATTTATATAACAAATGAAGATGAAGCTTGTTGCATTGCTTCTGTAAAGATCCAATAGACCCTAGAGCAGTTTGTAGAGGAAGCTTGGTAGAACAGCTTCTGAGATCCCGAAGGAAACTAGTATTGCCCCCCTTGGAGCTGCTTTTGAGGATGAGGAATCAGAGGATAAAAGGGGAATGATCTGGTTAGAACCATTTCCTTCATCCACAATTCCAAGGGTCCAGAAAAAGGTGTGTAGCCTTAATAAAGACTCATGATTATAAAGAGCTTTACAAAGTGCCTTTACCACAATATCCCCCTGTGAATTATATTGTACAGATATTATCTCTACTTTACAGATGAGAAAATCAAGGCTCAGACAAAAGGAGCTTGCCCAAAGTCATATAACTGGGATGAAACAGAAGCTTCTCTGACTCTAAGGCCAGTGCCCTATGTTGTTCTTTAAGGAATACTTCATAAAAATACCTCTGAAAGATAGAGACCAAATGACAGTGTAGAATGTGCTATGGATTTGGAGCCAAAAGACCTGGACTTGAATCTTACTTCCGCTTCTCACTACCTTACCTAAGTGAGTGGCTGCCCTTCTCTGGCTTTCATTTTCCTTCAGTGTATTACAAACCCTTCATTTTATAGAAGAGGAAATTGTCAAATGAGATTTGACTTTTCTGTGGTCACACATGCAGGATTTGAACCCTGGCCCTTTGATAAAGCATTCTTTCTACTGTTCCAGCATAGCCTCCCCCACTGATTGCCAAGCTCCCTCCTAGTTCCAACACTGATGATTCCAAGCCCTTCAAAGTCTGACTCAAATCTACCATGCCAGTCTTAAAATAAATTATTCTAATACACATTAAGCACTAAGATACTAAATAAACATGTTATTATTGTTACTGTTTTTGCATAATCTCTGTTTATTTAGCTGGGCAATAAGCATTCAATAAGTGCTATATGCTAGGTCCTGGGGATACAAAGAAACAGAAAAACATAGTCCCTGCTCTCAGGGAGAGAGAACATGTAAGTAAGTAGGGATATATAAGGTACATATAAGAGAAAAGGTAGACAGCAATCAGAGAAAGAAGGTAACGGTAGCTGGAGGAGCTAAGAAAGGCCTGCTAGAGAGGGTGGGATTTGAACTTGATCTTGAAGGAAGTTAAGGAAGCATCCCATAAATGGGGAACAATTAATGCAAAGAAGCAGAGTCAGGAGATGGAGGGTTGTATTGAGAGAACATCAAGGAAGCCAGGGCACTTGCCTCATAGAGTGTTTGAATGGGTGAAGTGGGAGGAGGCTGTACAGGCAGAAAGAAAAATGGAAGACTTGGAACAGCTAGATGGCACAGTGGATAATCACACACTGATTGATCCTGGAATCAGGGGACCTGCATTCAAATCCAGCCTCAGATACTTACTAGCTATGTGACCTTGGCCAAGTCACTTAACCCCTATTGCCTCCAAAGAGAAAATGGAGGACTTTATATTTTGGGGATATGGGAAACCACTGGAGTTTATTGAATATGGGGAGTGACATGGTCAGACCTGTGCTTTAGAGTAATCAGGATGGTCAGAAAATAGAAAAGTTGGGGGAAAAGATGACTTTACTCTATTTTGAATATGTTGGGTCTGAGATATTTATAAGGATATCCAGTTTAAGATATCTAAAAGGCAAATTGTAGTGCTAGATATATAGATATGGATAGTATCTGACCCCTTGGGAGTTGATAAGAAGACCCACAGGGGTAGCATGGAGTGAAAAGAGAGAAGGGCCCAGGACAGAGACCTGAGGGATAGCCATGACTGAAGAACCAGCAAAGGAGACTGAGAAGGAAGTCAGAGAAGTAGAAAAAGAAGCAGACAAAAGCAATAGCTGAAAAAAAAATGGAGAAGAGAATGGATCTAGCAGGAGAAAATGCCTTACAGTGTGAAAGTTCTCAGAGAGGCCAAAAAAGATGAGGCTTATGAAAAGGCCTGTTATTTTGACCATTTAGAAATCAGTGGCCACTTTCCAGAAGGCAGTTCCAGTTGGGAACCAGATTTCAGAGGGGTTAGAAGTGAATGAGAGGAGAAGGGAAAGCACCAAGTGTAGAGAGCTTTCTCAAAGGAGAGGAGATACATTGAGTGATAGTAAAGATGGTATAATCAACTGAGGGTTTTTTTAAGGATTGTGGGGAGACAAACGGCATTTTAGCCTCAAAGGCAATGGGAACATATATATATCCAGTAGATTTTCTGTTAATTAAGACATCTGGGTGTAGATTTGCATAGACTGCCTAGGATAGCTCCAAGATCTTCATCATCACCACCACCATCATCATCATCATTGCCAGTATTTAGACAGCACTTTAAGATTTACAAATTAAACTTATCTCATTTGATCCTGAAATAGGCCTTATTATCCCCATTTTACACATAAAAAACTGGGTCAGACAAAGATGGAGTAGCTTGTCTAGGGTCACACCCTAGTAAGGATCCCAAGGCAGCATTCAAACTCAAGTCTTCTAGAATTTGAGTCTAGCACTCTATCCACTATACCACATAATGAAGATGAGGGGGTGGGGGCATAAAAATAACCAAAACACAATGGCCTCCTCTGGCACTGTGTGAAGAATACCTATGCCACTTAATTTGTTCATTCAACAAGCATTTATTCAGCATCTATTATGTATCAGGAACTATTGTAGATGATGGAGTTACAAAGACAAAAACAGGAACTGTCTTCAAGGAGATTACAATTTAATGAGAGGGGACAGTATATAGATAGATAAGTAAATGCAGAATGTATACAAAGTCCTATGAATGACATACCCAAAAAGGGAAGGAAGGGAAAGCAGAGTATTGGAGTATTGAGAAAGATCTTCTATAGGAGATTACACTGGAGATGAGCCTTGAAGGAAGCTAGGAGTTCTAAGAGATGGAGGTGAACGGGGAGTACATTCCTGGCATGGAGGATATATACCTAAGTACAGGGTAGGGAGGGAGAGTGTCTTGTTGGAAGAATGGCAAGTAGGATAGTTTGACTAGAAACTGATGATAAAAAAGGAGTCCAACTGGAGATCCAGATTATTCCAGGTAGTCTGCAATGATTGCTCAAGGTTGAGTGTCTGCAGAAGTAAGAATAACAGGACACTAGTGCTCTTAACCTGAGCCAAGGTCACAGCTCTGTGAAAGGACAATGATGGTATCCTCTGGGGACAATTTCCTTTTATCAGAATCAAGTACCACTGAAGAATCTTTTATTATCTCAGGTCTGGGTCTCGGGCAACAATAGAGATTAGAGAGGAGAAGGAAGAGAAGGTTGAAGAGTTTTTTAAAAGTCTCAATTTCTTACTCTTTTAAAATGAGGGAATTGGACTGGATGGTCTATGCATCGTTCTAGTCCTAAATATTATTATCTTATGAAAAGGAAGAGAACAAAGAACAAGGTGGAATAGTGGTTAGAATGTGGAACACAGAGCCAGAAAGATTTGGGTTCAAATCCCTCCCTCCAGCTCTGCAAAACTTGGACAATTCTAAGCTCTAAGTCATAGGTTCTTCATATGCAAATGAGAATTTTGGACCCAAGTCTCTAAGGTGCCTTCCAACTCTAAATATCTGATTCTAGGATGAGAAGGAAAGCTTTTTGGAGCTATAAGTGAGATTTAGGGGACAGGTAGATACCAAAGGTGGATAAACAGTGATGAAAAGGACTTGGTGATTCCTTACACCATAGTTACTAGTTCCCACCAAGGTAAACTTGATTCTACCCACTCTGGCTCTTTATAATCATCAAAAGAGCAACCAATTACATAGCATTTTTAAGTCTTCAAAGCACTTTGCAAATATTATTTTGGTTGATCCCCACAACAACCTTGGGAGGTACATTTTATTGTTATCCCATTTTATAGATGAAGAAACTGAAACTGAGAGTAATTATTAAGTGACTCTTCCAAGGTCACACAGATAGTTTCTGGGCAGGATTCTAATATTTCTTTTATTTTCCTGACTCTTATTCCTATACTCTACTCACTTATGGCCCAAGTAGGTCAAATTTTAAGGACAAAGTCAACCCAAGATATGAGACAATTTGCTTCCTGAGTTCATTTCCTCTTTCTTATTCTCTACCCCCATTCCAAGTGGACTTCAATGAGGAGAGAATTACATCTACTTCCTCATCTACATAATGGCAGTTTGTTACCAATCAATCATTAAAATTTCTTAAGTGCCTACTATGTACCAGTCACTCTACTAAACAACAGGGATTAAAAAAAAGAGTAAAAAAGGAAAACAGCCCCTGTCCTCAAGGAATTGACAATTTAATGGAGTTTATAATCTACATTCCTGCTCAAAGTGCTATAATAATTTCTGAAAGGGAATGATATTGGCAATTTCTGCAGTAGGATTATTGGTCTTTTTTCAAACACAAGTTAATGTCTAAAGTCCACCTCTCACATTCTAATTCACCTTGTGTTCTAGTGTTCCTTTCAGTTCTGAAATATGCTTTCATTGTTGCAAGGTTTTAATGGTCCTTCTACCCCCAATATTCTTGCCTTCCCTTTTGTTTCCCTCTCCCACGTCAGGCCACCCAGAATTCACCTGGGCTGCTCGACTTGGCTTAGATGACATAGGAGTCACCAGCTCTATTTCTTCTGGTGAGATGGAAGGTGACCAAGCCTTACCAGCCTCCCTAAGACTAGGCAACCAAGGCCCAAACTTTAGTGACTCACACAGGTAGAAAGTGACAGATCCCAAATTCTACATCTTTTTCACTGAACCATCCTTGTTCTGGGAAATTGAGTCTGAAAGCAATTCCCAGCAAAGAGTCCAGACATGCTGAAGAGTGCACCTCTGAATGACAGGCCAGCCAAAGGAATATGATTGTACTGAACACACATAATTAATAATTAGGAAGGGAAAAGAATCTGTTTTCCTTTGTAATTAAGTCACTCTACAAGAGTTAATGAATGTCATTCATTATAGCTGAATGAATCAAAAGCTAGGTGATTTTGACCTGTTCCTGGGAGAGACCACAAACTAGTTAGTTTTGAAGGAAGATTTATTGTCACTCTTTCTCAACTAGCTAAAGACAGTGATGGAAAAGTTAGTGCTTGGTGTTCCTCATCATTTCCTTGGTGCCAGCTTTGGTTCAGGAAAGAACCTTGGCCTTTGCACTGCCCAAGGGAAGTGTTTTTCACTACCTGCAAGCAACTTTCGCCCCATACCCTGAGAAATTCCCTGGGTTAATTTCAGGAAGTGGGAAATGGATTCAAAGCTTCCCCTCAGCCTTCCAGATTAACTTCCTATAACCCAGAGTCTAACATTCCCACTGGTTTGAGCCAAACAACACAGGAAGGAAGGGCTCCCTTTGGCAGCATGGACAATGGGTCCTAGAAAGTCATTTTAAGGATTCAGAGATATGCCTTTGAGAGCTTCTTATTTAAGTTTCTTTAAATTAGAGGTTCTTGACCTTTTTGTGTATCTTTTGGACCCCTTTGGCAGTCTGGTGAAATCTATGAACCCACCCTCAGAATAATGTTTGCATATGCATAAAATAAAATATATAGTATTACAAAGTAAACCAAATATTAAAATACAGTTCTCAATTTTTTTGTAAAAAAACAAGTTCGCTAGACTAATAAAATAAGATTAGTAAAAACCACTTATAAATAAAAATAAACTAAAAAGTAAACTGACGGAAAACTCCTTGGTGAAACAAAAAAACAAAAAAAGAGTTGTAGAAAAAAGTCTCTGGACTTGAAATCAAAGTAAGGATTGCTAAATCTAGTCTTCATTTCTGAGGAGCAAATAGCAACACAGCTGAAGTTAGCAGCTGGAACCAGAAAGAAGGTCCATTATCTCATGTCTAGTGGGAATAGACCAGAGAGTGACATGCCATGGTCATGAGATGAGTGGGATGCCATAAAGTAATGGAAATGAAAGGCCAGCAGAGAGCAATGCCAAGCAGAAAACTATACATTCACCTGACATGGTGAGAGCAGAAGCAGGGCAATAAAAGGCATGGAGTCTACCAGCATTAGAAGCCTGAGTTGTTCCTTTACAAGTAGACTCTAGTAACATGTTTCCTATGTGCACGTCCCTCTATAAATGTACTTTAGCTATGTGTCCACTCTTCTCATTCGTGGTGTGTATATTTGTGGGCAAGTCTCAGGTTTATGGAAAATATGTTTTATTCCCATTTTTATTTACTCTTCTATTTGACTAAATATCATTTTTAGGGAAAAAATACAAGTTCATGGATCTTAAGTTAAGAACTCCTACTTTAGAGAAAGTTTATCTGTGTTCTTTTCTACCATTTGAACCCCAGAGTTTGTGAAACTAAGGATTCATGAGATGCAAGCTTCATTCCCTCAAAAACCTATCCCAGTATGGACCTGGAAATTTTAAGTGTGCAAGAAAATGAAGCCAACATCTCACAAATCCTTAGAAGGAAAAAAGGTTTTAACTTTCATGGGCAACAGTAGTGAGAGACTGGAATGGTTGTATACAATGCTGGGCTTGGAGTCACCAGATCATTGAATTGAGAGCCTACAGAGAGCTTAGAGATCAGCTAATCTAACTCCATTATTTTGCACAAGGAAACTAAACCTATAGAGGTGGGGTGACTTATCCAAGGTCTTGTTAATAAGTAGCAGAACCCAGATCCAAATGTTGTTGTCCTTGTTGTTGGGTCATTCAGTCATGCCCAACTCTTTGTGACCTTATAGACCATAGCATATAGACCTTTCTATATTCCACTCTCTCTCCTAGTCCATTCAAGTTCATGTCGATTGCTTCCATGACACTATCTCTCTTGTCTCATCCTCACCCATCCTCTTTTCCTTTTGCCTTCAATCTTTCCTAACATCAGGGTCTTTTCCAACGAGTCCCATCTTCTCATTATGTGATCAAAGTATTTAAGTTTCAGCTTTAGTATTTGGCTTTCCAATGAGTAAACTCAAATTTAGATCTACTCAATAATAGCTCACATTGATAGAGCATTTTAAGGTTTGCGAAGTGATTTACATGTGTTATCTCATTCTGAGCCTCACAATAACCCTGGGATGTAGGTACAATGACTATCGCCATTTTATAGAGGAAACTGAGGCAAACAGAGCTTAAGTGACTCTACCAAGGTCATGGAGCTATTAAGTATTTGGGATAGGTCTCAAACACAGGTCTTCCTTCAGTTCCATCACTATGTCCCCTACTCCACCTAGCTGCCAAATCTACTGTGTGACTCTTGACCCTAACATAGACCTGATCCTTCAAATTCCTAGAAGCTCCACTTGAAACCAGAGATATCACTGGTTTTATTGGTGCAATTCGGATTTAATGACCTGATGCTTCTTATCAATACCCCAGAACATTTATACTAATGTTATTACAAGGACCTAGAAGAGATTACATAGCATGGAGAGGGCCTAGCCTAGTCACATAGAACCTCCAGGTTTCTTGAAGAAAGAAAAGCAATAGTCTCATGGACAAAGAAAGGTACTATGAGGATCATCTCTTTCCCTTACCCCCACCTTCACCCTCTTAGTGTTAATCTATCAATAAGACTTTATTCAGTACCTGCCATGTATCAGGCAAAAGTGAGATGGTCCCTGCTCTCAAGGAGCTTACATTCTACTGGAGGGATAGAGTATGTCACACAGGACTAAATGCAGGGCATACACAAGCTCATTGCATAGTGACAAGAAGGGGACAACAGGAAGGACCTCTCAAACTCTTGAAAGGGGTGTCCTTTAAGCTTAGCCTTGAGAGAGGTTGGGATTCCCTGATATATCTAAGGCTTGATATTATATAAGCCTATGCAATGACGGGCTGGTGGCTATGCCAAGAAGATGGTTAGAAAAGCAGAACCGGACTCCAAGAGATAGACCAGGTTTGGTTATTCAGATCTGGGATTCAACTACTCAAGCAGAGAGAGGAGAGTTAAATACATAGGAGGTGATAAGACAGATAAACAGACAGAGAGAAAGAGAGGTATTAAAGAGAAGGTGGACCAAGAGTGGAAAGAACTCTGGACTTGGGGCCAGAAGACTTGAGCTCAGATCCTGTCTT
Organism: Gymnobelideus leadbeateri; assembly: GCA_011680675.1. Lineage (NCBI taxonomy): Eukaryota > Metazoa > Chordata > Mammalia > Diprotodontia > Petauridae > Gymnobelideus > Gymnobelideus leadbeateri. The sequence continues at coordinate 251,768 of WOXC01012335.1, read as the reverse complement.
TGCTAATTACTATTTGTGTGACCTTGAGCAAGAGCCATCCCTTCTCTGGGCCCCAGAGAACCACCCTTCTTTAAAGGAAGGGGTCAGTGTTCATTCAATCTTTAAGGTCCATCCAACTGTGACATTATACAATATATTGCCTTCCTCATACTCCCTGTTATCTCAGCCTCCTTCCCCAAATCTCCTAGAGGCCCACAACTTGGGGGCTTTCCCAAAAGGATTTCCCTAAACCTCTGCTTCCCTTATCCCCACCAGCTCAAGCCCATAGCCCATCTCAAAGCCATTCCCTGAACACAAGTACACATACTTTTCTCTTATTCCCTCCCCTCCAACCCAGGACTTTTCTTTCTCTATTTCTTCTTTCCTTCATGCCACCCCCTACTCTGAGCTCCTTGCACAATGCACATACTCGGAAGACAAGTCAGGAGTGGGAGTGGCCCCAGAATGGAGTCTGGCACCATCAGCTTGGGCCGGTTAAGTGCAGCTTAACTGTGTCAATGGCCTCTGCACCCTAGGTGAGTGAAGCATAATGGGAGGGGGGATGGTATGGAGAAGGGGGATCTTTTCCACCCCTCTCCATTTAGTTGGGAGGATTTGCTTTGTTTAAGCAGGCCCATACTCCCCTTCGCTGCTGATTTATGGGCCAGGACGAAGGTTTCTATTTCTGCCTTTCTGCAGGATCATCAGGAATTACGGATCAGTGGGTCATTGTGCACTAACCCCTCATGCAAAGGCCAGGCTTTGCCTCTAGGCCAGAACACCCCCACCCCCACTTCAATCCCACCCCCAGAGGCCAAAGAGAGTTTCCCAGCAAGTGGGGCTACAAGTTCCCCATGCCCTACGTATGCTAGCCAAAAGCCGGCCTCATGCAGCTTGGTAAATACCTAATGCCCTCATGCCAGACCAAACATACTGCAGTTCCAGGGTAGGAAGCTCCAGAGAAAAGGGGAAAAAATAAAATGCCATCTGGGGAGGAGCTTTTGTAATTAAATTAAGCCAGTGAGGTCTCACTGAGAAGTCTGCAGCTCTGGACTCTGCTGGGCTAGAATCAGCAGAGCATTCTATGCCAGGGAGGCACAGGAGGCTGGCACAATGATTTTCTTTCTCTCCATTTCCAGTCCATTCTTCTATAACTTACGACCTTTTGCTTTTTATAGTAAGAAGACTAGTGTCGGAGTTAGCCTGGGTTAGAGTTCTTTCTCTGCTACTTAATGGTTAAGAGATACTGAGCAAATCATTTCCTTTCTCCTGATCTCCTGTAGAGCTTTAGACAAGATGACCTGAGAGGCCCCAGCAGCTCCAAGTCTTAGTTCCTCTGTTTCCCCTGCCCTCACAGTCTCAGGTTGTCAGTAGGAAGAAGCGAGGCATAAATGGAATGAACACTGGACCTGACAGCAGATCTAGCTTCCTGTCTCAGTCTGAGCCTCAGTTTTCTTTTCTGCAAGACAAGGATAATAATACTTCACAAAATTGTTGGGAGGAAAGCTCCTTTGTTTCTTGTATTGTTTTTCTGGAAGTGTGATCTCTTCCAGATGAGGGAACTCCCAGTGGAAAAACAGTTTCTATAGCCATTTATCAGCTACTCTTCTGTTTTGGTCTTTCTTCATATCCCTAGAGCTTAGCATAGTACCTGGCAGATAATAAGTGCTTAACAAATGTTTGTTGATTGACTAACTGTAACCTACAAACTTAGAAAGATGATGGGGGCACCAAGACTAAATTTAAGGGACTCTTTCTTGGTCACACAGCCAGTGTGGGCCGGAGGAAGTACCTCAATTCAATTTAATCCAATTCAATAAGCATCTGTTAAATACCTATCATGGGTCAGGCATTGGGATAAAAAGCAAAACAGCCTCTGCCTTCAGCTTAAATTCTACTGGAGGGGGGGGGAGTAGGAAGACAGCATGCACATAGGAAATTAATTACAAAAAAATGTTGGTTTTCCAGATTCCAAGGGCAGGACGATAGCCATAAGACCACATTGCCCCTATTGAGATGTTAAACTCTTCATCTGTATTTGCAATGGTGAATTATTATTGATTATTCTTTCTTCTGATTTCATGGGATCAAAGATTTAAAGTTGGAAAAGGACCTTATTGACCTTCTATTCCAACCCCCTGGTTTTACAGATGAGAAACTGAGGCCCAGAAAAGTTGAGAGACTCCTTCAGGGTTATACAGTTTTAGTCTCTGAAGAGCATTTGAACCCAGGACTTCCTGGTTCCATACCCAGCATTTATTTGCTATTAACACTCTGCTTCTTCTACTACTATGTTTTAGAGAGAAACATAGTAATAGTTTTGTTTCCCATACTTATCCTTTGCTCCACATTGGGAGCTTGACCTGGTATGGATTTATCTATTCACTGCCTAACAGGGTTGGGGGAACCCTAATGATCATGAAGCCCCAAGCCTCCCCCTCCTCGGGCCATCCCCTTCTTTCTCCCTTGTTTTTATTTTGTATTCATTCTGTTTACATCTATTTTAAAATTTTTTATTTCATTTTTAATTTAGGAATAAAACAAGAATATTTATATCCATCTTGTATATTCTTCTCTCCGTAGTGAGAGCCTGCCCCAAAGGAGATGAAGCAAAGCCTTTGGGAAAACCATTGCATCACAGCAATGGGGTTCTGCCGATCCACTTCTTGCTGCCAAATGCTATTCCAATCCCATTGCTCTGATCTGACGCCAATCCCAAGGCAAGCGAAAGGGGTGCTAGGATCCCCAGGGGGCTGGCAAGCAGGCCGGCTCACAGCTGCTCAGACACACCAGCAGCAGGGTGGAGGAGTTCCAGTTGCAGTAGTATACCTGCCCCAGGGCAAGTAGGTAGGCAGGCAAGATGCCATATGCCCCGAGTACCAACTGTGTGTACAGCTCCCAAGATGGGACCCTGCGCAGGCTGGCAGGGCAGCGTCTATTTAAAAAGAGAGAACCTCAGTTTCCCCATCTGTAGTTTAGTGTGTGTGTGTATGTGTGTGTGTGTATATAAACATAGCTCTATACATATGTGTGTGTGTGTGTGTGTGTGTGTGTGTGTGTGGAGAGAGAGAGAGAGACAGAGACATAGAGAGAGAGAGAGAGAGAGAGAGAGAGAGAGAGAGAGAGAGAGAGAGAGAGAGAGGAGAGGAGAGGGGAGACTGACTTAAAAGATTGCTGTGAGGCTAATTTGAGATTTATGAAAACTGTTTTGAAACCTTAACAAGAGGTTCTACCAACTTCACCTGTTGCTGTCATTGTAATGGCAGTGAGAGACTTCAGAATTAAAACCACAGAATGTTAACATTGTATGGGATCTTGAAGGTTATCCAGAGTTCCTCAATTTGAGAAGCAACTGGGTAGAAAGGAGAGGGTGCTGAACTTAGAATCAGGAAGACTTGAATTCAAATCCCACAGCAGACATTAATAACTGTGTAATCCTAGCCAGGTCACTTAACCTCTGTGGGTTTCAGTTTCCTTATTTGCAAAAAGAGGGACTGAACTCTCTGGTCTCCAATGTCTCTTCCAGTTCTAGATTAATCCTATGCAATCCTATGATTCCAGAGGTGAAGATTCCCTCAAAGATGGGAAGTAACTTGAATGAATGAATAAATGAATGAATGAAACATTTATTAAACACCTCTTATATGCAGAGCTTCATGCTAAGCTAAGCACTGGAGATACAAATAGAAATTTAAGATAGTCTCTTCCCTCAAAGAGCTCACATTCTAATGGCCAAGGACATAAGCAAGGTTATTGGCAGAGCTAGAACAATGAATTTAATTAACGGATATTGGACAAGGAAGGGACTGTAGACTTCCATCATTCAATCCTACCTATTGTTTTATCAATCAACTAGCATTTGTTAATGCCTGTCAGGGACTGTGTTGGCTCCCAGGGATGCAAAGAATGACCAAGAATGAAACACTCTCTACCCTCAAAGGCTTTACATTCTACTTGTTTTACATATATGTGTGTGTGTGTGTGTGTGTGTGTATATATATATATATATATATATATATATATATATATATATATATATATATAGGATAGATGTAAACAGAATATATATGAAATAAAAATAAGGGAGGCAAAGAGGGAGGACCCAAGGAGGAGATGGGAATCAGGAAAGGCTTCATATAGAAAGGGGAGCTTGAGTTGCCTTTGAGTATATAGTAAAGGACCCTATGGGGTAGTAACAGCTAGGCAGTGTGTTCTAGGCATGTAGGATAAATATTGCAAAGGCATCAAACAAGGAGACAGAATACTATGTGTGAGGACGAAAATGAAGGCCAGTCTGACTCTACTGTAAATTGTACACAGGAGAGTGATATATAATGAGGTCGAGAAGATAGGTTAGAGGCAGGTTGTGAGGGGTTTTGAAAGCCAAACTGAAGAGTTAATTTTTTTTTTATTCTATAGGGGAAAAGAAACCATTGGAGGTTTTTTTATTATTACTAACATATAACTAATAATTATTATTATTATGTAATTAATATATAATTAATAATAACTGGCATCTCAAATCTTTTCTATATGTTGTATTATTTGTGTCTCACATTCAATCATAAGCATTTCTTAAGGATTTACTATGTGTTAAGCACCATACTTAGTGCTAGGGACACAAAAAAAGGCAAAAATACAGTTTCTGCCCTCCAGGAATTTATATTCTAAGGAGGAAGACAAAACACAAAGCAACCACTTACATACAAGATATATAGTGTCGATGGGAGGTATCTCCAAAGAGAAGCTACTAGAATTGGGGGAGCAATGGGGGGGGCAAGAAAGGCCTCTTACAGAAAGTATGATTTGAATAGAGGCTAGCAAGAGCCAGAGAAGCCAGGAGACAAAGGTGAGGAGCAAGAGCATTCCAGATTTTTTTTTTGGGGGGGGGTGGTGTGGCGAGAAGGAAAAGACACAGAGTCAGCAGATGGAGGCATATCATATGTGAAGAGTAGCAAGAAGGCCAGTGCCATATGTATAATATTATTATCCCCATTTTGTAGATAAGGAAACCAAAACTCAGTAATGAAATGGATGATCACATAGCTAGTAAGTGTCAGATGACAGATTGAGAAAACTTTGACAAATAGTTTGCTAATACTCTAATAAACTAGATGTATGTAGCCAGAGGCATGTCCTCACATTTCATTAGGGGAAGAACTCGGGGAATTAAAAAAAAAAATTAAGGACAACTTTTACAGAACACAATCACAAAGCACATGATTTTTATTCATCAGATGAACTAAAGAAACTAAATTTTAACCAAATTTGTTTTTAATTAGAAATAAACTTTATTGAAAATATGAGGTGTTCCCATGGGACATTAGTGTATTCCTAGGCATTCCTGTGGCATACCAATGTATATCAAATTCTTCTGATCTATATAAGTCTGGTAAGCCTACTGGCCACTGACTTAAGAACTTTAATAAATTTGTGATCTTGTCAAAGTGAGTATTTCCTGCAAAGTGGCAGATCAATCAGAAACTTACCATACTTCCTCACTCTGTTCCATTCTTGTCCATCTCTCTCCATAATTCCTTCACAGAGAATCTATATGATATTCATCTAAATTCTTCACCATTCTCTGATTATCCCCTCCTCTAACCACGACTCATTTTTCCTGATTATTTCCTGGATAATCCCATATATGCTTCCTCTTCAAGTCAAGTCAAAAGAAGCATTTAATTAAGCATCTATTATGTACCAGGAGCAGTTAAATGCTGAGTATGCAAAGAAAGGCAAAAACACTGGGCCTGCATTATGGAGGAGTCCCCATGAGAACTATATACAAAGAAGATACAAATAGGAGATTATCTGAGGAAAGTCATTAACATTAAGGGAGAACATAAAAATCTTGAAGACATGAGCTGAGACTTGAAGGAAGTCAGGAGACAGTCTATGAGGATGGACAAAGTTCTAGGCATGTGAGGTCAACCAGTGAAGATGGCTGGGGTGTCTTTTTCAAAGCCTAGCAAGGAGACCAAGACCACTTGATCTTATGGTACTTGGAGGGGAGTAAAGTACAAGAAGATGAGAAAGGTAAGAAAGGGCAGCTTATGAAGGGCTTTAACAGCCAGACAGAAGGAACCCCTGGAGTTTACTAAATAAGGGAGTGACATGGTCAGACGTGTGCTTCAGGAAATGCTTCAGCCTACTTCTACTAACCATAAGTCTCTGGTGCCCTTTGGATCAGTCACCATATTCATTCTTTAGAGAACATAATTCACAGTGATATACCATCACCAAATGGAATGTTACTTTAAAAGCTGGGTTTTTACATCAAGAAGCAGGTTGGGATCAGTGAAAAGGGGAAGCAATTTCCTCTACATGCTGACAAGAACTCTTTTTCCTATTGAAATCTCAACCCAGCTCATTTATCCATCTTCAGTTGGGGCCTGGCCAAGATACATCTACTGATGAAATCATTCAAAGAGCAGCCCACCTTACTGCATGACAGAGAGTGCACAATGGGCATTCTTGATAGATTTGTGTGTATTTTTTTCCACCCATATGGATTTCCAGGTCACATTCTGAATGGTTAAAAATCTCACTTAGGAGACATTGTAGTACTCCAGAGCTTCAAGCCACAAGCACGATGTCATCCACAAAAAGGAACATCTGGAAGAGCTCATCATATACAGGGAATCCCTGTTCCATTTGGATGTTATATGGGACATCTTCCATGGATGTGACAAACACATTTGGTGAGCAGATCTTTCTCTGTTCTTTCTTTTTTCTTTTTCCTCATTTGGTACTGATAATAAGAGGACCATTAAACAAAGTTATTTGTATGATTGCATCAACTGAGGAATCTTGGATGATCTTGACATGTGAATGGCTCTGCCACTCCTTCCCATGTAACTATAGGCAAGTCACATCATTTCTGAACACCCTTTCAGGTCCCTTCCAGCTCTGAACCTGCGATCCTTTAAAGATGTTGGCTTTTTTAAAGCAACAAACGATAAACCTAGCAGGATTTCGTACTGTCTAATCCTTTTATGAAGGGGATCTGTTCTGTGAAGTTTGGATTCAGTCAGAGGACCTAGAGGGCCACATGTGGTCTCAAGGTCACAGGCTCCCCACCCCTGGACCATGCAGTCAGTAGCAAGGCTGTGAAGATAGGGTCTGCATAGAAAACTATTTGTGAAATCTGACATGTTCCCTTCTTATATTTCAAGGGTTTCCTTGCTGTGTGTGTAGATCACAACCATAAATATTTAATAGAGCTAAGAAAGTAGGTATTTGAGTCAATAGTCATAGATGGCTACTAAATTGCCTCCTTTTGTTAATAATACTACCCATAATACTTTTCTAGTCAACCAAGTCAGATAACTTGGCAAGAAAGCTCTAGAGCTATCCAAATGATTTTACCCCCAGCACACATGCTTTTTGGGTGTGACTGATTAGATCTCCCCACCCTTCCTTTCTTCCGTTTCAGTGTCTTTTCAACTCCTTCCTATTGTGCATCAATGATACTGTCAATAATAACACAATTTGAAAAGGAATCATTCCTATTTTTCATTTTCATTTCATTCCAGTTTCATCTATAAATACTATTGAAATATCCTGACTTAGAAGGGTCTCATGCAAACTCATTTTCTCCTTCACTATTCATAGGGTGAACACTTTGATTCATTATCTCCAAGTATCTGGTATCTATCTTGTTTATACACAGTTATTTACATGTTATCTCCCCATTTAAACTGTGAACTCCTTGAGGGTGAGGGCAGGAACCATTTTTGCCTTTCTTTGTTTCTGTAGGGCTTAGCATAGTGCCTGGAATATAAGAAAAAGAGCTTCAAAATTGCTCATTGACTGACTTACTGATAGAATCCTAGATTTTAAGCTGGAAGGGACATTAGAGGTGACATCCTTCCCTTCATTTTACAAATGAGGAAACCGAAGTCAAGGGATTTGACTCGGAGTCTAGTGCTTTATCCATTACACCACCAAGTGATCTTTCAGTAATCTCACACCATTCCCTTCCTTTCCTTTCTCCTCCTCCCCACTCCTTAGTATGGGAATGAGTGTTTTCCAGCTAATATGGTTTGTGAGGCCTCTTAGTCTCCTTGTTGTGGTGATGGAATTAGTTACATTTCTGTAGGAAATGATGATAATCTCTGTCAACATCTCTATCCATTTTCCAATTTTCTTATATATTCAGACTATATGTAAATATATACATGTGCATATATAATATTAGAGTATATTAGACTAAGGCTGTTTTACCTAATGCATTCCAATCTTTTTATTTCTTCAAACTTGTTCCTGACTTTAACTTTTATTAATAACTCAAGCCTTCTGACTGCACCCAGATGGCCAATGTAGAAATTGCCCTTAGAGTTGTTTTCAGTTAAGATAATCAATTTCACTGGGATATTTGTGGCTTGCCATGTCTAAACTACTCTTGCTAAGTAATATGGATGGAAAGCTTCAGGATATTCTATAAATCTTTGACCTCCTTTTTTGTTTTTTAACATTTTTAAAGTTTTGAATTCCAAATTCTATCCTTCCCTCCCTCTCCTTCCCCCTTTTTGAGATGGTAAACAATCAGGTATTGGTTATACATATGTAATTATGTAAAACATTTCCATTTTAAGTAATTTTGTACAAGAAGACTTGAATAAAGGACATAAAGTTAAAGCAGGTGAAAAATAGCATGTTTCAGTCTGTATTCATTCAATGTCAGTTATTTCTCTGGAAAAGGATAGTATGTATCACCGTTAGTCCTTTGGGGTTGTCTTAGATCATTGTATTGCTGAGAATAGCTTAAGTCATTTACAATTCTTCATCAAACAATATTGCTGTTCCTGTGTACAACGTTGTCCTGACTTCATTTTGAATCAGTTCATGGAAGTCTTTCCAGGTTTTTCTGAAATCATCCTGCCTGTCATTTCTTATAATACAATAATGTTCCGTTACATTCACGTACTACAGCTTGTTCAGTTATTTCCTAATTGATGGGCATTCCTTTGATTTCCAATTCTTAGCTACCACAAAAAGAATTGTTATAAATATTTTTGTACAAATAGATACTTTTTTTCCATTTTTGGATGTCTTTGAGATATAGACCTAGCAGTGGTATTGCTGGTTCAAAGGGTAGGCAGAGTTTTGTAGCCCTTTGAGCATATCAGTCCCCTTTTAATATTATACTTTCAAACATAGTCTTCAACATCTTTTCATCTTTGTCCTGAAATCACCAAGTAGTGACTTATATGACTTGGTTTAAGAGATTTTGTAAAGATTTTCATGAAATTTCTCTACTTCTTTATCCTCTGCAAGAGAAATTTGCACATTTATTTTCATAGTTGTCTTTTTACCCATATGGATCATGAGCTCCATTAAGCAAAATGACTAAATGACATATGAAGTGATTTTTCTTATCGTTTTTGGGCACAGTATGAAACCATCTTTTATTTATTTCTCCAAGGCTGTGAGCTTTCTCTCTACTTAGCTGGGATAGCCTAGTATCTTCTGTTTTCATTTACAGTAAGAGTGCCAAGGCTGAAATATTCCTATTCTTCCAAAAGTATGTCAATGTGTTGAACAAGGACCACACAATTAAAGGTAAGTTAACATTTACAAGTAATTTTAAAAACTATTCATCTCTTAGTACCTCTGTTACTATCACTGTAGAAAATGAAGGGGGTCTACAAAACTGATGGCCACCATCTTTATTATACTTTGTTAATAGAATTTCATGGTGAAAGAATTCACCACCTATTGGCTAACTGATAATGATGATGATGATGAAGAAGAAGAAGGAAAAAGAGGAGGAGAAATATTATATAAAGGTATCTATAGATGATAGATAGATAGATAGATCCATCTCACTTTAAGCTTTGCAAAATGTTTTACATTTGTTACCTCATTTTATCCTCATAATAATCCTGGGAAATAGGTGTTATTATTTTCATCCCTATTTTACAGATGAAGAAACAGACAAAAAGAGGTTAAGTGACTTGCCCAGGATCACCAAGCTAGCAAATGTCTTAGAACCAAATTTGGATGCAGTTCTTCATGATTCCAAGTCTCTCTATCCACTGTACCACTAGCTGATGACATGTTTAGAAACATTTGTTATAAAATATCATTTGTCAATATCACTTGTTTGTAATGTAGGTTGATCTAGGAGCCCCTACTCGATTTGATGGAATTTTCTTAATCAGTTTGATAAGATTACAGAGCAGGGGCCATTGATGGAACAGACAGGCCTGACTCAGGCTGCTCTGGTAGTACAGGTTTGTGTACTGGAAGAACATGGTATACTCACAGTTGTTGTGGTTCAGTCATTTCAGTAATGTCTGACTCTTCATGATCCCATTTGGGGTTTTCTCAGCAGAAATACTGGAGAGGTTTGTCATTTCCTTCTCTAGCTCATTTTATAGGTGATGAAACTGTTAATGGGCAAGTGACTTGCCCAGAGTCATTCAGCTAAGAAGTGCCTGAGCAAGATTGGAAGTCTTCCTGACTCCAAGCCCAACACTCTATACTCTGTGCCACTTCCCTGCCCTTCCAACAATTAACAAAAGGAAGTTTACTTAGCCATAGCATGGTCGTGATTCTAAGCAAGGATGAAGGACTCGTTCAGGTAGTCTCCCTTGTCTCCAGACAGAAACACGTCTGGTCAGCATGCTATAATGACTTGCATGGCAGAGAGAGTTAGCCAAATTAGAGCTGCATCTACTCTCTGTGGGGAGGCTTCTTTTATGCCCTTAGGTGACAAGAAAGTTTCATTAGTGATGGAAGCCTTAGCCCTCAGTAACAATTAAGTCAATGGAACAGCTTCTTTGCATGTTAGGAAAAAAAAAGTTTAGTCTACATGGTAGAGACCATGGTAGATATTGCTTTTAATAAGGCATCCCCCACAAGTCTTAGCCCCTCCAGAGATAAAAGATCAACTTCTCTATTCCAAAATGATTGATGACTACCAAGGGGGGCAGCTCCTCCAGCCAGCGGCAATTCTTCTTCCTTTACCATAAGAGCTAGCTGCAAAATGACTCTTCCTTTTATCCTTCTCATCCCTCCTTTTTCTTGAATTTCTGTACTCAAGTATATAGCAACAGACCCTCTTCTACCCCCGAGTCTGAAGACTAATGAATCTAATGAGCTGCTTGAGTGTTTTGTACCTCTCATAGTTGTTTCTCTGTATTTGTATCTATTGTATCTCATATATTTTCTGTGGTGGAAGAAAGAAATAAAAAGCTACCCCATACCCAATGTCTACATTTTACATTGAGTGCCTGTGTGAGAATTGAGTAGTTAGTTATGTACATTGGGGGAAATCTAGACATAAGCTATCCCTAGACTCTGTTTTTATATATTTTCCTGGTGAAATCCAGGTGGGGCCATAAAAAGGTTTAATGACCCTTCGGGTGTCAGCTCCTAGCACTGGATCACTCCAAAAATGAACATGCCATTCTATCAGGTCTAAGAACCTGTAGTTGGTGATATAGAATTGTGAATATAGAAATGACACAGCCTTTGTTCTTAAGGAGTCTATGATCTAGTAGGAAGGAATGACATGGATGCCAATTCTGATCCATGGCAAACACAGATGAATAGGAGGAAAGTAAGAATAGCTCTGCGGAAAATGTCAGAAGGGAGACATCACTTAAAGAGACTCACCAGAGAGTAATAAGAAGAACACTGAAGTGAGTCAGAAAACCTAGGTTCTAATCATGGCTCCACTAAGGATATTTGTGAGGGGAGGGGAGGGGAGGGACCAAGGGGATGGGAGGGGAGGGACCAAGGGGAGGGGAGGGGGAAAGGGGGGGAGGGACAGAGAAAGAAGAGAGGGGGGAGAGAGGGAAAGAAGAAAGACAAGGGGGTGAGATGGGGGGAGGACAGAGAGGGAAAGAAAGAGAAAGAGAAGGTGATGAGGGGGAAAGGAAAGATAGGAGAAGGTGAGAGAAACAGGAAGAAAGAGAGAGAGAGAGAAAGAGAGAGAGAGAGCTGATTCCTGATGTCCCTTTCAGCTCTAATTCCTGTGATGCCATGCCTCCTCTGGGTCAGGGAAGGCTTCATGAAAAAGGTACCTCATTTAGATAGCTTAGCTGGAATTTCAACAAATGGATTGGAAGGTGAGAGAGCAGAAAGGATCCCCAGAATAAGATCAGTATAAGCAAAGGGACTAAAACCAGGAAGTGGGGTGACAAGAAGACCAGAGAGAGGAAGAAAAGAAACAAACATTTATCAAGTTGTGTACTATGTGCCAGGTACTAGGCTAAGCCCTTTACAAACATTTCATTTGATCTTCAAAACAATTATGGGAGGTAGGTGCTATTATTATCCCCATATTACACTTGAATAAACTGAAGCAGACAGAGATTAAATGATTTGCCCCAGTTCATGCAACTAGTAGGTATCTGAGACTGTATCTGAACTTAAGGATCCCTGAGATTAGGTTCCTATCCACTGTGTGGCTATCTGTCTCAGATTGCCCCATAACTGTTCTGTGAAGCAGGGAAAAGGAGCTAAATTTGGAATAGGGGTAGGGGAGCATAAAAAGAAGGGGAGAAAATGAACATCCAGGCATTCAATTTGGTTACAAGGATGAGTAAGTAGGACTGTTGTTTAGTAACTTTTCAGTCACATCCAACTCCTCATAACCTCATTTGGGCTATTCTTTTCCAAGATACTAGAATGGTTTGCCATATCCTTCTCTGCTAGTCCTCCCTAAACACTTTTTTAGTACTCACATCCATATAAAGTCCCAAAAGTCTTAGGGCAGTTAAAGTTTTAATAAGATAAAAACTGCACTAAGACTTTTATTGTGACACAGATGTATACACACATAAGGATGGTGCTAGTCCTCCCTAAACACCCCATACACCCTGGCCTTTATAATAACCTGGGAGAAAAATAGTAAGGGCCTGAACCAAGGGAATAGAATGGAGGAAACAGAAGTAGGAGGTGTTTTGGAGATAGAATGGACAAGTGCCTCTCTGACTCCATTAGTTCTTGAGAGGAGACATCATGAACTATCCTTATGGTATCCTTATGAAGCCACCATGAGGTTCAATGGAGAAAAAAGAAAAGAAAACCTTCCTGAAGTTGGAACCCATTGGTCCTGAGTTCAAATGCCACCTCTCACAATTAGCATTTATGTGACTTAAACTTCCTAGGCCTCAATTTCTTTGGTTATAAAATGGAAAGGTTGGACTGGATATATTCTAAGTTCTTTGCTGATTCTAAATCTATGATCCCACATAGGGGACAATAAAGATGGCTCTCTTCCTTGTCATTAGTCTTTCTGGTCTGGTGAGGAAAAAAAGGCAAATAAATACATCCTTTGTGTTTTTAAAGACCTGGTAAAAATCAGTCCACCAGGAGAGCTCCTTCACTGTGCTGGGTTTGCACCTGAGGGACCAGGTTTGCTGATCCTACCAGGTTAAAATGACTGAAAATCAATTGGACTTGACAGCTGTGGAAAAAACGGGTTGTACAAACTGTTCAGCAACAAAGCGTCTTCCAGCTGCTACAAAATGAGATGCCAGCAGAGCCCCACTCACTGCCTGTGATCACCCTACCTGCTTCCCATTCACAGCTGTCTAGCCAGGCCCTGTCATGGCTGATTCTCTCTGTGTCTTGTAGGAATTTCCAACCTCCACCATACACATGCCCCCTCTTGGATACCTCCTCAGTAATCAGGCAGTTAACTCAGAGATGAACTCCCAACACACACACACACACACACACACACACACACACACACACACACACACACACACACATCTAACAAGAGAGAGTGCCAGCCCTGGAGTCAGGAGGACCTGAGTTCAAATTTGACTTCAGACACTTGACACTTACTAGCTGTGTAACCTTAGGTAAAACAGCCCTAATTACCTGACCAATAAAGAAATGAAGGCCACAGAGACTTGCTTGATCCAGTAAGTGGAAAGAAGAGATGGAATCTGAACCTGCATCTTCTCTGTCCAAATCCAGAACCCTTTCCCTATATCAGATCTCCACTCGACACATCATAGGAATGGCTCATCATTGTTGGTTCTACCATATAGGTTTAGCAGACCCTGTGCATAGACAGAGATGGTCTCATTCACCACTTATCAGTCCCTCTTCCTGACACTGCTTCTGTCACCGCAGATATGAGTGAGTGTCCCCTCAGTGACTCTATCACCCATGTGTGATAAAAAAAAATACACCTCACAGTCTCACATAGATACCACACACATGCACTCATTTCTGAATTCAGACACAGCTTATTCTAGCTTAAATACATCTTCATAAGGTAGTTAGGCCACATATCTGGATATCTGCAGAATACCATCCAAAATTGGATTAATTTACCAGTATTAATTAACCTTTAACCAGTGACTCCTCCCTTATCCCTGAAGGGGATGACACCAAGTGACTGAAGGGGAGCCATGATCTCCCAGATGAAAGTGTTTTCTCCCTCTTCAAAGTGCTCTGGTTCAAGTCCCATCTCTAACACATACTGATTATGAGACTCTGGGCAAGTCACTTAATCTTTGTGTGCTCTAGGCGACTCTATGACTCTAAATTTTCAGAGAAGGTGCCATCCTACATTAGTAAGGAGTTTCTTCACCCTCTGCCAGTGAAATCGCAGGTCAAAAATTTAGAAACAAGCTATATACAGGAAAATTGGAAAGAAATAAGAGAGGGACGGTATTAGAATTAACAGAAATTGGGAAAGACATCCTATAGAAGCTGTAGACTTGCTGTAATCCCCCTTACTAAGAGAGGCTTACTATGATTCTTGAAGGTGGTAGGAACCAGGTCCTTTACATGTTTGTATTCCTAGCACTGAGGAAAGTGCCTCTCATACAGTAGATGCCAAATACATCTTACAGTGAATTGAAAGAGCAATTTGGAACTATGCTCAAAGGGCTATAAAACCATGCAAACCCTTTGACAAAGCAATACCACTATTTGGTCTGTTTTCCAAAGGGATAGAAAACAAAGAGGAAAATTACCTATATGTGTAAAAATATTTATAACAGCTCTTTTAGGGGTGGCAAAGAATCGGACATTGAGAGGATGCCCATAAATTGGGGAATGACTGAATAAGATGTGTATGATTGTGATGCAATATTATTGTGCCATAAGAAATGACAGAATACTCTCAGAAAATTCTGGAAAGACATGAACTGATGCAAAGTGAAATGAGCAGAACCAGGAGAAGACTATATATATTAACAGCAATATTGTATGATAACCAACCGTGAATGACAACTATTCTCAGCAATATCATGATCCAAAACAATTCTAAATGACTTACGATGAAAGGTGCTGTCTACCTCCAGAGAAAGAATGGGTGGAGACTGAATGCATATTGAAGCATATTTTCTCTTAACTTTATTTTTCTTGTTGTTTTTTTTTTGGGGGGGGTGTCTGTGTTTTCTTTCACACATGACTTACATGGAAATGTGTTTTGCACAATTACACATGTATACCTATACACATGTATACAATATACTTGCCTTCTCAATGGGGAGAAGGGAGAAAATTGGAATTCAGAATTTGGGATAAAGAATATTAAAATTGTTTTTAGATGTAATTGGAGAAAAATAAAATATTATTGTTTTTAAGTGAATTGAGTTGAAGACCTAAGGTCGGATTCTCCCTTCATCATTTCCTAGCCATATGACCTTAGACAAGTCATTACCCCTCCATGGTGAAGTCTAATTTCTTTACAATATATTTCTGTATAACAAAGGGGTTCTCAGTGATGGGAGTGTCCCATCAGTTACTCTATTTAAGCCTCCTTGTTTTTGTACAGTAATGAGAGTGCTCCATAGTTAAGCCTCCCCATCACTACAGAGACATAGGAATGTCCCATAGGGTACACTATGTAACTGATCCTGTTGCCACACATTGATGGGAGTGTCACCTTAATTTCACCATCTAAGCCTCATCATATCAAATCTCAGACTGAGGTTTTTATTACATGGAAATCTGACTAGTCACACAGTTTAATAGCAATAACATTTGCATTGACAAAGTCTCTTTCATCTGGAGAATCTCAAAAAAAACAGCTTTAAAACATAAATTACAACTAATTATGGCTTTCAGGACAGCTAACTATTATGTGCATTTGACAAATAAGCAAACTGGGCTGGCAGAGATGGTGTCACAGAGCTGACAATGAGAGCTGCCATTTAGAGGCTCCATTTGGAGTTACAAAGCACTTCACTAAGGTTAGCTCAATCAAGCCTTGGGACAGCCCTGAGAGAGAGGAAAGGCAAAGATTCTTATCCCAGTTTTACAGAAAAGGAGACTGAGGCTCTGAAAGGTGATGTCACCTGTCCAGGGCCACAGAGCTAGTGCCTGGCAGTGGCATGACTTTAAACCATTTCTTTTAACTACAATTCTAAGGCTCCTAGCCACAGGCTTATGGGAAAGAATTACTCGGAGCAGCACTATGGGCAAGCTGAAGAAAATCCTTTAAAGCCAGTCTAAATCACCAAAAGTAGAAAAACTGACAAGAAGATATATTGGCATAAAAGGTAAATGTGGGCAGAAGAGACAGAACCCAAAAGGGTGATCATTAAAGGTATGAAAAAAAAAGAGAGAAAGGGAATACCTGAGACAGAAAAGATGTCAGAAAATGCTGACCTGCCCCATTCAGTCCTTTTCCTCCTCCTCCTCCTTCTTCTCTTCTTTTCCCCTCCTTCTCCTCTTTTCCTCTTCCTTTTCTCCCCCTCCTTTTCTCTTCCTCCCCCTCCTCCCCCTCTTCCTCCTCTCCTCCTCCTCCTCCTCCTCCTCCTCCTCCTCCTCCTCCTCCTCCTCCTCCTCCTCCTCCTCCCTCCTCCTCCTCCTCCTCCTCCTCCTTCTTCTTCTTCTTCTTCTTCTTCTTCTTCTTCTTCTTCTTCTTCTTCTTCTTCTTCTTCTTCTTCTTCCTTTTCATCTTCTATTTTCCCTTATCTTCTATCCCACAATAACACTTTTCTTTCCTCTTTAATGACTGTGCAAAGTAAGCCAGCCACTCATACCAAACCGGAAAGACTTGTAGCATGGCTCAGGAAGAGCCTGCCATTTGCCCTCTGAGGAGATGCCTGCCTTCATTTGGAATTTCTCATCATCTGAGGTGGAGTTACCAGGGAAGGAACTGTTCGGGAGTCATAGTATTTCCAAGAGTTCACCACTAAGAGGCAAGGAAGCTTTGGAATCTGAAATGGTAGAGGCATACTCCACCAAGAAAATCACCAATTGATGAAATATAATGAGAAACATCTACTCAAATTCAGAATTCATTGGCCAGGAGAGGATGAGGACCACCTAAATTATAAACTCTCCAGGAATCAAATGTGGTCCCTGGCATGTACACAGGAGGATTCAGGACACCTGAACTTGTGACCTTGGATAATTCATTTCCCTATTTTGTGGATTAATGTCCTCATCTATAAAATGGGGATAATAATGTTTTCATTACCAATGTAGATGATGTATCATGAGATTGTGGGGAAAGCTATACAAAACTTAATTTAAGGTTCTAGGGAAATAAAAAGGATTATTATAATTTTTATCTTCCTCTTCAAGGGGGTTACTAGTAAGGGTTAGATGAAAGTATGTATAAAGCAGTGCTCAGAACATTTAAGATAGTGTAATATATATGACCTCCTAGACAACAGCTCTACATTTTTCTGCTTCTGCTTTGACCCTTATCCCTAACTCTTTCTCTGATTGAACCTTGGACTCCATATTGAGAATCACACTGGGTCCTAAAAAATGAACTCTCACCTTATACTACCTCAAATCAAGTTGTTGTTTTTTTTTTTTTAATTCCTGGCCACCAGCTCTAAATTATGCTACCCTAGGAGGAACCCCTCTTTCTTAGTTCCTTTTTTATATGCTGTCTTCTCTTATTAGAATTCAAACACCTTCTACTCCCCAGCTGATAAATGGTCAAAAGATATGATCAAGCAGTTTTCAAAAGTCTAAATAAAAGCTATTGGTAATCAAATAAAAAAAATGCTTGAAATCATTATTTATTAGAGATGTGAAAATTAAAACAATTCTGAGGTACCATCTCACACCTATCAGATTGGCTAACCTGACAGAAAATTGGTACACTAAGGCATGGTTGGCGAAGTTGTGAAGTAATCCAGCCACTCTGGAAAACAACTGGGAGCTACTCCCAAAGGGCTATAAAATTGCACATAACTTTTGACTCAGAAATACCACTACTAAGTCTGCATCCCAAAGAAATGAAAGAGAGGAAAAAGGACTTATTTGTACAAAAATATTTATAGCATTTCTTTTAGTGGTGGCAAAAAATTAGAAACTGAGGGGATTGCCTATCCATTGGGGAATGACTGAACAAGTTGCGGTGTATGAATGTGACAGAATATTATTGTGTCTTAAGAAAAGATGAGCAGGACGGTTTCAAAAAAACAAACCTGAGAAGACTTAAAAAGGACTTATGAGAAGTGAAGTGAGCAGAACCAAGAGAACACTGTACACAGTAATAGTATTAATGTATGATGATCAACTGTGAATAACTTAGTTTCTCTGATCAAGACAATGATGTAAGACAATTCCAAAAGATCTATGATGAAAAATGTTATCTGCTTCCAGAGAGAGAAATCATAAACTCTGAGTGCAGATTGAAACATACTTTTTAAACTTTCTTATTTTTCTCACTGTGTATATATTTTCCCTCCCTCTTTCTCCTCCTGTGGAGGAGAGGGAGGGAAAGCTAGAACCTGGAACTCACAATTTTAAAAAAATTAATGCTAAAAAAAATTACATATAATTGGGATACATATGTATGTATGCATATATATATATAATTAAAAATAATTTAAGTCCTTTGAGGTCAGAAATTGTCTCATTTCCTTTTATTTTTTATCCCCACTACTCAGTAGTATCAGACACCAAAAGCACTTAATAAATATCTGTCTACCTGTCTATTCCATCTATCTATCATCAGGGCAATGTAACTTTCAGTACCCATCATTATTAAACTTACAGGATTATAACTCCTTGATTCAAAGCTCTTAGACCTGAATCATCTTCCATGTAACCACAAGTTTATTTTTTTATTTTTTGCTTTTTGGAGGGCAATTGGGGTTAAGTAACTTGCCCAAGGTCACACGGCTAGGTTTTTGTTTGTGTGTGTGTTAAGTGTCTGAGGCTGGATCCGAACTCAGGTCCTTCTGACTCCAGGGCCGACGCTCTACTCACTGAGCCACCTAGCCGCCCCTACTGGTTTATTTTTAAAAGGTAGTCTGATTTATTTTGTGGGGGGTAGGGGAAAGGAAACAAGGTATAAAAAGATTTAAAAAATAACACACAACTTGCAATGAATGACCACTTGTGTTCCCAGAGAAGAAATGAAGAAATGTAACTCTCGTCTTTTGCTGGATCAGTGGGGCAGCATGTGCATGGCATGGCACACGTCTTATCAGAGATGTCCTTTGTGTTGTTTGTTTGTCTGTCTGTTTTCTTTATGTTGCACTGGATCGAAGGGTAGAATATATCTTGGAATGACTGGTGGAAGAAAAAAAGGCATCCATAAATCTTTTAAAAATAAAAAAATGTAATAAAAATAATGTCTATATTATTGTGTCTCTGTGACATCTGGATGGAAAGTGAAAAATCCAGTCATTTGAGTTTTCCAAATACCCAGAACCAGGAAGCACAGAGTCCAAATGTCAGTATGATTGGCTGAGTTTTTATTATTATTATTTTTATTCAAATGACTGCTATAATGTAGAGATAGTTGCTATGTCAGATAAAAGTCAGACAAGAAATGTTAAAATCAAAACACATCAAAATGCTCTCAACGTATTTTTGGGTGACATATCCCCCTCCTCCAAGAGTGAACAGGAAGAAAAATGCTACAAAACATGTTCTATACATTGAACTTGAATAAGATCCTTCACAGAATTGTGGAGGTGGAAGGACCCTTTAAACCTCAAATTCAAGGGCTGGAACATAAAATAGAGAATGTCAGAGCTAGAAGGGACCATGATACATAGAATGTCAGAGCCAGAAAGGATGTTAGAATACAGAATGTTAGAACTGGGTAACACCTTAGAACTCAGACTACTGGAACTTGGTAAGACAGAATATAAGAATGCAATGATGGAAGGAGTCTTAAAAGGCATTTACAGTTGAGGAAATTGAGATTCAAAGAAAAGAAAAAAAACTTGTCTAAGATAATACAGTAAGTTAAACAGCAAAAGAGGAACTAGAACCCAGGTCTCCTGCCTCCTAGGCCATTGCTGAATAATTATATTTTCAAATGGCTTCATTAACCTACTTAGATCAGCAACTGAACCTATGCAGAGAAGCTTGACCCAAGCCCAGTTATGAAACCAATAGGAGAAGAGCCAATTTCTGCATTTCAATGGAGCCAGGGTGGAAGGAAAAAACCAATCAATCCCGATTTGGATTGCCAAACCACACGGCTCCCTGTGAAAGTCAAGAGTTGTTACTATTGGCAAAGAGTATGCAACACCCTATGGTGCCTTGATTGAATTAGATCCTGCACCAGCAGCATTAACTCAGCAATTTCTTCTTCTCTGTGATGCAGCGAAGAAGTTATTAGTTCATCATTAAGAAAAACCATTTGCAGAAATTGGGGAAAATTTCTTGCAGAGGGAGCTATCTGGCCTTGTCCAGAGGAAAGTGGAGGGGGCCCAGCTCTGTTTCCTCTCAGGCCTGATTTCAGAGCAGAATGGGTCTCTGGCAAATTTTCATTTCCAAAGGAAACTTCTCTCCTCGATCTAATGCAGGAATCTCTAAAGGAACGCCAGGAAATGGAACATCTACTGTGAGGAAATCCCTCCAGAAAGACAATGACTTCAGAAAGAATATGAACTGTCTTTCTGAGCAACAAAGATGACCAGGGCTTCAGATAAACACAAACTTCCTTTGAGGGAAGGTTTTTACCCTAAAGAATCAGTCCCCAGCTCCAAGAGGAGAATCTGAACTTGTTTCTGAAGGGTTAATGGTATATCTTCTCCCTTTGGCATCTCTCCCAGCCTAAATCAAGCCTGCTTCATCTCATATGGAAAGGAAAGACAAACTGTACAGATTGAAAACATCTGTATAGTGAGTGAATGAACCACATGGCCACAGTGTCATGCCGAGATCTACTTATAACTGTCCCCTTTTGTTTGACTTTAGAAGAACAGCACAAATAAATACAGTAGGTTTTGTTTAAACAAGAGGCCTCTGATCGATAGAGGTTTGTATAGCTTACGACCTTCAACCATAAACAGAAATTTGAGGTAAAATCCACAAATCTCAGATCAATTACCCGATTATTTACCCTTTGGCACTCGGAAGGTTCAATTCTGCCTTGCATATTAAATAAGGAGGGAAAAGAAAGATTTTTGGAGGGGGGAGGATTATAGACAGAGTAGTCAGGGTTATGTGAATTTATGATCACCAGCCATCAGGGGTATGCCAGTCATAGCTTTTAAATGTAAACATGGTAGTGGGGAGCATGTAAATTATTTAAGACAAATTGTAAATTCCAGGATATTTAAGCTAGTGTTCCCAGTAGTTTTTCTAAGTTTTCTGAGGGGTCCAACCATTTACTGTTAACCCCATTGTTATCAGTGAAAGAATTACGTACTTAGTGACAGACAACCTGAGTTCAAATTCTCATTCAGTCATTTTCTACTTTACTTAACCTTGGGGAAGTCTTTTCTCCTTCTTTGGGTCTTAGTATCCTCATGTGGGTTTGGATTAAACGTTTTCTATGGTCCCTTCCAATTTTAAATCCTAAAACCTTTTCAACTATGATTTCCTATAAATGAAATCCTGCCCCAAGACCCAGATAGTATTTTAAGGTGAGTGGGAGCCTAAGGGGCCCAAAGTCTGGCCCTCCTAGAGACCATCCTCTCCTCATTTCAGCCACAGTTTGTACTGCATTGAAGCAGGGGGAGTCATGGGTATGGGGACCAGCAATGCCTTCAGAATATAATGCTAAGACAGCTCTTCCGGTTCCTATCAGGTCCCCTTTTCTAGATGCTGACTGAAGTAGACCTGCCCTTCAAAATTTTCTGACACATTTCACTGTTTCCCCTTACAAAACCCCCTAATAAAGTCCCAGGCTATTATAGTCCAGGACCCATTCAGTTCAACAAAAATGTATTAAGTACCTTCTATATATACCATTCCCCCCACTCCTGAGACTCACCAATGAAATGTTCTCCTTTCTCATACATTTCCTATATTCCCAATTCTTTCTCTTGCTCCCTGATTATTTGCTGGCAAAAGGGTCCAATCCCATCCTTCTCTCTAAATACCGGGAGAATCTGCTTTATCTCCAACAAACTAATAAACTAAAGAGATATTAATAAAGGAAGGCACATCACACATTTCATAAGCACGTTCATCTCTTCCCCTTCCTTGAAAGATACAATATTAGATACAATTTTAACACAATCTGTGTTAGATCATTCATCCTTTAGCATTAAAACTGGGTTTCAGTAAGAGGTAGATTAGTTGAAATTTACAATTACTACCCAAAAATGGAAACCTCATTAAACTTGATATTATGCTTCTGCAAACTGATCCATATATTGCTCCCCTTTCTGTCTACATGCTATCCCTGAACACACTTCTTCTACATGTATGCCTATTGAAATAACTATCTTCCTTCATGCATCTACTCAGATGATGCTTCTTCCATAAAGTCTGATCCTCCCAGATAAGAGAGACCCCACCCTCCCCTCATAAATTACTCAAGTCAGTATTTGAACTAAATTGTTGATATTGGAATAAAATGTTGAATTCTAGATTTGTTTATCTAGGAATGGACTAAATCTTGAATAAGTTATATCACAAATAATTCTCAGTTCCATTACTTTAAGCCACTTGGCCAAAGGGCTGCTAATAGGATCCTTGTGGCTCAACAGGAGCATAACCTCTTTCCCTGATAGCATCCATCCCCCGCACACTCAAAAGGCACACATTGAGAAGAAAGAGGACTCCAAATCATCCTAGAATAATTAAGAGTCCAAGGTCCTTGTCATTTCTCATGCTACAGCCTGAACTTTTCATTAATCTGCCCTGATATGGACAGCTCTGATTTCATTCTGAATGATACATTCAGGTGTCACTGCTTTCCACACTTTAGGACAAGCCCTGTGTCTTCTTTCACTAAAGTAAAACTTAATAGGATCATAGATATAGAAAAGAAAAGGCCCTTAAAGGTCATCTAATTTAATGAACTCTCCTCCTCCTCCTTCTTCCATATTGTTTTCTCCTTTAGCTATAATGTCCCTAATCTCTTTATTGGATAGAGTTTTATATTGTTTGCTAAATTCATATACAAATGAAATTCACATGCAAATGAAATTTCTTCTAAAAGAAATCTATTGATAAGCTACTTCTTATTTATATGATCTTTGGCAGGTTTTTCTAGAGGTCTGACTAATATCCATATATGTTTCTATAGGCTTGGGAAACATTTAAATCGATAAACTCAGAACCACATAAAAAAATTCATGTAACTTTTGTGACTGTGCTCTAAAATCCTATATATTAAATCATAGGTAGATGATGAAGGGCTACTTTGTATTAAAAGGAATTGAATAGAAATATGATTTAATTCTGTATTATGTGTGCCCTACTGGGTCTCTGGAAATGTCAAATAACACTGTTCTTGTAAAGGTACATATGCTGAGTGTCTTCCAAGAAAAGTTACTGACAGGAACATATTTATCAACAGTAGCATGGTGACAGAAGACCTTGGTTCTAATCTCTGCAATTCCACTGATTAGCTATGTGACTTTAGACAAGTCATTTCCTTCCTCTGAACCTGTTTCCTTATTGGTAAAATGATAGCAGTAACATTTACTCTTCTTGACTTATAAAGCCGCTGTGAATCTCCATGGAGATCCCATATGCAAAGCAAATTGGAAAACTTTGCAAAGGCCTGGGAGGTTCTGCTTCCTAGGACCTACAAATTCTGTGTCTTAAAATTCAGCTCAGTTCAAGCCACTTCCTACTTGAGGCCTCTCCTGATCTCCTGACTGGCTGATCCTTTCCACTATCCTACAAATCTCTTTGAATTTCCCTTCTTATGCATTTTGTATTAATTTACCTGCATTCATGTTGCTTCTTCCCAAAAGAATGTCAGCTCCCAGCCTCATGTCTCCTCCTGTTCTAATCCATGCTCCACTCAAATGCCAAAGTGATTTTCCTAAAGCAGAAGTCTGACACTGTCACTCTTCTACTCAATAAATTACACTGACTTTCTATTGTCTCTTGGATAAAATATAAACTCCTTTGTCTTTTAAAGTCCTTTGCAACCTGGCCCAACCTTCCTTTCTAATGTCAATCTCTCTCTCTCTCTCTCTCTCTCTCTCTCTCTCTCCTTTTTCTCTGTCTCTCTGTCTCTGCCTATTCCTCTCCCTTTTTCTCTCTTTCTTTCTCTCTCTCCCTCTCTCTTACCCCCACATATATGTACAGAAAAATATTGTATATATGTACATATATATTTCCAGTTAATGATTAATAATAATAATAGCTATAATTTGTATAATGGTTTAAGGTTTGCAAAATATTTTACAAATATTATCTCATTTGATCCCCTGGGAAGTAGGTGCTATTATTTTCCTCATTATACAGATGAGGAAACTGAGTCCCAGAGAGGGTAACTGACTTGTCTGGTGTCACATAACTAGCTACTAAGAGTCTTAGGCACAATTTGAACCAAGACCTTCCTGAATCTAGGCCCAGAGCTCTATTGTGTTCTAGATGAGAGATAGATAGATAGATGATAGATAGGTAGATAGATGGATGGATAGATAGATAGATGATAGATAGATAGATAGATAGATAGATAGATAGATGGATGGATGTAGCAGCAAGCACCCCAACACCCCCAGGGTGGCTGCCAACACAGGTTCTTATATCTGCTTTTCAAAAGGAAAGCAACTCAAAATGGGTTAACAAGCTTACTTTAATCAAACAAACATATATTACCTAGTTCAGGGGGAAAAGGTCAGCACCCCTAAATTCAGAGAATACAGACAGATCAAACAGACAGGCTTCCAAACTGTCCAACCATTATATCAATACCAAATCACAGTTACCAGAGAGGGAAGCATCAACATCTGGGTTTTCAAAGCCGGGGGGAGGGGGGGGCTCTCAACAGCTTCCCAGAGTCTCATCTGGTCAAATCACACAACACTTCTCAAAGTGAGCCCCAAAGCAAAGCCTCTCATCAGGGTTTATATAGCCTTCTCCTGGCTCAGAGATTGTAACAACCTCCTTGACCCACTGCCCAATCACAAAGTATCAAGGTGTGGGCTTTCCTGAAAAACAAGCCTCCCACCACAGGCTCCAGGTGCACTTAAGCTAGGGTCAGGGTAGATCTTTAAATTTTCATTTCCATTACAATAGATGATAGATAGATGATGATAGATAGATAGATAGATAGATAGATAGATAGATAGATAGATAGATAGATAGATAGATAGATAAGAGAAATCCTCTTCCTTCACACACTCTCTACAGGCTAGACAAATTCACCTCACTATTCTGTATACATGATACCCCATCTCCCACGTCTGGAATGTTCTTCTTCACTTTGGCCTCCTACAATCCCTTCTAAACTTCAAGATTCAACTCTAGAACCTCCCTCTGTAAGTGGTTTTTCCTGAGCCCCAAGCTCACCCCTTGTCCCCACCGGTAAGTTATTCCTAGAGCCCTCATTTTTGTGACCCAGGCTGATCAACCTCCATTGCCCCCTCAGCTCTGCTCCTCAGTTTTTGGACTTCATAGCAATGCTCCTGTACCCTCATCTCCCCACTCTCTCCCCCCATACATCACCCTCATTTTAGGTTTCTTCTGTTCATTATCTTCCCCCATTTAAATGTAGGCTCCCTGAGGACAGGGACTTCTTCAGTACTTAGCTCAGCACCATGAACACAATAAATCAGGGGTGGGGAACCTGTGGCCTTGAGGCCACACATGTCCTCCAAACTGGAGGTTCTCCACTCCTGCAATAAACTCTCAATAAATGCTCCTTTTCTTCCTTCCTACTTTCCTCAAGTATGATTTTCTATACGTATATTTTCCTGATCCCCCAACTTCTAGTGACCTCTTTCTCTAAACAAACTTGTGTTTATCCTAGTTGGTCTATACTTACATCTATACCCACATATGCACACACACACACACATATACATATGTATATATGTTATATAATACCTATCTTATATAATGTATGACATGCTATATTCTATATAACATATTTTATTTAGTCAACTATACATTTTATAGAGGGTTTTATACATATACTATATATGTGTTATACAACATCTATCTTATATAATGTATGATATATTCTATATAATATATATTTTATTTACTCAATTATACATGTTTGTAATGGGTTTCATACACACATGTGAATATATATGTATGTGTGTTATACAATACCTATCTTATATAATGTATGAAATATTATCTTCCATATAATATATATTTACTCAACTATACATATCTGTAGTGGGTTTTATACAAATGTATGTTATATAATACCTATCTTATAGAATGCATGATATATTATTTTCCATATGATAAATATTTTCTCAACTATGCATATTTGTAGTAGGTTTTGTTTTTCTTGATTTTTCAGTAGAGGAGGGGAAAGGAAATGGAGGTAGAAGGGAGAGAAGCTGGATTTTTGTTTGCTGAAAAAAATGTAATGAATATATCTAATTTTTAAAGCAAAAAAAAAATCCCCCTACATAGCCATCAAACCTCTATTGGGAGACTCATGGTGGTGAGGAATTTACTTTCTCCCTAGATAACTCATTCTACTTTAGAAACTCTATTCTGATGCTGAGCTAAAATCTGCCTCTGCAACTTCCAGGCATGCTTAGTTCTTCTCTCTGGGTACAAATAGAACAAGTCTCTTCCCTCTTCCATAAATGTTTAAGGACAACTGTCTTATAGTTATCTCTATATTTTCTCTTTCTTTCATCTCCCCCCTCTTCCCATAGGACAAGGTTTCAAATTTCCTCACCATCTTAATTGTCCTCCTCTCTACATTCTCCAACTCATCAATGTTTGAATCTCATTTCTGCTATTTGCTACCTGTGTGATCTTGGGCAAGTCATGTAACATACCTTGACTCAGTTTTCTCATCTATAGAATGAGGTCCCCTACAATTCCAAATATATGATCCTCAAAAAAAAAGAGGAAAAGGACCCATATGTACCAAAAAATTATAGAATTTTTTATAATGGCAAAGAACTAGAAAGTAAGGGAGGTGCCCATCAATTGGGGAATAGCCAAAGAAAATTATTTTAGAGAAACCTGAGAAGATTTAAAAGAACTGATGCATAGTGCAGCCAGCATTACCAGAAGAACAACTTAGACTATAATAGTAACAAGGTAAAAATGAACAACTCTGAAAGACTGATAAATGCAATGACCAACCACAATTCAAATTGAATTATGATGAAAAATTTGACCCATCCCTTGGTGATAGACTAAATATGCATAATGAAACACACATTTTTCTTGATTATTCAATGCGGGAATCTGTTTTGCTTGACTATGTTTGTTGCAAAAGATTTTCTTTGTCTTTTTCCAAGGAGGGGAGGAATAAAAGGGAAAAAATGTGAGTTAAAAAATAAAATATAATTTAAAAAGTTAATTGCACTATGATGTCTCTTTGAAAGTATTGCTCAGAACCCCACGGTAGTCTCAGAACTAGTTTAGCAATCAGACTGGCCAATCTCCAAACTGCTCCATGGGTACATATAATTAAATCCTGCAAGCCCGCTATCTACATCCATGGAAAGAATGGGCTGCAGCATGCCTGGTCTATTTATAATAGCTCTCACAGAGGCTCACAACATAATTAATCTAACGTCGGTTAACCTTCCTTCTTCACTCTACTCCCTTTCCTACATTTTGCATTTCAGCCATAATGGATTATCAGTTCCTTCTCTATTTTCTGGCCTCTGGGCATTCACACAGGCCATTTCCAATGCCTACAACACAATCTGTCCTTACTTCTATCAGCTTAAATTCTTCTCTTTTGAATTCTTCTCTAAATTCTTCTCCAACTCTACTGCCAATTCATTTATGAAGCCTCTGGTTACCACAGCTAACAGGGATGTCTCCCACCTCAAATTTCCTTAGAATCCTTTGGACCTCTCCTTTGCTCCTACCATGCTTCACCTTTTATCATGCACATACCATAGAAAGCAGATCATAGATTTAAGTATTGAATGGGACATTAGTGGGCATGTAGTCAAGTCTCTCATTTTATAAGCAGCTAGGTAGCATAGTGGATGGACAGTTCCACTTAGAGTCAAACATCTCAAATTCTGAGATTTACTAGCAGTGTGGCTCTGGGCAAACCACTTAATTTCTGGTAGGCTCAGTTTCTTTATCTGTAAAATGGGGATAATTATAGGATTAAGGGGATTATTAGAGGAGATAACATGTAAAGTGCTTTTGTAAGTTAATATATAAATGTTAGCTATTATTGTTGTTATTACAGATAAAGAATTGGACAGCTAGAATTATTTAGTGATCTGTCCAAGTTTAGAGAGGTAGTAAGTGGCAGAACTAGAATGCAAACTCAGGTCCCCTGACTTAAATAATATAATTATCTATTAGCTATAAATAATTATTATTATTAATGATTATAATAACTTAATGTTTGACCACACTCATATCACCTAAAATGAATGGAGCTGGATTCCAGAATTATCAGCACAGATATGCCTAGGACAAAGTGAGAGGTTAGTGCCCTATGGACTTTGGGACCAGTATTTGGGCAACATGTGGCTTCCTCCCCTGGGGGTAAAAAACTGCTGAAGAAACAGCTGCACAGAAGCCATTTTGCAGCTTCAGTAGTGGCTCTAGCTCCTGGTCTGCAAACTGTAGGAAGATTGAGCAATCAGTCTGGGGATTAATTGCTTTTGCTTTAAACTGCCTGGATCTGGATTGTGGTCTGGGGCGGGAAGTTTGGGGTGGGTATCCAACTTGCCAGAGTGGGTGGAGGCTTTACAGAGGCCACCCAACTGGCGGAAGTTGTGAAGACCCCACATTTGGGCGGAAGCTCCCCTGTCTGGTGGCAGAGTCCTACTGTGGCAACAAGCCCCAAAATCAAGTAATTAAGTGGCAATATGCCTAGGCAAATGAAACAAAATAAACAGAAAAGTTCAACATTGGACTCCTATTTTAGGGGCAAAGAGGCTCAAAGCATGGAGGAGGACTGTGAGGTCAGAACTCCTGCACCAAAAGCCCCAAATGAAAATACAAGCTGGCTACAGGCCATAGAGGACCTTAAGAAGCAGATAAGAGAAGTGGGGGGAAATTTGGGAAGAGAAATGAAAAAGATGCAAGAAAAGTATGAAATGACAGTCAACAGCCTGACTGAGGAAAATAACACCCTAAAAAATAGACTAACTCAAATGGCAAAAGAGGCTCAGAAGGGCAATGAGGAGAAGAATGCCTTAAAAAGTCAAATTTGCCAGATGGAAAAAGAATCTCAAAAGCTCACTGAGGAGATTCATTCCTTCAGAGTTAGACTGGAGCAAATGGAAGCTAGTGACTTTATGAGAAATCAAGATACTACTAAACAGATCCAAACAAATGAAAGAATAGAAGGCAATGTGAAATATCTCATGGGAAAAACCACTGACCTGGAAAATAGATCCAGGAGAGACAATTTAAAAATTATTGGACTACCTGAAAGCCATGATCAAAGAAAGAACCTAGAAATCACCCTTCAAGAAATTCTCAAGGAAAACTGCCCTGATGTTTTAGATCCAGAGGGCAAAATAGAGGTTGAAAGAATCCACCGATCACCTCCTGAAAAAGATCCCAAAAAGAAAACTCCCAGGAATATTATAGCCAGGTTCCAGAATCCCCAGATCAAGGAGAAAATACTACAAGCAGCCAGGAAGAAACAATTTCAATATTGTGGAAACACAATCAGAATGGCACACGACCTGGCAGCTTCTACACTGAGGGATAGAAGGGCATGGAATATGATATTCCAGAGGGCAAAAGAGCTGGGAATGAACCCAAGGGTCACCTACCCAGCAAAACTGAGTATCTTGTTTCAGGGGAAAATATGGTCATTCAGTGGAATAGAGGACTTTCAAGCATTCTTGATGAAAAAACCAGAGTTGAATAGAAAATCTGACATTCAGACACAAGAAGCAAGAGATGCTTGAGAAGGCAATCAAGGAAAAGAAATCAAAAGGAACTTATCAAAATTGGACTATTTACAGTCCTACATGGAAAAACAATAACTGTGTTTGATGAAACCTTTCTCATTATGAAAATAATTGAAGAAGGGTACATGGCATATGTTCACAGGTATACATGGATAGAGGGCACAGGTTGAATTTGATGGGAAGGGATGATTTTTTTTTTTGGAGGGCAATTGGGGTTGGGTGACTTGCCCAGGTTCACGTGGCTGGGTTTTTGTTTGTGTGTTGGGTGTCTGGGGCCAGATTCGAGCTCGGGTCCTTCTGGCTCCGGGGCTGGCTCTCTGTTTGCTTCGCCACCTAGCCGCCCCAAGGAAGGGATGACTCTTAAGGGGTGAAGTCAAGAGGTGAGGGAGGATAGTGGCAAGAGGAGATGGAGAGAGACAGGGTAGGGCAAACTATCTCATGTAGAAGAGGCAAGGGGAAGTAGTTGCAGGGGAGGGGAAAAACAGGAAGGCAAAAAGGCAAAATCATATTCTCATTGAAGTTGGCTCAAGGAGAGAATAACATACATACTAAATGGAATATCTTACCCTCACTCACTCTCCTGAGTAGGGGAAAGGGGGACGAGAGGGGGGATGATGGAGGGGAGGGCATTCTGGGGAGAGGGGAGGTTAGAAGTACCCACTATCAAAGAGGGACAGGATCAAAGTAGGGAATGGACCAGGTGGGAGGTGAGACAGGTGGGAGGGAAATATAAGCAGTCTTTTACAATATATCTACTATGGTAATGTTTTGCATAGATATACATGTACAACACATACTGAATTGCTTATCTTCTCAGAGGGAGTGGGTGACAGGGGAGAAAGCGAATGGATCTGAAAATCGAAGTTTTAAAATTAAATGTTTCATAAGATGTCCAGGCAGTGGGGCTCAGAGATTCACCTTGCCCTAATGGCAAAGTCGAAGGGGGTATGGGAGAAGATACGGGAGAGAGCAGATTGGATGAGGGGATATATGGTGGGACTGCTATTCTGGGGTGGTGGGTAGGGAAAGAAAGGGGAAAAATGTAACTCATAATCTGGTAGAAATGAATGATGTAAACCAGAAGTTAATAAAGCATTTGTTTAAAAAAAATTTTTAAAAAATAAAATAAAATAAATGGAGCTATGTCAGAGATGCCAAGAACCTGCTTCTGGGAGACAAGAAGCCTGGAGTTTGCATGGACATTCCAATCTGGCCTACCATGTCATTGGGAGCAGTCTCTTTCTTCCATTGGTGCCATAGCTTGAAGAGTCTACATCTTTAATTCTACCTGTTGAAGACACACTTACTCTTTCCAAAGGCATCCTAGGATGAAGGGCTAGTTGACTCACAGCAGGTACTGAACTATGAAGTAGAGAAGAGTCTAAGAGCCATTGTCCTCTCCCCTTAGACACTGTGGATTTGAGAAACAGGCTTGGAATTTGAGTCTTGTTTCCTTTATCCTTTTCAGTCCTAGGTAGAGAGAGTAGAATCTTAATCTGGTCATTTAATCCATGGAGACCTTGGAGCCCAGAATTACAGGCTGGATATTTCTACCAGCCTAGCAGGGAAGTCCTGAGAAGCCAGGATCCCTAAATGCAAGTCCAAAAAAGGCTTTAGACTCTGAGCTTGATGCCACTAATACTATGAAGGAACTAAACCAAACTAAGGAGCTAATCTCCTTCTCCCTCCCCAGAGACCAAAGTTGTACAGAGGAGAATATGCCCTAAGATGTTGGTGGAAAATGTTTTTTTTTTTCTGATTATTCTTCTTTTATCTTTGAAGTAAATATTCCTTCATAAAAACTAATTTGACTGTTAAGTGGTTAGTTGGAATTGGAGTGCTTGGAGCCCCTAAATTAGGGGAACACAATTTATGGAGGCTTGAGCCAATAGTAAAGACCCTTTCAGGGTATCAAAGAACCCTGAGGGAGGGTGAAATGTAACACATCTGGCCTTCAGGCAGTGGGGGGACCAGAGTAGCCACTATTAAAATAATAATAATGGGGGGGGATGAAGAGAATAAGCATTTATGTAACGCCTACTATGTGCTAGGCACTGCGGTAAGTGCTTTTACAAATGTCTCATTTGTTCCTCACAACAACCCTAGGAGGTAGGAGCTATTATTATCTCATTTTACAGTTGAGGAAACTGAGGCAGACAGGAATTAAGTGACCTGCCCAGGGTGAGACAGCCAGTAAATATCTGGGTTCAGATTTGAAGTCATATCTTCCTAATTTCATGTCCAGTACTCTATCCACTGTGCCACAAGCTCCCTTTGAGAAATAAGGTCAATAATATCATCAGCAACAATGACAAGAGGATGAACAACGGCGGTTAGCATTTAAGGTACTTAAAATGCTGTGCATTAGTTGATAGCAAGCTTCTTGAAGGCAGGAACTAATTCATTTATCATCTTTGTTCCATAAGTACTTAACACATCTCCTTACATGTCATCTGGGCAGGAATCCTGTCATCTTGCACACACAGAACTTTGCAGCGCCTGCCACCCTACCACCCTGAGCTCTCAGGATCCATATGGCTTTTGCCAATGGACAGTCTGGGGCACCATCTTTAACTTCTCAACCATTGTTGAATTTCAGATCTGTTCTTGGTTGGGAAACCAATCTGAAACTTGATTCAGCTTTTTGAAAGTCAAAGTGGCCTTTGCATTTGGAAATTAACTTTTTTCTAGCACCTGGGGGTAGTTATTACTTGTAGGACACTCCAGGAATTTAAATTTGATTGATTAATTGATGGTAAAAATTATATTATGTAAATGCAAATGCAGAATTGAGTTGAGTGCTCACTGTGGCCTGAAAGCATTTTTCAAAAGGCCAGGTTAGGCCTAAGGAAATTGGAAGTTTTTTAGTCCTTGCTATTAAAAAAAAAATAATAAGTCAGACTATAACAATGCCATGAATGAAGGCCAAAGTTTCCTTCTCTTTTTCCGCCATGTTATCACAATGTATTATCACAATGTAACTATCCCCCTGTAAACTCTGATGTAAAGGAATCAGGCTGAGCTTTTGTTAAAGCCTTTTTTATTTTTTTCTGCTTCCCTGTCTTATCAAGCTTATGAAGCTCATAAACATCAGTACACCAAACAACTTAGGCAGATCGAAAGACAAGGCCTGAAAACATTGTGATAAAATGAAATTGAAGAGGGCGGCACAAAAGAATCCGTGGCCATTAATTTTTATAGCTGATGCAGCTACTAATATTTTATGAGGTTTGGAACTATTGATATATATAAAAAACCCTAATATCTGGCCTTTGTCTTTTTTTGTTTTAATACCAGAGATGAAATCGAGGGCGTTGTTCTCTAGAGCCAGCTGCATCCAGCTAATCGCCCTCCTCAGGAGAAAGTGTTGCTTTTCTTTGGTCTATCTCAAAGGAAGCACCCCCCAAACCTTGCCCCATAGAAATTTGTGGGCTCCTTTACAAACTATTCCTTCTCCTCTTCCCGGTTTTTCCAAGACCTATTTCCATCCCACCAGGATTCTGTTTACCACCTCTCTGGACTGAGTTGTAGGCAATGCTTCTATTTAAATGTAGATTTCTCTTTTCCACTGGGGAGTCTAGTGGAAGGTTTTCCACACCAGCATTAACATCAAGGTGAAAACATGGACCCAGGAAAGGTGCTGTCCTTCCTTGGGCCCATGCCGTGCTGGGCTCATTCAAATGTTTCAAGTCATTTATTCACCACTTGTCCTGTTGACCACAGGGAGCAACATTGCAAGACTCAGATCTATATATTTACTGAGGCCAGGATACAAAGCTTCAGGTCAAGGAAATCAGATGCTAAGGGTTAGCCCAGAGACCATTAAAGATGCCTTGCCTAGTGCATTGGAGGGCTAGATTTGATGACCTTCTAGAATTAATAATAAATATTATTACACAAGAGTATTTAAGGACAGTGTGTTATCTGTTTGGCATTTGGGAACTATTCATTTTCATGGGCTGGAGAGGGGGAGGGGAGGAAAGCAGCTGGATCACTTCGGAGCAATATGGGATATACGAGACTGTTCCTCCTAGAATAATATTAGCTAACATTTATATGGCACTTGAAGGTTTGCAAAACACTATATAAATATTATCACATTTAATTCTCCCAACATCCCCTGGGAGGCAGGTACAGTTATTATTCTAATTTCACCAGTAGGGATACTAAAGCACAAAGAGGTTTAATGACTTGTCCAGGGTCACACAGCTTGTAACTGTCTCAAGGCAGACTTGGAACTCAAGTCTTCCTACCTCCAAATCCAGTATTCTATCCACTGGGCTAGCTAGCTGCTATAAGTTATAGCTGTTGTGTAACTAATAGAAAAGCTGTTGATAGACATGGCAAGGTTTTACACATCAGGAGCTCCCTGTACCAATCAAATTATGGACCAAAAAGTAAGTTTCAAAAGGGAACAGATCAAATACTTCTCAGGGTCACAGGCAAGTTTTTTGTTTTTTTATTTTTCCTGAAGTGGGAGATCCAAGACAGTCAACCAGGAAGTTGGAGACAAGGAGCCAAAACCAATTTCATTTTGTTCAATCATTTTTCAATTATGTCTGATTCTTTATGACCCCTTCTGGGGTTTTCTTGGCAAAGATACTGTGGTGCTTCACCATTTACTTCTCCAGCTCATTTTGCAGATGAGGAAACTGAGGCAAATGGGGTTAAATAATTTGCCCAGGGTCATACAGCTAGTAAGTATCTGAGACTGAATTTGAACTAAATTCTCTTGACTCCACATCTGATGCTCTATCCACTCTGCCATTCAGCTGCCAGTCAAGACTAAAGATGTCTGTTAACTTTCGGAAAGGGGACACAAGAGCTCCTAGGGAGTGTTAAGAGGGCTAGCTTTCAAGCCAAGAGAACAGAAGATCAAGGTTTGATTCCTAGCTCTGACACTAATTGTGTGACCCTCAACAAGTAACTTCACTAGTCAAAATCTCAGTGTCCTCATCTGTAAATGGGGCTAATAATTTTACTCTCTGCCTCAGAGGAAAAGTAAATGAAGTTTCAGTTATCTTTCTATTTCCAATCTGGGTTTTACTATTTTCCTTTAAAGTTAGAATCAAAGGAAATGAAATCAAATCCTGCCTGTGATATTTACCAATAACTGTGTGACCATGGGTCTCACCTCTCTGGGCCTCAGTTTCCTCATCTGTAAAATGAGTAGAATGTATATAATGAGCAATAGAATTGGGGTCAAAAGAACTGGGTTTAAAATACCATCTCTACCATCTACACGACCTTGAACAAATTGCTTTACTTTATTTGGTCTCATTGACTTAATGTGCTTCCACTAGACAATAATAACTGACCTCTTCCATAGTGCTTCAATATTTGCCAAATGTTTATTATCTTATTTGAGCCTTACAACAGCAACCCTATAAGGTAAGTACTACAGGTATTATTATCAACAGCCTCAGAAATGTGAAGCGACTTAATCAGGGTCACAAGGCTAATAAGTGTCAGAAGCAGGATTTCAATCAAGTTCTTATGACTTTAAATCCAGACTTCACCCATCAGATTATGGAGCCTAATGCTGATCTTTAACATTCCTTTTACTTCCAAAGGCCTACAATCATATGAAAAGGTTGGGTTATATCAATGATGTCAACCTCAAATAGAAACCAGTACCGCTAATCTATACAGGAGGGACCCTGTGTGTTGTACATTGGCTTAGCTTTAAGAAATACTATTATTATGTTATTGTGTTTTTACTTTTTTTTTTTAGATAGTTCCCAGTTACATTTTAATCTGGTTCAGGAGGCACAAAGGAGTGTTTCAGGCTAGGGACACATGTTCGACATCTCTGGGGCAGATGAATCTTTCATGTCCCTTCTAGCTCTATATCCTAGGATAGGCTGAAAGTTGTCAACATCCCCAAGAAGGTGATAGAGGAGAGGAGAGGGGAGGGGAGGGAAAGGAAGGGGAGGGGAGAGGAGGGGAGGGGAGGAGAGAGGAGAAAGGGGAGAGGGAGAGGGAAAGAGGGTGGAGGGGAGAGGGGGTAGGGGAAAGAGGAAAGGGGAGAGGGGAGGGGAGGGAAGGAACACCAAAATATGTCTAATACAAATTCTTGGAAGCAAAGAATTGAAAACAAAGTACATGTCCATTGATTAGGAAATAAATAAACAAATTAAGGTATGTGAACATAATGGAGTATTACTATACTGGAAGAAATAATGAACATGATGAATACATACAGAGAAAAATGGAAAGATTTATATATACTGATACAGAATAAAGTGAGCAGTGTCAAGGATACAACATATGCAATTACTACAATAATGGAAATGTAAAGAATAACCATCAAAAAAGAATTGCAAATGAATGTTATAAGATTACAAAGAATAAGTATAACCCCAAAGAGGAAAGTCTGCTTTCCAGAGTTGGAGGGAGAGAAGCCACAGGAGAAGGCCATTGCAACATTATCTGATATTTTTTACATGTTGATTGGTTTTGCTTATATTTTTTTTCTTTTTAAAAAAGTATCCTAGGGGCGGCTAGATGGCGCAGTGAGTAGAGCATCAGCCCTGGAGTCAGAAGGACCTGAGTTCAGATCTGACCTCAGACACTTCACACACACAAACAAAAACCTAGCCATGTGACCTTGGGCAAGTTACTTAACCCCAATTGCCCTCCAAAAAAGCAAAAAAAAAGTATCCTATATTATGGGGGATGGCTCCCTGAGAGGGAAAGGAGGATACAAGGAAAAATTTAAATAAGAACAAGATATATTAAAAATTATTTTAAAAAATCTTTATCATCATTCCCACACCCACCCATTCCCCTTCCTGTCATATTGATCATGGATTTTTCTAGATTGTTTCCATCAGAGCACAGACAAAAGCAGTAGAAAACGAGTGTAGTTGAGAGATGGCTCAGAAGTTAGCAGCCTGCATAGATAACTGAGGGGGCCTGAGCTAACATGGAACTAACTCCACTGGGACTCCACAAAAAGATTCAAGGTTCTTCCTTCCCTGCTTTGACAATCTGATGGAAAGCACCAGAGTTTGCACCTCATCTGGTCTAAATATTCCATTTACAAATGAACATTGTCCTGCATCATGGGTTATGGGCGATTTATGTTTATTTAAGAACTCAGTTTGCAGGAATGTTTTCCAGACGTGCGGTTTGCCGCAATAGACAGTTGTTGATATTCTGTTCCCATGAGCATTATAATATGTTTTAAAATTGCGACACTTTAAAACCAGATGTTCCTCATAAGCTGAGCAGAAAAGGAGCTGGGTAGGACTGTCACTTGGCATGAGACCTAGACTCTTCAGGCACACAATGGAAATGAGCCCCATGAAGAACCCCATGAATTCTCCCCTGTGAAAAGGATTAAGGAACAGTAGCTATAGCATACAGGGCATCATCATCTCTAATCAAAACAACCTGGAAAGAGAAAAGCCATACATTCATCACCTACCTCCTTTGATTCACGAAATCTTAAAATTCTAACAATTAGATCACTAGTGTTCCTTTGCAGTTCCATCTGAGAACATTTGGATAATTATTTGTCATTCCGTAGGTTAAATAATTAGAGACAGGCTGAGGTGTCTCAAAACTAGGCTCAGGCATCATTTGTGACTACATCTGAAAAACAGTAGACTGAGGGAAATTAGGTAGCGCTAGCACAGTGGACAAGACACCAGCCCTGGAGGCAGGAGGACCTGAGTTCAAATCCAGCCTCACATGCTTACTAGCTGTATGACCCTGGACAAGTCACTTAACCCCCAATTCTCTCCAAAAAAAAAAAGTAGACTGATAGTCAGAAGATCAAGATTCTTGCCTTTAAATTGCTGTGAACAGTATGCAGGGCAGGGACTCTGGATGAAAATTCTGCCTCTTTTGTTGGCAGCCTGTGTGACGATGGGTAAATCACTCAAACTCTCTGGGATTTGCTTTTCTAACTATAAAATGAAGACATCTCTACATCTATGAATCTTTGAGCCTTCTTTGGGCTTTACATTCCTCATCTATCAAATGAGGGAGCCACGAAGGTCACCCTTACAGCTCTCATAGCTAGGGTTATGTGATGCTGTGATTTTCTGATTCTGAGGATAGGATGGATTTAAATCAGGGTCCTTTGACTCTAGGGTTAGCATTGTCTGCCACCATATGACCTTAGTTGATTTATAGTTGTTATCTCTCTTTGGGGATCAGATTCCCCATCTGTAAAGTAAGGGAATCAGAAGAGACCTCTAAGTCCCTAGTCATCCATGGTTCTAGGTACTTTGGGTTGCCAATAACGTGTCTTGAGATCTCAACCATCTTAACAGCAAATTTTCTTAATTTAGTTCTGTCCAGTTCAATAACCATTCATTGGTAACTGCTGGCAAGGCTATGTGTTATGGGGGAAAAAATGGGGCAGTCCTTATATAATCTCCATAGGTTTATACTCTAATGCTACAATGTGACATTTACACAAATAATTGTTGGGTCAGTTGGGTCAGAACTGAATCCCTGGGTTTATGTGAACTAGATGCCATCTTGAGGACTCTTCAACAATCATACCACTTTTTGGCTAGGGC
Source organism: Gymnobelideus leadbeateri (assembly GCA_011680675.1). Classification (NCBI taxonomy): domain Eukaryota; kingdom Metazoa; phylum Chordata; class Mammalia; order Diprotodontia; family Petauridae; genus Gymnobelideus; species Gymnobelideus leadbeateri. Next base: position 213,085 of record WOXC01012335.1, on the reverse strand, counting down.
CCCAGCTCAAATAACATCAGAATTTAGTTCATTTTGTTTCCTTTCAGGATGTCTCCTGGGAAATTCAGACTTTATCTCACCTTCCAAAAAGAGACACCATCAAGGCCAGAAAAGAAACCTTATCCCTAGGGAGATAGGGACTCAGGGCAAAACATATTTACAATGTCAAGGAACTGATCTTGTCCAGGGAATTTCACCCCTTGTTCAGGAGAGATTATGGGGAACAGAGACTCTTTCTGGGCTACACATAGCGTATAGAATGGACAAGGGAGAAAGGAAAGGTCTAGACAGAGTGCTCTAGGAAAATATATGGAGAAAGAAAATGCTTTTAGCTTGGGGGATTAGGGAAAGTATTCAAGGAAGAACTTGAACTGGACCTTAAACAAAGGGAAAGATTTTAATAAGTGGAAAGGACACAGAGGTAGGAGAGGGCAGAATAAAATCTAAGAGTGGCTATCAATAGAATTTGATGGGAAAACAGACTGTAAGAAAGATAGTAGTGTGAAATAAAACTAGGAATCTAGATTATGGAGGACCAAAAGTGCCAGGCAAAAAGTTCATGTTACCCAAGAGGCAATGGAGAACTATATAAGGTTTTTGAGCAGGGGAGTAACATGGTCATTTAAATTCTCTGTGGGATAGAACTCTTTGATTCTATGCCTATGGTATTTTTAAAAATTTCATGTCCCGGGGCGGCTAGGTGGCACAGTGAGTAGAGTGCTGGCCCTGGAGTCAGAAGGACCTGAGTTCAGATCCGGCCTCAGACACTTAACGCACACACAAACAAAAACCTAGCCGTGTGACCGTGGGCAAGTTACTTAACCCCAACTTCCCTCCAAAAAGCTAAAAAAAAAAATTTGGTGTCTTTTTTTAATTAACAAATATTTATTTTCTTTCCCTTCTGCTTACTCCACCCCAATAAAAACAAAACCCAAAATACATATAACAAAAATGAAAAATCAAGCAAGAAAAATTCCCACATTGACCATGTCCAAAAACGAATATATCATTTTCCATCTTGAGTCCATCATCTCATTGACAGGAGGTGGGGAGCATTCCTCATCCTTGGACCTCTGAAATTGTGGTTGTTCATTGCAGAGATCAGAGTTATTTAGACTTTCAAAGTCATTTAACCTTTGCAGTATTATTTTATAATATAAATTGTCAGGACTTTCAAAATTATTTGTCTTTACAATGTTGTTGTTATAATATAAATTGTTCTGTTCTGTTCACTTCACTCTGTAACAGGTCATACAAGTCTTTCTAGGATTCTCTAAAATCATTCCTTTGTCATTTCTTATGGTACAAGAGAATTCCATTGCATTCGTATGACATAATTTGTATAGCTATTTATCAATTGGTTGGTACCCTTTTAGTTTCCACTTTTTTGTCATTTCAAAAAGAGTTGCTGCATTTTTTGGTACATATAGGTCCTTTTCCTCTTCATTTGTTATCTTTGGTGGGGGTGGGGGGTGGGGTACAGACCTAGGAGTATATTCATGGATCAAAGGATATATTTAATGAATTTAGGGGCATAATTCCAGATTTCTTCCAGAATGACCCTTTCAATTTTCAGCTCCACCATTGATTTGCCATCTGCCTATAGTACTAAGAACCCTATTGGTTTATTCTCTAAATCAATCACTCAGATATCTGTATACATATCAGACCACCCTATTCCAAAGTAATCCAGGAAGTCTTAGAAAATATCTCATTATGGAATATTTTAGAAAAGTCATAAGGACCTCAGCTTTTGGGTTCATTATACCATGTCCCATTGGCATTTTCCCTTGTCATTAATGAACTTTTTTTTAAATTTTCTCTGATACGGGCTTCCTGACCAGATCTGTGCTGCATAATTAATAATATTCTAAGGTTCTTGAAGTCATCAGTGATTCATCTAGTTGAAATGAGTGGGCCAACACCAAAGGAATAAATGGGATCAAGTGTAGCAGTAACAGATTCCCAACCTTTTTTTATTTTTGGAGAGGGAAGGACAAGGTAATTGGGGTTAAGTGACTCGCCCAAAGTCACATAGCTAGTAAGTTTGTCAAGTGTCTGAGGTCATATTTGAACTCAGATCTTCTTAACTCCAGAGCACTATTCACCAGATTCCCAACTTTAAGAAGAAAATTCCAGTACCTTGAAGGAAAAAAAAAACCACTTTTTAACATTTCTATATAACAGTATCTCTTTTATTAAACACTGTACTCCACAACAGGGATGAACAACCAGCTCCCTGTTTCTGGATTTTCTTTATATACAACACCAATCCTAGGTAGGTGAATGGAGAAGCAAGAAAACTGCAACATATGACCTATTAGAGACTCCAAAGAAAAATAGGAGTAGAGGAGGTCACCACATGGCAAGAGTGAATAATGACCAATAGACAGCTAGAGCGTTCCACTTTTCAATGTTGGAAGGAATCAAGGAAAATGTCTGGCATTTTGGGTATACACCTTTGTGGCAAGCTTTTGGGAGACCACAGGGAAGAGTCACACAAAATAGGCAAGCAGAGATAGTCTACTCTATGTCTTCTTGGAAAGAACTTCAGAAATGATGAGATCCCAGGACCACTTAAGTAACTGAGAATTTAACCTTGAGAAGAAAAAAAAAGACATAACTTTTGTCTTCAAGCATTTCGGGATTTGTCATTTGAGAAAAGGGTTTAGATTCATTCTACTTCACCCCAGGAGGGAAGAGAACTAGGATCAGAGATAGAAAATTATAGGGGAGTAGATTTCAGTTCCATTTAAAGAAAAACTTACAAACAGAGCTATCAAAAAGTGGAATGTGCCATTTGGCAGACTGTACCTTTCCCCCCACAGGAAGCTTTAAGTGCAGATTACATGAATGTTTGTCAGGGATTCAATAAAAAAAAAAAGATTCCTTATCAGTTATAGGTTGGATTTGACCTAAATGATTTTGGATTTTGGGATTCTAGGAAGAGGATGGCCAGAGGATTATAGACTGAGAGGAAGTGGTCTAATTTAATACCATACAGACTAAAGTTGGGCCATCAGTAATTCAAAGTTGGGAGCCATCACCAAGTCCTATTCTCTGAATCATAAATAGCTCAAGATAATGTATACAACGCTGAAGGCCTGAAGGGTCCTGAATTTAGAACCAGACATTAGTCAGTGCCCTCCCTCCCACCTATGGCACAATGGATAGAACTCTGGGCCCAGATCCAGGAAGACATGAGTTCAAATCTGGCATTTAAAATTTATTATTGGTATGACTCATTAGACCATAAACTCCACGAGGACAAGGGTTATCGTTTGCCTCCTTTTGTATCCCTTGTTCTTAGTACAATGCCTGTCCCATAGTAAGTGCTATATAAATGTTAGCTATCATTATCATCATCATTTAGCCTGTAAACACCCCCAGACAACTCACAGCTGCTTGTTGGCATTGGTAGAGGGAGTTTCCTCTCCTGAAATTCCCTCTACTGCTGACATCATAGATTTGAACAGCAACAACAAAAGGGACAAACACATCTTTCTTTAGTTAAGGTCTCTTATGTGGAGCAATGCTTCTTGTACTTACATCACATGCCTGCTCGACACTCATAACTGACTTAGTCATTCATTCAGACTCTAATTTTGTCCTTCCCCCTCCCCAATATAATTCTTCTACCACTCTATAAGCTTATGACCTACAAAACTAGCAAAGAAGGGAATCAGGCTGACCCATTGAATCGATTCCAAGATACCCTAAGTGCAGTTGGAGCCAACAGGTTAAAAATGTGACCTGAAACCTGGGATCCCTCAGAGGGTGTTTTCACACACCAAGTGAATGGGGTCCCCACTGAGCAGCATGGATAGAACAAGCAGGGAAAGAATGCTGGCCCCCAGAGGCCACACATTTGGACAAACACAAAGCTGTCCTGTAAAACTATACTGCGGGGTTTGGGCAATTTTTACAAATACATTTGTCTTTTCAAGAAAAACATAATCAATGAGGGACAACACAAATGGCTTTCCTAACTAGAAATGGAGTCTTTCTTGGCACTGTATAACATACTTCTCACACAGTTCACTGGCTCAATCCCAAATAACACCTTAGACATGAAGTGAAATACAGTTACGTTCACTCTAAGAATCCAGGAAGACTTTTAGAATCGGAAGGCCCCTACCTTAGAGAAAAGGATCATAGTTTTACAGCTGGAAAAGAGCAAAGACATCATATAGTCCCATTCCCTCATTTCAAACATGAGATCATCTAGCCCACCTTGTTATTGAATTAGGACCCTGAGATGCACCAAAGCTAAATGACTTAATCAAGGTCTTACTGCGAGGGACAGAGACAAAACTTGAATCCAGATGTTCAAAATCTTAAATGAATATTCTTGTCCCTAAATTTCAGTCTCATTACTCTGTAGTTATACCTAGTTTTTGACCAAAAGGGATCTTTACTTAGAACAGAGAACACAAAATATCAAAGCTGGGAGGGAGCTTAGAACATAGAAGGTCAGAATTAGGACGGAACTTAGAATATAGAATATAAAATGTCAGAGATAGCAGGAACCTTAGAAACCATCTTATCCAATCTCATTTTGGTGATTAAGAAACAATACCTGAATAAGAAACAAAACGTGAAACAATTAGGTTGGATTCATTCTCAATAGCTACATTATTAAAGAGCACAAAAACAAGAAATTTATTTAAGCAGTTCCAACTACCTTTGACATGGCTGCCTGCATTTTCATCAAAATAGATTTTGGAATAGATAGATTCAGTCCCACATATTTGAGATTCTTTTCATCAATCACCTCAAACTTAATTTTTTTTTTAATTATGAAGTTCTCTAGGATAATCAGCCCATAAAGAGTCAGGGAATTTCCTCCCTTATAGCCTCCCTTTCCTCCCTCACCCCCTCTCACATACACACACACACACACACACACACACACACACACACACACCTTCAGACAGAACATCCTTAAGTCACAGAAATTAGGGATGCATGCTGGTTTTTAAAGACACTTAGGGTAGATGAAACCTCCCCAGGCAAGCCATTCATTGATTCTCAACCTCTCCGACCATGAAACCCTTCCAAACCCCTCACATCACAGCCTAAGTCCATGCTCTTGTGGTCTACCCTGCAGGAAAACAAGTCACAATTTTTTTTAAAGTTGTACTCTTTAAAATCATATTTTAAGCTGAAGATACATCCGAATCCTTGGTAAACAATTTGCTGTGTTCTCTGGATTCCACATTCTGCCCACCACAAGAGTGCCTTGGCCTTCATTAAAGGAGGCCTTGAGCACTCTATTTCAAAATTACATAACCACTCCATGACGGATTCCTGCCGGCAGCAGACTATCCATTGGTCATGTCTGGAAAAAGCTCAGTCTTTTTCAGAGAAACAAAGAGTTTTGCCTCCTATGTCTAGGCTGGGCTGCCAACATCAAAACGGGACCTGGTGTAGCTGGGGCTTGCAGTAATTACACCTCAGGCAATGTAATCATTCCAGCTCGATGTGATCATAATAAATAGCCCATTTTCATTTGAATTATTGCTCAGCAGCTTCCCACAGGTAAGCACATTTTCCCCTAAGCTAACCAGTAGACAGTGGCCCACCCATTGAAGAAGGCCCATCCCAGGTAGAGGGGATGTGGCATCATCTGCTGGGCAGAGAAAAACCACAGCATTCTAAAAGTCAGGAATGAATGCACTGGTTTGACTCCATTCACCTGAAAGTTCTGTATAGTTTCGTTCTGTGAACTAGGCTTTAGAAAGAATGGTAAAAAGCCTGGAGAGTAGGGCATAGGAGAACCAGAGGAGCCAGGGAGATTTAACCTAGTGAAAAGAAAGCATGGGGGGACCTGATTTCCAGCTTCAAGTACATATGTGAATTTGTGTCACATGAAAGAGGAATTAGTTTATTCTACTTGACTCTAGTGGAAAGAACAGAAAAATTAGGAGACATTGTAGAGAGACAAATACTTTCATGTGGGTTTTTGCATGACACAGTCTCAGTAAAGGCTAAAGTCTGACTATATAACACTTTGAGGATCATTAGTAAAGATCTAGAAAAAGGATGTGCTAATCTTAAAGAGAGAGCATGGCTTCATTAAAAACAGGTCATTTCACACTAATCTAGTTTAACTTAAACAAGTAACCTTCCAGTCTTTGTTTGGAAGATATCCAGTGATGAGGAACTCACTACCTCCTGAGGCTGCTATTTTTTGATAGCTTGAATTTTTAAGGAGTTTTTCACCCTTGTGTGAGGTTAACTATGGAATTTCCACACACATCTATATCTATATGTATGTTTATTACACATAAGTTGTTCCAAAAGTCTTAGTGTAAATTCAGGCTATTAAAGTTTAATCTGCACTAAGACTTTTAGGATATTGTTAGTGCATGCAGATGGCTGTTGTGTGTGTATGTGTGTGTGTATGTGTACTTTGATATAATTCATTTCCTTCAATCAATCAATAAATACTTATTAAGCACTTACTAGGTATAAGAAAGTATTTTAAGTGCTAAGCACTGTGATATTTCTTTGTCATTTTGTATATATATATATGTGTGTGTGTGTATATACATGTATATACGTGTACATACAAAGGCATTTAAGAACATTAGTCTGAGAATGGGTCCATAGACTTCACCAGCCTGCCAAAGGGATCCTTCACACACACACACACACACACACACACACACACACACACACACGGATAAGAGCCCCTGCTCCAGATTTTGAATCTATAAATCCATATCTCTGAGTCCTACCTTTGCTACTCAAATTGGGCCTTCCAGGTTACGTCCCCCTCTGAGCCTCAGCTTTTCCTTCTGATACTCAGAGACAATCACACTGTTTATACCTGCCTCTCAGGACTTGTGGGTGAAGAAGGTTGAAGAACAAAAAAAGAAACTGAAAAATCTACTGAAATGTAAAACATCCCTGTTACTTCTCTGGGAGCTCATTTGGCTTCAGGGGCAGAGCTCAGTGGTGGCCACCATTAACGAGGCAGACCCTCCTCACAAAGATCCAAACCCTTTTGCCCAGGCAGATCCTAACTTTGCCTGGACAGGCTGCTGGGTTGGTCAGAGCGAGAGCCTCAGCCACCTATGAGCTTGGGGAGTATCAGGGACCACTCTCCTAAGTGCCTCCATCTAACAGTATTTGTCTCATTTTCATAATAAGGCACCAGAAACAGCTCTTTTGACACAGAACCATGCTTCATTGAAGTTATATTTTTAACTTCATATCACTTTCTATTTTGAGCCATGTTTGAAAGATTCTAAAGAGCTCCTCGATGGGACTGAAAAGTAAGAAACAAGACTTGCTTTGAAAGGAGGAGAATGTGTCTCTTTATGTTTCCATTAAGACTCTTTGGACTCAGTTTCTTGAGAAGAGGGAGGACACAGACCCAGACTACAGCTAGAAGACTCTGGAACCTTCTAGCTCAAACATTCCAACAAAATCTATCTGATCTTTCCTTTCCACCTCCCCCCAAAAACACTATCAGGCTAAAGGGTTGTATCTCTCCTAGAATTTGTCATAATATTTTGTAGACAGTAGGTGCTTAATAAATACTTGTCAAATTAAATCAAATAGATTTTGTTGTATCACCACTCTCCATTAGACTATAAATTCCAGGGCAAAAGACTTAATCTGAACTAAATTTTGAATTTTCCCCAATCCCCAGGAAAAATACACAGTTTGTATGAAAACAGCTGACCACTAACTATATCTGGGAAGCAGGGGTTGGAGAAGAATATAAAGATTAATGATTAAGACTGAGAGAAATTCATTCCCTGGGTGGAGAAAGTCAGATAGAATACCAGCATTTATTAAACACCTACTATGTGCCACACATTAGGCTAAGTGCTAGGGATACAAAGAAAAGCAAAAATTAAAACATAAAATAAAAAAAATAAAAATAGTCCCTACTCTGAAGATTACAGCCTAGTGAGAGAGACAGCATGTGAACAACTAGGTACAAACAAGAGGTTGGTGTTGCTGTTTTAGAGCTGTTGCACTTGTGTCTGGCACTTTGTGACCCCATTTGGGGTTTTCTTGGCAGAGATAGTGGAGGGATTTGCCATTTCCTTCTCCAGCTCATTTTACAGATGAGGAAACTGAGGCAAATAGGGTTAAGTGACTTTCCCAGAATCATGCAGCTAGTAAGCATCTGAAGCCAGACTTGAACTCAGGAATATGAGTCTTCCTGACTCTAGACCCAGGACACTATCCCCTGTGCCAAGTAGTTGTTAATACAAACAAGATACAAACTGAATATATTAGGGATAGTCTTAGAGGGAAGAAGGCATTAAGATTAAGGAGGACTGGGACAGGTTTCTTGCAGAAGGTGGGATTTTAGTTGAGATTTGAAGGAATTCTGGGAAGCCAGGATTTGGAGATAGAGTGGAAGAGCATTCTAGGCATGGAGGACAGCCAGAGGAAGACTTTGGGAGTAGAGGAAGGGGGAAAGGATAGATAAAAGCATACTATTGTGTCTATGAGGGAGGGGGAATGAGGGAGGGTTCCTCTGGTAAGACAGTTTCAGCCTTTATTTTCTGAATAGTGTAAGAGTACGTCCTCTTTAGAGGTCTCAGAGGATTCTAAGAATAGGAACTCTGGAGTGATATGCAAGAGGGTTAAGGTGACAGAACCCAAACCCACATTTATTTTTAGGCCTCCAATCTATTCTTCAAATCACTGCCAGAAACATCTTCTCATGCATTGATCTAGTCAACAATTCATGTGAAATTATCTGGGGATTTTAGTTGACCACAACTTCAATTTGAGTCAATGGCATAACTATAACTGTGTGGGACTGATCCAGGGCTCTGGCATTCAGAGGGACACAATTGCCCCCCATCACCCCAAAGTCCATCTATACCTTGCTATTTTCCCACTGCCAGTTCCAGTAACACAGTCCACTATGTTGCTTGGCCCCTGGTTACCAACCGCAGGCCATATTTTTGGGAAAATGTGTAGTCCTCTTTCCTAGAGTGACTGTACCCACGATCAAAGAGTTATCTGAAATTCTATTCCTAACCCCAGCAGACTGTCTTCTTTCTGTACTATCATTGCTTTGCTCTATAAACTGAGCCCCCTCCAGCTTGGATTGTCCTCTGTACCACTAACCCCCACCCTCTACTCAGATTTGGTATGGTTAACCATGGAGGGAAGACTGATGTTGATGAACAAAGTACTCAGAGGCAACAGAATTTGACCCTGTATTGCCCCCAAGAAATTGCTCCAACAACCCTTGGAGGTAAGTAGTATAAGAATTATTATCGCTCCTGTTTAACAGATGAGGGTATGAAAGTTCAGAGACAGAAAGCAATCTTCACTTTGTTACTTGGACTTAGGAAGCCAGGACTCAAACTCAGGCATCTCTGAATCTACATTAAGGATTCTTTCCTCTCTATCATTCTGTCTCTTCTAAAAATGGTATCCCTATGGAAAGACTGTCATTCCCTGCTGTCATTCCCACCAAATTCCAAGAATTCAGTAAGTCAGGTTCTGCTGGTGTTATCGTTAATAATATATCCTCTAAAAGTTCTAAGCATGAATTATTTGCAGCCAAACTTTAATGATAATGGCAAGCTTCGTGCATTAATTCCCGAGGTTGAATAATGCAGTACCTGTGCCCAGCCGGTCGATAGAATTTATATTTCTCCAAATGTTCCCCATCCTTGTGCTCACAGAAAAGATAATCAATCCTTCCTGTGGGCCATAGCTCAGCCACAGAGGAAAGACTTGATTTCCTTCATTGAAATCAGTGACAGACCTCCAGCTCCTGTTTACAAAAGAGACTTCATTCCCTGGTCTGGACTCCTCAACAGAGCCTCAGACAATAGTTAGTTATTAATTAATGAGGGCTTTCCTCACAGACCCATTGCTGGAACGTGTTCTCATGTTGCTGACTGGGCAAGGCAACTCATCTGGCTGAGAGTACATTAGATTTTACCCTCTGTCCACACCAAGAAAATAAAAACCAAGACTCTACCTGTAGAGATTGTCTCTCTGATTGTCCTTTTACTCTTTGCCATCTTCCTTCTCCTTTTTCTCTTGGATTCCCCTTCCTCCCAATCCCCAGCCCTTCCCCATATTAAACCTCCTTCCTGTCAAATTGCAAAATACATGGTGGCAGAAATGAAGGTTTGTTTGATGAAAGCGAAACTCTTTCTCTTGGAGCTAGTAGACTTATCTAAGTCCAGGTCTTTCTGTCTCTAATAGAAATCAACATGGCAGAAAGTGAAGGCTGGTCTGCTGTACATGACTGCTTACAAGATGTTCCCAAAAGCAGTAGAACTAGATTCCTTATGATCAGGTGGAAAATACCAGTGGTTCAGCTCTCTCCAATTATATCCTATCTCAGGGGCAGTTTGGGGTTGTAAGCTTAGAGCAATAAGAGACTAAATCTTTAAAAGAAATGAATGAAATTCTGGACTTGGTTCAAGATAAGGAATTTTAGTTAGAACTTAAAGAAAGCTAGGAAGAGCAGTAAGGGAAGCAGAAACAGAAGAGCCTCCCAGGCATAGGAGTCTTTTTTGTGGAACAGCCAGAAGGCCAGTGTCACTGAATCAAAGAGTACATGCTGCTGGGGAGTAAGGCTTTGAATGCCAAACAAAGCATTTAGTATTTGTTCCTAGAGACAATATGGAGTCACTGGAGAATGTGTGTGTGTGTGTTTGTGTGTGTGTGTGTGTGTGTGTGTGTGTGTGTGTGTGTGTGAGAGAGAGAGAGAGAGAGAGAGAGAGAGAGAGAGAGAGAAACAGAGTGAGAGACATGATTGCACCTACATTTTAGGAAAATCACTGTAGTGACTGAGTGGAGTATAGATGGGAGTAGGGAGAGACTTGAGACAGGTAGTCTATTACAATAATCCAAGCAGTGTCAGAGGAGCGAACAGGACTTGAGAGATGTCACACAAACGAAATCAATAGCCTTGGTAACAGCTTGGATGTGAGGGGGAGGGAGCAGGGAGAAATAATAAGAAGTCCACTCTCTTTACTGGGAGCCTGAGAGACTGGGAGGATAATGTTGGCCTCTACAGTAATAGGGAAGGTAGGAGGTAGAGTGTTTAGAGGGAAAGATGATGAGTTGAGTTTTGGACATACTGAGCTTAAGAAGTTTAATGGACATCTAGTTTGAAATGTTTAAAAGACAGTGGGAGATGCTAGATTAGAAATTGGAGCAAGGTAGATTTGAGAATCACCAACATAGAGATGACAAATCCATGGGAAGTAATGAGATCACCAAAAGGGGACTGTGACATAAAAAGGTTAAGAATCCCATACTAATTAATCTCTATGTTTCCTTGTAGCTCTAATCCCTGTCTGCCTCCAAGTCTCAGACTTAAACATCCCCTTTCCCAGTCTCCCCAGCTGCTAGAGTTCCCCGTTCAGGTTACCTATCATCTACTCTCTATGGCTCTTATATGTATCTAGGCATATCCACATGTTCTGTCTCCCATTGGAGTGTAAGTTACTTAATGGCAGAAACTGCATTGGCCTATCTTGGTATCTCTAGCAGTCAGCACAGTACATGGTGAATGCTTAAAATTTTTTATGAATGATAAATTAAATCCTATGAACTCTCCATATCATTAACAATCAAAGAAAGAAATTATAAACCTATCTGAGCTTCATGTATCTCATAAGGACATGATACTTGTACTATTCACCTCCCAGGTAGCCTTTTTTTGTAGAGGGCTCTCCTTGGGACGCTTGGGGGTTTGGAAGGGCTGCCAGTAAACATAGTCCCTTCCTTCAGGGTACACTCAACTTAGTAAAGTCTCTGAGGAAACTCAGAGGATATGGGGATGGGGTAGCCAATCACTCTAAAATTCTATCATTCAACTAGAAGTTCTATTATACAGCCCAAAGAAGTAGTCTCTAAAGTGGTAGCCAGGGCCCCCTGGAGGACCATAGCCCAATCTCAAGGAGCATGTAATCAAGCATTTGCATAGGTGAGAAGATGGGTTACATTCCATCCTCCCCATTATAGCCATTTGCAGGGTGTCTTCCATTAACACCCATAACTCTTCCCATCTCCTCTGTGCAAGTGTCCAGTCCCCTTCTCTGCACCAGGCACTGGCCCAAGGAGGCTTTTATATCCTCCTAGCCTTTCCCTGGGGGTTCATAGCAGCAGCTACCCAAAGCCATTGGGAAAATCCCTTTTCTGCTTCCTTGAGAATGTCCACTCTCTAACTCCTAGATCATGTTTTGCCTTTAGGAAAGTAATTGGTAAGTAAAAGCCCCACTTCATTCTTTTTATTTCAGGTAGACAAAATGGGCTTCACAGCACAGGCCAGCATGGATAGGTTTCAACACGTCTTGAAGATCTTATTACATTATCTCTCCTCCCAAACCCATCCCTTTTCTGAACTTCTCTCCTTCTGTTAAGAGCACCGAGGTTGCCATCTTTAATGTGGTCTCACTTGTGATTTCAAAGCCAATATATCCAATCAACTGCTATCCCATTCTCCCAGTACATAAAGTAGTTACCCTCCTTTGGGCTCTCATCACCTCTCATTTGAATTGCTGCAATAGCCTTCTCATTGCCCTCTGGTCTCAAGTCTCTCCTCTCTCCCATACAATTTCCACACAGATGCCAAAGTGATCTTCCTTAAGTGTGGATCTGACCACATCACTCCCCTACTCAATAAACTCCAGTGGTTCCCTACTGATTTTATAACGAAATATTAGTTTATCTTTATCTCATTAACTTTAGTACTATTTTGCTGAAATTCTGTGATGTATGTTAGCAGTACTGTTGTACATAGATATTATTTACAAATAAATAAACTGGTATGTCTACCAAGAGTAGATATACCTCTTCATTTATTTTTTTACTAATGTGGTACATGATCAAAAGAGTTTGGAGACCACTGGTCTCAGGAGCTAGTAATATACTGCTTGTAATATTGCATATACCAGGAAGAGAGATGGCATGTCATATTGTGAAGAGCCATAGTTTTAGAGTTGGGCTCAGGTCTTGGCTATGCCACTGATATCCTGTGTGACATCAAGCCTTCTCTCTGGGTCTCAGTGCCCTGATCTATAAAAAGAAGGGGCTGGACAGAATACTCTCTAAGGTCCCCTCCCACTAACTCTTCTGATCTGTATAACGTGGTGCAGGACCTAGCCAAATTGATGATGGTGCTGTATCCGCTAAGGTTTGCAATGGGCGACGGCAAGCTCATCTCTCAGCACTGGGGTCTCCCCATGAGATAGGGATATTTCTATCTTGCTCTTTTCTCTAAGATTGATTTAACTTCAATGTTTTCCTGTTGGCCAGCAATTCTTTCTGCATTTTAAATCCCACCTTCCTTAGGTGTGGAACTGAGACCTGTCCTCTCCAGGCCTGAAAAATTCTGTCACATAAATCATAGAGCAAGGAGATTTTTATGCAAAATAAAGCACTTTCCATGCCTTTCCCTCTGCAATGATTACATGATTTCCCCCTGAAACTGAACAATATACGTTTCATAAATAGAGCCTCTTCTCTGTTAGCAAACCTTGAAAATGGATTATTTGTTGGCTTTGCATTCCCTCTCCCAGGGCTGCATCCATCATGGGGTGGTTGGTCTGGGCACCCAGAAATAAAATAAGGAATTAAAAGTAAAAGTGATCAGCGAGTCTATCCTTTGAAGATAGAAGGGAAGACTCACAACTAATAGCAAACAGCCTACAGAGACCATAGATCATGAGACACCACCATATCCTCTTGACCCCAAGTCTTGCCAGGAGTTGCAGAAACAGAGAAACGTCAGAGCTGGAAGGGACCTAAATTTCAGAACAAGAAAGGCCCATAGAATGCCGAACAGACCTGACCTGGATAAAGGTCCCCGCCTTTGAAACTTACTAGTCAAGTGATCATGGTTAAGGCAGCACTTTTGTCCTCTGTAAGGATAATACTAATACAACATTCCTAAAGATTGCTGTGAGAAAATACATTAAAAGGTTGCATTATTATTTTTACTATTGCCACTGTCACTACTGTTACTACTACCACTCCTGTTTACTATTACTACTACTATTAATCACTGATGCTATTACTGCTACTACTACCATCATTTCTACTACTACTTCTATTACTAATTTTACTACTATCATTATAATTACTACTATTACTATTACCACTGATGTTACTATTACTACCTGTCCTACCTAGGGGTAGGGAGGTTGTAACCAGTAGAGAGCCATAGACAGCAGAGTGAGGGTGATGATGGTGTTCTGAGCCTCAAGCTGGGCTAAATCAGGGTGGACATCTGGAAAGGACTCTGGTCTTGGCATCAGAATTTGTGTTTTGATATATACTAGCTGTGTCTCCCTGGGGGAGTTCTTTCCCTTTCTGAGCCTCCATTTCCTCATCTGTAACACAGGAATAATGTTTGTACTTCCTACCACAAGTGTATCTTATGAGGGAAGTATTTGTATAAACCTCTAAGGGGAATAGAGATATGAGTGATTATCTATCATCTGCATAGTACTTTAACATTTGTAAAGAGCTTTACAAATATGATCTTATTTGGTCCTCACAACAGTTCCAGTAAGAACTTATTTGCACACTTATTGCACACAATCTCTGCTTCACAATTGAAGAAACTGAGGCCGGGAGGATCTAAGTGACTTGCCAGGGTTACATAGATAGTAAGTGTCTAAGGCTGGATTCCTTCAGGGCTTTCTAATTCCAGTCTAGGCATTCTATTTACTAGGGGCACCTCAACGATTCTAATTAATACAAACATTCTGAGCATCTGATGGGGCAAAAAGATGCTTCAGTCACATTTTTATTAAGATTTGGAGCTAGAAAGAATGATAACCTCTCATGCATGTTATAGCAGATATTTCTTTGTGCATAAATGAGTTATACTCAATGGTTGATAAAGTCTGTTCCAATTATCAAATTTATGGTTTCTGATACATTGACCTTCAAGATTGTGCTTCAGTTGGGTTCAACTCTTTGTTGGCAGATGTCAGTACTGTTCATGGAGTTGTCTTGGCAAAGATATTGGAGTAGTTTGCCATTTCCTTTTCAAGTGGATGTAATCAAAGGTTAAGTGAGTTGCCCAGGGTCACATAGGTAGTAAGTGTCTGAGGTCAACTTTGAACACAGGTCTTCCCAATTCCTGGCCCAGTGAAATATCTACTGAGCCACCTAGCTGCCTCCTGGATTAGTGGTGTCAAACTCAAATAGAAACAGGGCCACTAAATTGTACAGGAGGATCCCTGTAGGCCTCGTATTGACTTAGGAAATGACACATTAGCATCATCCATTTTCTATTATGTTTTATTTTGTTAAGTATTTCCTAATTACATTTTAATCTGATTCTGACCACCCTGGGAAGTATTGCTGGCCACAGATTGAGGATGCAGCCTCCAAGGTATATTTGACACTTTTTTAGAATCAATTAGTAATCCAATTTCCCCTGTTATTAAAGAAAAATTGAGGCCTAGACAAAGAAAATGACTTTCCCAAGGTCACAGGTATAGCCCAATCTCAATCAGAGACTCCCAATTCCTTTGACTCTGAATTCAGGGCTTTTTACACTACATTTTGCTACCTCTGTGTAGGACTGGTTTGGGTCAACATAGGCTTTTGGATTTGCACACTTAGCACTCCCATCTCATTCAGATATACATCATCAGATTTGATGCTCGGACCCTGGTCAGTCTGAGAAGAAGCAATAATGTGGTCCCATCAGCCCCTGAGAAAATAATCCTGATACCTCAAATTTCGTTAGATCTGCACATTTGGCATTTAAGATCATTTGAGTAGTACCTGGGAATTAATTTTTGTGTAACTTGGGCTTCTATAACAGATGGTGGGGTTCCCATCACTCTGAGTCTGTCTGGATATCTATCTGTTGGAGACATAGACTAGATTTTTGGGTCAGGTATGGTTTTTATTAAATAGCAGCTGAGGTGCCTTGCAAAACTCCTTACTGAATACATACACACACATATTTAACAACTTGAGGCAAGGTAGGTTGCTTAAATATTATAAAGAATAGACTAGTTTGAATCACCTTCCAATATTCTAAAGTCCTCATTTGCATGTAAATAACCAACGTGCTAATCACAGGTGATTCCCAACTATTCATTCAAAGTAATCTCAATTTTTTTCCCTAAATAAAATATTATGAACTGGGTTTGATATATTTATGTACTTGAAATTAAAATTCTTTAAACAAGCTCTCCCTTATTTGGACTTTTCCCTAATTCAGACTGTCTTTCTCACCCTACCCCACCCCACCCCATCCAACAGATAAATTAATTTTCATTCTGAGCCCTAGATCTTCTCATTGATGAGCATTTACCATATCCAACTCCACCCTAGATCAACTAGTTCCAGGCCATTTTCATCCCAAACTCCTGCTTCTCCAGACTCTACCTCCCACCCAGTCTCTTTCTGACTGTCAACTTTTGATTGATGACCATTCTCCAAATCTAGCCCCACCCCAGACCTACCATGCTGTTCCAGAACCATTTTCATGACATGACAGTCACATATGTTCCATTCACCTCTAGCTCTAAAACAGTAATCAAATCAATATCATCATTTCTGTCATTCACTCTGTGATGTTTTTAAACAAAACACTCCCTCTAGATATTCTGTCTTCCCCTATTAGAATATAAACTCCTTGAGGTGAGAGCAGAGATTTCCTTATAAGTAATGCTTATTCCAATCCTCATTCCAAGTTATAATCACACAGAAGAAACAGGTTCTCTAGAGCAAGACTACATCTCTCCTCTCATGTTTTTAGGTTATTACTGGCAGGTCTGGGGTCATTTTCCTTAATGTTATTAGTACAAACCCTCATTCTGGTATGTTCTCCCCACTGTTAATTGCCACTGATTAATGCCCCAATTCCATTTAATCAATTAACTTTTACAAATTGGATATTTGTTGTTATTCAGTAGTTAAAGTTATGTCCAACTCTCCATGAACCCTTTTGGGGTTTTCTTGGCAAAGATACTGGAGAGGTTTGTCATTTCCTTCTCTAGCTAACTTTACAGATGAGGAAACTGAGGCAGACAGGGTTAAGTGATTTGCCCAGCGTCACATAGCTAATAAATGTCTGAGGCTAGATTTGAATTCAGGTCTTCCTGATTCCATATCCTGTGCTCTATCCACTATGCCACTTAGCTGCCCCACTAAATGGGATATTTACTAAGAATATATAGAAAGGCCAGAAGTGTAAACACTTCCCCTCCTCTCATTCGACACCTGGAAACAAACTCTCCCCTATAGGATCACCATCCCTAGGAATAATGGTCTCAAACAAAACATTTGTCCCAGCAACTTTACTTCTAAACACCGGATGAATCCATATCCCAATTACTTCTGGGCTGGGTACTGCAAGTCATTCCCCAGGGATTCACTGCAGGCAGTCTGGAGTTTGGTCAACTACAAAATCCAAAGGCTCTGGGCCTCTGGTAGTATAACATTCTGACTTTTTGAAGCTCATGAAGTCATGGCAGTCTCCAATACTCCTTTACTTACTACAAGAAGCATAGACACAATAGAGGGGGATAGAAGCAATAGGAAGACCATACCCATACAGACCCCATGTGGCCTAGTGATGACAAATTAAGACCAGATTCAGGTTCACAACAGTTCTTGCCACTACATTTCATTAGGCTACAAGAGCCAGAGCAGAGACTCACTTTCGCTGCTTGGTGCCTTTTGAGTGCATCCCAGTTCTAATTCCACAGCCAATCAAAAAAGCTCATCATTATCACATGATTGATGAACCAGAACAAGTTGTCGACACATGCTCCAAAGAACACATGGAGATTGTATTAGTCAAGCATGCTATTCATACTTATAAGGACTGGACTCATTGACCCATCCCACCCAACTCTTCTTATACTCATTTTTTGTATCTGTTATTCCCAGTGCTTAGCACAATGTCTGACAAACAGTAAGCACTTAATAAATGCTTGTTAATTTTTCATTCATTGGAGACATTCAATCAAAAAGACCTCAATTCAATTCCAGCCTTTAGTACATCCTGAATCTACAGTCACTTACCTACTCTAAGACTATAAATAGCCAATAAAGTGCCAAAATTTATCCATAGGAGTTCTTAGCAGGAGTTTCTTAAATTGCTGAAATCACAGGTCCAGAAAAAAATAGATAAGCAATTAAATATAAATATTTTAATCAATATAGTAATGAAATCTTAAGAGTTAGAGGAGGGGCCCCAGGGGCATCTTATTCACTCAAAGCCCTGGTTTCACACATGAGGAAATGGAGATCCAGAGAAGCCAAAGAACTGACACAGGGACAAAGGGAGAATTCACATCCTAATGGTAGAGTACAGATTCAGATCGATGTTACTGATTCCCAGGTCAATATCTTTCAGTTATTGCCCCCAGTTCAGTGACATCTCATGGGGTACTATGGGGAGAGACTAACAAAATGGAGCCCATGATGGTTTCCCTTCACCTTCATCCCATCTCCCACCCCAAGACACTCAGGCTCTTCTGCAACCACATCCCATAGTGAGTTTCCACTTGGATGGGTGGGTCGGGGGGAGTGATATACCTGGGACAGATTATATAAGCAGAAATAAAATCAACAACCACACTGAAGAAACTTTTAATGTGTGCAAGCTAATTTTCTGAACGATGGTGCCAGAATGAAAAAAAAAGCATTGATCCAGGAGAACAAGGTTTGGGTACTAGCTCTGACACTGACTCATTGTGTGACTCATTGTATGACTCTAGGCGAATTATTTCCCTTAGCCAAGCCTCAGTTATCTGCTCTTTTAAATGGGAGGTTTGAGCCTAGATAATCTCTGTTGTCCCTTCAAATTTGACTAATCATAGAGATACTCCACTTTCTAGAGATTGACTTTCCCGGGTGTGTGATCTGGTTCCCTATCCCCTAGAAAATCACAGCATTGCCCTGACAGAAAACTCCAAGAAGGGCTCTGTGGGGTCAGGAACTGTGTTACATTTGTGTTTGTATCAGAAAGGCCTGGTACATATCAAATGCTAAATAAATTGTTTGTCAAATTGAATGGAGAGAGGCACCCAGGAGAAGAGGAACAAAGTCACAGAACTGGGAAGAAGCTCAGAGGCCATCTAGTCAAACCCCATCATCTCACAGATGAGGAAACTGAAGACCAGACAGGGGAAGGGACTTGCCCAAAGTCACATTGGTAGTAAACACATGACAGGAAGAAGGTGAATCCAGGTTCTCTGAATCTAAGAGCCCAAGAACAGCTAGCTGGCACTGGAGTACTGGCCCTGGAATCAGGAAAACCTGAGTTCAAATCCAGCCTCAGATGCTTACTAGCTCTGTGACCCTGGGCAAGTCACTTAACCCTGTTTGCCTCAGTTTCCTCATCTGTAAAATGGGGTGCAGAAGGAAATGACAAACCACTCCAGTATCACTGCCAAGAAAACCCCAAATGGGATCACAGAGTCAGGCAAAACTGAAAAACAATACAGCAAAGGAGTTCATAATACATACAACAAAATGTTAAGAACCTCTTGGCTTAATGATCTCTAAGGTTCCTTGAACCTCTAAAACACCATCCTTCTAATCTTCCCCCTTCAGGTTACAAGTGAGAAAACTAAGGCCAAAGTTTACTCAAAGTCCCCTGGGAATAAGGAGCAGATAGGGGCTTCACACCCAACTCTTATTTCTAGCACTGCTTGTTCAATGTCACCAGATCATTGAGGCCCCCTCAATAGATTATTTCGGGGCCCAGGGCCTGGGACTGCCAGGGCTTTGACTTTAATCTAATAACTTCTCTTATCTAACCCTCAATCACCTCCTGTATAAAAGATGAGGTTTGAGAATGGATGATCTTTATTATCCCTTTGTAGTGCCAATGCAATATTTGTAGCACTGACTATGACTATAAATATTCCTGCATGGTGTTTGATCACAAAATATAACAAGCTCTCCATAGAAGACAGAAGCAAAACATTTATCCATACACCAGAAAACCAAAACCAGAAAGCCTATTCCATCACAGCAGCAACATAGAAGTTAATGTACCACAACATAGCAGAGAGCCACACTATCCTTTAGCCTTCCCACAAACCAACATAAGCCTAACTGTCATGGCAGGTGTCAAAACAAACAAACAAAAAAAAAAACAACTTTTACTCATGAGCCTGACTCCTTGCCTGAGCATCCTCTCTCTCTCTCCCAGTCTAGCTAACTCTGACTCCCAGCTTCCTGTGGGCTCTGCTCCACCCCTCAGCAAACTCCTCCTACCACAGGCTCCAAGTGATTACATACAGCCTATTAGGGAGCAGAGTTTATTTTCTTTTGTTTTTGGTGTTGTTGCTTTTTGGAGGGAGGAAGGTAGGGCAATTGGGGTTAAGTTACATGCCTAAGGTCACAAGGTTAGTAAGTGTTAAATGTCTGAGGTTGGATTTGAACTCAGGTCCTCCTGACTCCAGGGCAGATGCTCTATTCGCTGTACTACCTAGCTGCCCCCTATAGTTTATTCTCAAAGCAGGGAAGGTCTTCAAATCCTCCCAGGCTTATTATGGGGTAGGGAAGATCTTCAAATTCTCATTACCATTACAACCTTCAAATGTTTTTCAATAGAAGCCTAGCTTAGAAGACCAAACTTCTCTGAGACACTTCTCCTGACACACCCTTTCTCCTCCCAGGTATTGAAACTCCCCAATCTAACTTCTATCACAGTAGAGATCTCAGCCTGGATCCTATGCCACCCTCCTCCTGATAACACATAAAGCTCTGAAAGAGAAAGGACAACCTGGGAACCATCTGCCCAGAACCTGGGGTTGCTTTCCTTTTATTGGCTGACTACAAGCAGCCCCAGAGAAGCACGAAGGTTGGTGACCTTATCTAGAAGCAGCAACTGTCTTTCTTTACTGCAGTTCAATCACCCTATCTTCCAGACTGTAGCAACAAAGCCGAAGGCAGGTGAAAGGTGATACTTAGGAAGTTATTGAAGGAGCTAGTTTTTCTTAAGGCCCAACAACCTCTGGCCAAACCATGCAGGGCCGTTTGCTTTCTTTGTAGTCCAGGGCTTAAGCTTTTGCCCAATTATTTGTGACCAACTGGGGCAACTTAAGTGTGATTTGGATTTCTATGATTATGTACATTTTTTAAACAGTGTTGTAGCAGCAATCACACTGGCATACCCAGGATGGCTGCTAGCACAGGTTCTTAGATCTGCTTTACTAGGAAAGATAGGTGTTTAAGGGGTCACCAATCATTTTTAATTACATTTACTACTTCAGGGGAAAAGTCAGCACCCTGAACTTCAGATAAAATACAAACAGAGAAGATATAAGCAGAGAAATAAAGACCAACACACAGGGCTCTGATTGCCTGCATCCCCTATATACTTTACATACATCACGGGATCAAGAGAGCCTCTACACCTGAGAAGTCAGGGAGCTCTGAACATCTGGCCACTCAGAATCTCGACCATATCCTTCTCGTGAGCCCCCAAAGCAACATACCTACTCGGTATATATACACTTCTCAGAGTCAGAAGGCATCACAACCCTCCTGACTCAGTGCCTAGTTAGAAATTAGCAAAAGGTGTGAAAGCCTTGCTACAAGCAAGCCTCTCCTAAGTAAGCTTCCTTTAATGGGCTCTACCTGAGTCTATTACTTATTTATGTGAAGGGAAGATCTTAAATCCTATTAACATTACATATGTCTACCCATTTCGGCTGCTGGATGAAAGGACCAACATGCAGTCTTCCATGACAGAAGGTACTACCCAAATACCCAGGCAAACTGGGTAGGAACTCAGAGTCTGAACTAGGGATAGGGAACCTACTGCAGGTTGCACACCCTTGGCCCTGTACCCTCCCTCTGATTCAAAGGACATGGGAAGGAATTCAGATCATTACTATGAAAAGCAGTGACAGAAACTGAGGTGTGAGGTGCCTCAGAACAGAGAATTCAGAACTACAATAGACTTCAGAGAACAGATAATCCAAATTCCTCATTTTATAAATGAGAACATGGAGACCTAGAAAGGAGAAGATGTTTGCTCCATGTCATACAGTGGTTAAGGGGCAGAAGTGCATCTTCTGACTTCAGGCCCATGCCTTTTCCACTCTTCCACCCATCTCAACCATATTGAAAACCAGTTCTTCAAAAACCCACCTTTGTAAACCTGAAGGTGGGTGGATGGACCACTGTGGCGGAACTCTTCAGTGACTCTGCCTGTTCTCCAACACCGTCACCACCAAATCCAGGTTGTAGATCTCTACTGGTACCACCATCAGCCAAAGTAACTGAGGAAGTCCCGGAGTCTCAGCCAGATGCCCTATGTCCCTGGCTATAACCACCAGCTTTGGTTAAGAGCACATTGTTGGCCCAATTCATAGAGTCATAGATACAGAGATAGAAAGGACCTTCAGTCCCATTGTCCAACTCTCTCATTTTCCAGAAGAGAAACCGAGGTTCAGACACTGAAGAACTTGCCAAAGTTCAGACAACTATCTCGTAGCAGACCTTGGAATTTGAACACTGGTCCTCTGACTAGAAATCCAGAACCCTTTTCACTGTACCATTATGACTCCAATTTTTAATCCAGCCTTACTGGCCAGCCGATATTTTCTTGGTCTGTACCAAGAAAACGAAGGGTTAACATTTCAAACATACCAAATATGTATCTTTTTAGATAAGTGTTGCCTTCAAACACAAGAAAGGATATTTGCTTATTCTCAATGAGAAATATTATTTCCTATAGGTCCATATGGCTGATAGTGTGACTCACAGGTCAGAACTCAGGCTCAGTTCCAGCTTTTACAAATGTACATCTAACTTTATTATTATATCAGAATTGGAAGAGATCTCAACATTTATCTAGCCCAACCTCTTCCTGAGCAGGAATCCCCCTTGGAGTATCTCTGACGAATTTTCTAGCCACCTGAAGGACTTCAAATGATGACCAACCTCCTACTTAATAAAGGAGACTTTTTCCACCTTTGAAAAGCTCTAATTGTTAAACGTGGACTTCAGACATTTACAAACTGTGTGACTATGGGCAAGTCACTTAACCCTGTTTGCCTCAGTTTGCACATCTGTAAAATGAACTCGAGAAGGAAATGGCAAACCACTCTAGTATCTTTTCCAAGAAAATCCCAGATATGGTCACACAGAGTCAAACGTGACTGAGATGATTGAACAACAAATAGTTAAGAAATATTTCTTCCACTATAATCTGAACTCCATGCTTGGTGATAGTAGGGAGGGGAGGTGACCTGGGTTTTTTAAAGACCATTCCCAGAAAAAAATAAAAAACAAACAAAAACCCCACAAGTCCTAGAAGGACCTACAAAGCTAGAATATGTATATATATATGTAACCATATTCTGTATTTTTCCCTTTGCATACCTTAAAGTGCTATGTAAATATTAGCTGTAATTAAGTGATTTAACCTCTCAGTGGAAAGATACAGGTTTAGAAACAGAGGGATTAGGAGCAAATCCCCCCTTTTGATATACACTACCTGTGTGACTATGGCCTTGAGCAAGTGATTTAAGCCCTATTTCTCCATTTTTAAAATGAAGAGTTGAATTAGATGGTCTCTAAGGTCCCTCTTTTGTCCCTGGAATCCCAAAAACCTGAGTTCAAATTCAGCCTCAGACACTTACTAGCTGTGTGTGACCCTAGGAAAGTCACTTAACCCTGTTTGATTCAGTTCCTCACCTGTTAAAGGAGTTGGAGAAGGAAATGGCAACTCACTCCAGTATCTTTGTCAAGAAAACCCCAAATGGGGTCACAAAAAGGCAAACACATTTGAAAACAATTGAGAAGTCCTTCTGATATCTAAATCTAGGAAATTAAATTTGGAAAGACTCCTCACAGTTTAGCCAGAAGATGATAATGTAATTATTTTGAATATGGCAATACTTGAAGAATATTTATTAAGTTATAGGAATGTTTATTTTAGTTAAATCAGTCAGTCATTATGTATTTGTTAAGTGCCTACTACATGCCAGAAACTAAGTGAAGAGTTAGCTAAGTGGCTTAAATGCAGAATATAGAAAGAAAGGTAAAAGATAACCCCTTGTCTGTGGGATTTCCCAGTCTAATGGGGGAGACAACACAGAAAGAACTGTGTAAAACAAGCTATATACAGAACAGATTGAAAATAACCAAGGAAAGGCATTTAGTCTGACATGTAGTAGGTGCTTAAAAATGTTTATTATTGACTGACTAAATTAAGAGAGATAGGGAAAAGTTTCTTGTAGAAAGTGAGATTTTAGTTGAGACTTGAAGAAATCCAGTAATAATTAGCCTCTGATACCCAATAGAATAAATTCCTGAATGTTTGGAATAATAGGTTTCCTAAAGCATGGGACCACAAGTGAACCTAAGGAACTTAATAAAACTAAATTCTGATTATTCCTCCCCAAGTTTACTTACCTAAGTAGGGTTGTTGCTGAGTTATTTCTGACTCTTCTTGACTGCTCTTGGGTTGTTTTTTTTCAAAGATTGTAGAGTGCCTTGCCATTTTCCTTCTCCAACTCATTTTATGGATGAGGAAACTAAGGCAAACAGGGTTAAGTGACTTGGCTAGAGTCACACAGCTAGTAAATTTATAGGGCTAGATTTGAACTCTGGAATCTGGAAGATAAGTATTTTATCCACTGAGCTACCTAAAGTGCCCTAACTTAGATAGGTAGGGAGGCTCCTACTCCACTTTTTTGAGATGATTAAAGATATCTAAGTAAAGCATGGTGTACTGTATAGGGAGCTGGGCTCAAATTCATTGTCTGACACATACTGGCTATGAGGCAGCTAAGTGGACTGGACCTATAGTCAGGAAGACTTGTGTTCAAATCTCACCTTAGACACTTATTAGGCGGGTGGTTGTAGGCAAGTCACTTAATCTCTGCCTCGGTTTCCCCATCTGTAAAATGGGGATGATAATAATAGCAACCATCTCCCAGAGTTGTGAGGATCAAATGAAATATTTGTAAAGTACTTTGCAAGCCTTAAAGTCCTACATAAATGGTAGCTATTATCACACCTACTATTAGATGCATTCTCTTGACACTGTATTGGCAATTTTGTTAATTGCAATTTTGAAGATGAAAGGTGTAAAATCTGAACAGTAATAAAATACATTCTTTCTACTTCTCCACCCCCAGGGTCAAAGACTACCCTCTTGATCTAGACCTCCATGGGTTTATTCAGGGTATAAGTAGATTTGAATGATGGAACTTTTTTTTTGTCTTGGGTTCCCAGAAGTCAGAGAGCTCTTCTTTCCCATCCTCCTATCCCCCAAAGACTCTCCCACCATCACTCAACTGCACCTATCATGGAATGGTCATCAAACAACTCTTAGTTAAGGAATTCCACTGTATCTGGAGTCAGAAGATGAGGACTCAACTCCCAGATCTTCATCTCACATGTGTGACCCTGGGCAAAAGAGTTCCCTTCTCTGAGTTTTAAATTGCTATAAATTTAGGGGACTAACTAGAAGATCTCTGGTATTTCCTCCAGTCCTAAATCCTATGATGCTAAGATCCCAAGCCTGGGACAGAAATCTCTGCTTATGGGAAATTCAGGGGATGTTCTTTAGCGTAGAGGGGAGAGAATCACCCTCCTGAGAAGGGTCCTGAAAACCGGAGGAGAGAGGGATGAAGGCACACATGTTTATATACCAGGAAATTACACATTTCCCCGAGTTGATTGTATTTTTGCTTAGCGATTGTCCAGTGTCAGGAGGAATTATGCTTGCTGACTGATGAGAGGGTCACATTCATGGCTTTTCTGATATTACCCTGCCTCACCTCAAGCTTGTGTGGATGTAACATTGCTGACAAATACACCGTCTGCGAATGGTCTTGTAGCAACTGTGCCTCTAGAGACATGGGAAGCCGAGCACATGGCACAATGGGTGTGATCCTGCCACATCACCCAGATTTACATCTGCTCGGTATATTTTTAGCTTGACACATTTCTTGTCACTGAAATGAAACTGGAGCTGTCAAACACAATTGAGAAAGAAAGGACCAGGCTTTGACTGCATCTCCTCAAGCAAAGTAGGGTGGAGTTACCTAAGTGAATCTTCAGTGGCTCCTGTCCAAAAGTGGAAGAGGCTGCCCCATTAGGTAGTGATGTTCCCATTACTAGAACTATCCAATTCTGCCACAAAGCTTAGAAGGATAGCTAACATGTTAGATGATAGAGTCAGAGGTTGAAAATGGGCTAGAACAATGGACTCAAGATTCAATTTAAAGTTACATGCAAAATCCCACACCTGAATTTTTAAAAGTCCCCTGGATAAGGAAGTACAGGACAGAGGGATGTGGGATTGGACAAAAGGTCACAAAAATAATCTATTAGTTTTAATGGATTACAATGATGGTTGGCATTTCTGTAGCATTTAAAAATGTTTTATTGATATGCTTTTCTTCTTTATGACACTGTCACTTTGAAGTTACTCATTCCCCCTCTACCCTAAAAAAGTACCCCAATTTGTAACAGAAGTATAAATAAGTAAATAAATAAAACAAATTAATAGTGATCTTTTCTTTAAAAAGTATTTCTCATTTCACATCTCTAAATCAATACCCTCTGCCATGAGAGGGGAACTGTATTTTCCAGGTCAGTCTTCAAAGCCATTCATTCATTACTGGACACTTCACCAATCAGAACACAGAAGTCTTTCAGTGTTGTTATTGTTGTTTCCCTCTCTACACTAGCATGACCATTTTGCCAACTGTTCCCTTGGTTCCATTTGCTTTGCTTTGCATAAGCTCCTACAAATCTTCCCATTTCTCCCAATTCCTCATTTCTTACAGGGTAATTATATTCTACTGCCTTCACACTGGTACAGCCTTTCTCGTGTTGATGGGCACCTCTACTGTATTTACAATCCTTGGCTACTCTGTGACTAAAAATGAAACAAAGATTGTAAGAGATAAAGGTCTGAAGACATCAGTGGAGACAGGCTAAGGGGTAGATAAAGGGACACCCAAAAGTGTGGTTGCTAATATTGTTCGCACTTATGAGAGTACTTTTATGAGTCCTTTTGTAAGTACGCACTTATTTATGTACTTACGTACTTTTCCGTCTTCCTTTTATCTCATTGGGCATTGGGAGTATATTCCACCTAATGTTATTTGAAGTTTCCAAAACACCGTGTATATGCATCATTGTATTTAATCCTCCTCATTTTCTCATCTACTTCTAGATCCCTCCTGATTCTGAATCCAGGGTTCTTTCCTCTGTTCCCAAGACCTAGCTACAAATTCAGTTGGAGTCCACAGTGTGAGAGAATGGCCAGAAAGTTAGCATTTTCTATCTCCATTCAGAAAAGGGATGGTGTCATAGAAACATCATTGGACCTGAAGTCAAAGCATCTGGTTCTGAATCCCATCTCTGCCCCTAGGCAAAACTAAGGTGTTCAACTAAACTACCTTTAAAATGTCTTATAGCTCTAAAGCCTATGATTCTTTGATTCTAGGGCCTTCATGGCTTGGGGATGAGGGGACGTAGGGGTTATCTATGGTAAACTTTGAACCTTTCAATACACTAAAGGAAGTAATCCAAGAGAAATAATTCCTTAAATCTGTTGCTCTGTCTCTCCATCTTTCTGTGTCTTGTGTCTCTGTCTCTTTCTCCCCCCTCTGTATCTCTGTCTCTCTCTTGTTTCCCTGTCTTTCTGTGTCTCTCTCATTTCCCTGTCTCTCTGTCTCTGACTTTTTCTCTGTGTCTTTCTTTATCTCTGTCTCTCTGTTACTGTCTCTATCTCTCTGTCTCTGTCTGTCTCTCTCCTTCCTCTGTCACTCCCTATCTCCCTCTATGTTTGTCTCTGTCTCTCTCATTTCCCTCTCTCATTCTCTGTCTCTATCTCTCATTTCCCTGTCTCTCTCTCTCTCTCTCTCTCTCTCTCTCTCTCTCTCTCTCTCTCTCTCTCACACACACACACACACACACACACACACACACACACACACACACACACACACGCACACACATTGGCAAAGGAAAGAAGGAAACCTTTACAAAAGTCCTGAAAACAATATGTACAGTCTACTCACTACTTTTCCCTAAGCACATGTGACCCTGTGGATCTGCTTCAAAGAGGGCTAGAACTGGTCATTTAATTGGGTTGCTTAATTTCTTGCTTATGTTTTCTTTTGAGTCATGTTATTTGCGTAATGTTCTCAGTCACGGATATGATGGAATCCTGGCACCTGACATGTATATGGCACTTTTATAGGTGAACATCTGTTGGTATTCAATGGTAGACCAGCATCGTACAAATTCTGGAAAAGGTGAATGCTTACTGTTCTGAAGGACATTTAACCTACCGCTCCAGCTGCTGGTACCACAGAAAGGATACAAAAGCCCTTAGGAACATCTCCCTGGGCTGTCACTTGGTTAATCAGGTATATATCACTAATCATTCCTTTCTTAAGACTTAGAAAATTATAGATTTAAAACTATAAAGGACTCTCGAGATGACTGAATCCAATTCCCACATTTTACAGCTAAGACCTTGGATAAGTCACTTCACTCGATAAGCAATTTAACTAAACTGAAAAGAGACAGAAGTGATGATGGAACTGAGGTTTGCTGATTCCAAATTCTATACATGTCTCTCCCCCTTTCTCTCCCCCCCCACCACATGAGGAGGAACAGAGCTCTTGCTGTAGTAATTGGTAAACATTTATCCAGTATCTGATATGTGTTGGACATTTGCTAAGGACTGGGGGTAGAATAACTAAAGCAAAATAATATTTACCTTCCAGAAGTTTACAATCTAGACAGGAGACACAACACATATGGGTGTGTCAAACATATATGTGTATGTGTGTGTGTATAGATGGATATATGTGTACATGTATTTATGTATGTATATATAGGTATTATGTATATCTGTGTGTATGTGTATGTATATACATGTATGTGTATATTTATATAAATGTTTGTACATGCATGTATGTAGAGAGATCAATATATGTCTGTGTATGTATGTCGTCACTGTTTATCCATGTCTGACTCTGTGACCACATTTGGGGTGTTCTTGTCCCTGGCAAAGATCCTGGAGTAGTTTGCCATTTCCTTCCCTAGTTCATTTTACAGATGAGGAAACTGAGGCAAACAGGGTTAAGTGACTTGCCCAGGATCACACAGCCAATAAGTGTCTAAGGTAGGAATTGAAGTCAGGCCTTCCTAATGCCAGGCCTGGCACTCTATCCACTTTGCCACCTAGCTACCTTATATATGTTTATGAATGCATGTGTGTAGATAGATAGAATGTATGCACATATACATAAGCACGTATACATGCATACAAATACATTGTTTCTGTCCCACACACTGTACAATAGTCTGCCTCATTCCTCTGTTGTCTTTGTGAGTGCTGGTTAATTAGAATTCCTAGTTGTTTTCCAAACTCAGCCCCTCCTACATTAGGTCTTTCCCTACCCCTTAGTTGCAAATGCCCTACACATTAAATGACCTTCTATTTCTTTTGCATATAATTATAAAGATATGTGTTGCCTCCCCGATTGACTAATCCTTCAGAGCAGGCATTGTTTCATGTTTTGTCTTCATATCCCAAGCATTGAACACAATGTCTAATGCTGGAGAAATGTTTGTTGAATGGTTGGTTGGTGATTCCTTAGTGTGGGGGGGAGGGGGGGCGTGTAAGAGTCCAGGGCTTGTTCTCACTTTGGGAGGTTTAGGGAGGTGATGTTCAGGGCTCAGAGCCAGATGAAACCATTGGTATGGGGGCACAGGTATGCATGGGGTGTGGGCTTCACACACTGTAAGGGTGCCAGCTGACCCGAATAAATTAAGAAGCCCTGATCCACTCTAATCTTTTTCTTTTTAAAGAAGAGGAAATTGAGTTTTGGATGAGATAATGTGACTTGCCAAAGGTCATGAACCTAGGCAACAGCAAAGTGGGCATTCCTCCCAGGTCCTCTGACTCTCCATCTAATGGCCCAGCCTTTTCATGCTGGTCCTCACACTCCAGCCAGGTTAGGTTTTTGAAGGCACATTGGCAGGTGAATGTACAATTTACGTGGTGGTCCTAGCTATAGGTGACTTCCTCCCTATTGACTCCAGAACCTGTGTTCCTTCTCCTGTTCTCCTTACACAAGGATCACCATCCAGGGAGATACCAGTACTCTAAGCCTGAGTTGAGGGGTCTGTACCTTTTTGTACATTGAAGGTACTGCTGTGTGGATGGGCCTTTTAAATCCATCCCTCCATTTTTCTGTGGCCTGGTCCTCTCTTTGGACTTAATAAAAATAGCTGACTCTCATATAGCACTTTAAGGTTTGAAAAGAACTTTACATACATTTTTTCCAGTTGAGTCTCAACATCGCCGAGTAAGGCTGGTACCACCAGTATCATTGTATCCATTTTGAAGATGTGGAAACTGAGACTGTAAGCAGATGACTTGTCCAAGGTCACATAGTTATGAAAAAGGGATAGTGAATCCAGGTCCTTCTGAATATAAGTCCAGCACATTCTCCAACAAGCTGTTTGACCTTCCTCTTCCAAGGGTAGGGCTGCCCCAAAGCAGGCAGAAACTCATTGCCTCTGACACATTTGTCACAGCCCACATCTTCTTTCAAAGGACTGAGAATTAGAATGGCATATTCACACTCATTTCTGTACTGACCTAATTTCACCCTAATTGCCGAAAAGAAATTCCCCGATTTGTTATAGCACCACAGCACTGTTGAAGTGTCTAGGTCGGATATTACTTTTTTTTATTTTTAATTAAAAAAGGCTTCAGGAGTTCCCTAGGCTTTCTCACAGCCTTCTAACTCCTAACTCCTCTTCATGTGCTATTCTGATGGAGTTATGGAAGGGTATAAAGGAAATAACACTGGCATTCTTACAGTTCTTGTTTAGGCATTGCTTTTAATACTGAATGTTCTATACAAGCCAACACCATCCCCAGTTCCTTTGTCCCACCCTCGGAGCTAGTCTTTGTGTCCTCCTTAGCTTTGCTGGCTAAAAATCCAACCCTCCTGTCGTACGAGGTTACTAGAATAGAGAGAAACTAATGGCTACAAATGGGCAGCCTAATGGTGGCCAGAGGCCAGACTCACAAAGACCAGATCCCAGCAAGGGCCTGCTTAAGTAGCTTTACCCTTCATAGCCACTGGGGGCACCAGGTCCCAATTTCTGAAAAGCCAAGACCTTGAAAGAACAAAATGCAGGTGTAAGGGATCATGTGTCAGTCTGTCTTAAATAAGGATACTGGTGCCCATTTCTAGAGGATTTTTGCAGCTTATGAAACGGTTTTCTCATATGCCCCCTGGAAGGCAGTGAGATATGGTAGAAAGGACACTTGATTTGGAGCCAGTGGACATCTGGGTTTAAATGTCACCTCTGACACTTTAAAAGCCCACCCCAGCTATGGAGACCTGGGTTTAAATAATCTCCAATATTTATAAAATGTGTGATTGATACTGGATAAAGCACTTAATATGTTCGAGCCTCATCTGTAAAATGGGGTTAAGGATTATCTGTTAAGGCCCTACCTCCCAGGTGAGATAATTTTGTAAAGTTCTTTGCAAATCTTGTGTTTGTCCTTCATTTTTGAAGAGGGCCATGGCATCAGGAGACATTAGGGAAAAGAAAGCATCTGTAATTAAATGATAGCTATGTGATAGTGGGTTCAAGTCTGGCCAAACTGGCCTGTTTGACAGTCGCTAGCTACAAATGCCCTGCTCCATTAAATATGTATGTGTATATAGACATACATATATATACATACCTGTATGTATGTGTATATGTGTATATATAAGAGAAAACATTTTGTGTATATGTATATATTTACACACATATATATATACATATATACACACACCTGTATGGATATGGATATGTGTATATATAAGAGAAAACCTTTCATGTATATGTATATATTTACACACATACGTATACATATATACACATATGTACAAGAAAGTGTATATAGACACATAGATATATATGCACACATATATACATAGATACGTATTTCTTGAAAACTAAGTCACAAGAATAAGTAAAGGACAGTTCTTCCAATTTCTCATTTCTGCCACTCCTCCTGGTCAATTTTATAAATTCCACCCAATAGGCTTGATTAGATAGTAGGGTCTGACCTCTGATGCAGTCATCTGATAAGTACTTCCCTGGAAGTGGATTCATCACCTAGCACCAGTAAAGCACCCAGACCATTAAAATGCTTGCTTAGTTGGTCTCTCTGTGTCGAGACTCTCCCTACTCCAGTTCATCCCTCATTTTGCTATAATATTGTTCTTCCTAAAGCACAGACCTGACCATGTCATCCTCCCCCCATTCAATAAACTATTAGCTCCATAATTAAATATAAAATCCTATTTAAAATCCTTGGTAACCTGGCCCCTTCCTACCTTTGCAGTTTTCTTACACCCCGCTTCCTTCTGTGTACTCTCTGATCCATTAGTAGAAGACTCCTTGCCATTCCTCTCATCGGGTTCCCCGTGTCTTGACTCCATGAATTTTCACTGACTATCCCCCATTTCTGGAAGTCTTCCTTCTTCTCTCTGCCTCCTGGCTTCTGAGACTTTCATGTATCAATTCTCCTTAATTTTAGTCCCTTCTCTCTAAGACTACCCTGTATATATCTTGTTTATGTCTAGTTTTTTACATGTTACCTCTCTCCCATTAGACTGTGGGCTCCTTTAGAAAGGGGACTGGGTTTTGCCTTTCTTTGTATCTCTAATGCTTTAACATAGTTTCTGGCACATAATAGGTGCCGAAACAATATTGTTGACACCTTCACTCATGTACTGCCACCTTCCTCCCTGGGTTTCAGAGATTGGAGCTATCTTTTGATGAGTGGTTGATTGAAGCTTGTTGGAAGGGCTGCTCTATGTGTTTATGGGCTTTCATAAATCCTTTGTCTCCTAGAAACTTCCTTTGATGAGTGAAAATTGACCCATACCATTCATATGGTACATTGGGTACCTACCCAGGCAGATTTGGGGAACCTGCTGTACACATCTTGGGAAACTTAGACATAAAACATGCTTAAGTTTTATTTTAAAATTTCTCCTGGAGAATTCCAAGTGGGACCCTTAGGTGGAGAATTCCAAGTGGGACCCTTAGGTGTAAAATTCCAAGTCAGAACCCAGTCTCTTTGGAGAGCCCTGGGTCAAAGGTAACATCTACAAAGAACATATAAAGTAAATATATAGCAATTAAATTTAAAAATTAAAAATAATAAATAAATATAAAGTAATTTTGATGGATGAGGTGGGTAATCTAGACAGACTTTCTTCAAAGGGTGGTAATTTCTGAGTCATAAAGGAAGTTAGGGTTTCTAAGAGGCAGGGGTGAGGAGGGAATAAAAAATGTCAGGAATTAATGTCGCCAAAGCTGCTCTTGGTTCATCAACTTTCTCATTGAGTCTTTCTTGGGAGCCTTGAAGGCATAATCAAGGCTGGTTTTGCTTGAGACTCTGGTTTAAATATTAAAAATGAATAAATAAAAAGCTTTGCAAACTTCCCAGGTATGGACACAGGTGGTCCCTTGCAGAGGGTGCCATGACTCTTCACATTGAGCTTTCTGATTTGTGCTAGATTAAAATAAACCTTCAGTGTCAGCTGCTGGGACTCACATTATGACTATTCTAAATGTATCGTTTTCACCAAGATGTTTTCAGTATTAATCAACTGGGTACCATGGATTTGACGCTCTGGTATTGGAATACAGGTTTTGTCGTTATTTATTTACCGAGAGGGAAATAGAACAGTAGTTCCATTTGCTACTCCTAAATTTATTGTCAATCCTTCTGTGTGGTGTAAAATTGTTAGTCATCTCCAACAGCTCTCGGAAATAAGCATTCCAAATATATTCTCCTACTGTACATAGATGTGCTGATGCTACTCCTTGCAATTTTGCCAGAGAGTATCTGAAATAGTAGATCTAAATGGTAGGGAATGAATCTTTGGAAGGAAAACATAAAAACCAGAGGGCTTCTTAAAAGCCTAGGAAATGTAAGGAATTGGAAAGAACTACGTGGCCCACTTAAATGCTCCCCTCAAGTTAAATCACCAGCCTGGCACTGGGGCAGGCAACATTCACTCATGCTTATCCCTGCAACAAACATAGGGAGCTTCACTCATGGTATTCGAAGCACCTATTCTGGAGCGCCCTCCAAATTCCCCTCCTGACAACCCTATGATGTTCATACTGCCCAGGCACAAAGCCCACCATCACTACTGCTCTTTCCTTTTCTCTAGTACCTAAATTAGGCGATCTTGACAGAAATAGTAGTTAAGGGCATTTGAACTTGTTTGACTTAGGACAAGATAAAAATCCCCAAATCTCTGCATCTCACTGGCAGAGTTGACCTGTTGAGACATGGCATGAGACATGAAGAAAGT
This sequence comes from Gymnobelideus leadbeateri, assembly GCA_011680675.1. Classification (NCBI taxonomy): domain Eukaryota; kingdom Metazoa; phylum Chordata; class Mammalia; order Diprotodontia; family Petauridae; genus Gymnobelideus; species Gymnobelideus leadbeateri. Next base: position 178,736 of record WOXC01012335.1, on the reverse strand, counting down.
CACGGGAGGCAGAGAGAAGGAAGACTTCCATTTGTGGCAGCCCAACTCCCCTAGGGATAGAATTCCCAGAAGTTATCATTCCAAGGACCAAGCTCCAAAGAGTAAGCTCTTCTTTAAAGGGCTACCCTCTGGTCTTTATAGAGCCTACACAAAGGTGCCCTTTCACATGATAATCATTCATCTTTTCCCTGGTCAAACAGAATAGGGTCCTCCTCAGGTTCATGTACACAGATAGGGTCCTGGAAGACCCTTTGGTGTTGATAGCAGCCTTACAGTAAAGGGGGTCTGCCCAAGAAATGCCTCAAGTAAATCCAATTAAGCCTACACTGTCTCCCATTTCAATCAACTTGGTATATGCTTACCACCTTCTGTTCACTCAGGTGTATAAAAGGTACATAGATGGCCTAGATTTAGAGTGCCAGAGTTAGAAAAGTATCCATTAGGATCACCTAGCTCAGGGGTCTTTAAATTGGGGTTTGTGAAATATATACATACATACACACTTATATGTAGAGACACAGACAGAGACATATAGCAAGACAGAAAGAAAGAGGAGGGGGAAGGGGAGAAACATAACTACATTTCAACATAGTTGTTTTCATTAGTAATTCTGTTATTTTATTCTTTTTAAACATAAGGGTTCTTAACAAACACACACACAAACAGGTTAAGTATCCCTGATGTAACCCAGCCCTCTCCTTGTAGCATGACTTGCCCAAAGTCACACAACTAATAGGTAGAAGAATGGAATTTCAAATCCAGGTCATTTGACCTTAAATTCAAGACTCTTTCTGCTATACCAGGATGCCTCCCTCTTCCGGTCTGTTTAAATCTAAGTTTTCTGACAGCAAATCCTTTCAAACTATGCTGACAGTAAAACTTTCTGAGAGCTCGTCTGTCCTCTTCCTTCAGCTAGATGACGGTATAGATACTAAAGAAAGATTTCTCTCTCTCTGTTTCTTTCTTTCCTTCTTTTTCTCTCTTTCTTTCCTCCTTTCTTTCTTTCTCTTTCTTTCTTTCTTTCTTTCTTTCTTTCTTTCTTTCTTTCTTTCTTTCTTCCTTCCTTCCTTCCTTCCTTCCTTCATCTCTCCCCACCCTATTTCTCTCTTTCTCTGTCTCTGTCTGTGTTTTTCTCTCTCTCTCTCCTCCCTCTTTTTTTCTCCTTTTATGTGTCTCTGTCTCTTCTCTCCCTCCTTCTCATTCTCTCTTTGCTTCTGTCTCTCCCCTTCCCTCCCCCCCCCACCTCCCCACCCCTGCCAAGGTCAGGCAAAGAATCAAGAAGAAACATTATTAATACATAGATAATATCCAAAAAGTATGAAACATTATCCCCACCCTCAAAGAACTTATGATTATAGGACCAATAATATATTTGTAACTGAATGGATCTCAGAAGTTAACAAAGTTAACCATTCATTTAACAAAGGAGGAAACTGAAGTTCAGAGAAGAACAGAAACTTTCTCAAGGTCACAGAGCCAGTAAGTTAGCAGAGCTGGGATTCAGACTCTCACTCTTGGATTCCACATCCAGCTCTTTCCATTGCAATGCTTAGAGGAGAAACTGAACTAACTCCCATCAAACAGGCAGAAAAGGACGCATGATGATCTACCATTCATTGCTAATTTTTGTGGAAACAACCAATAGGGAAAGTGATCAGAGAAAAAGAGAATTAATTAGAACCTTCCTGGGTCTCGGTTTCCTTACCTGTAAAACAAAGACAAAAATTCTTTCACTGACTTCTCAACAAGGTTATTGTCAGGGACAAATGAGCTAATGATGTACCAGGGACAAAAACACTGGAAAGTCACCATTCCAAGTGGGACTTTGGTCCCAGAAGGCTTAGGAAGGCAATTCCCATTCTGTCACAAGACCCATATCTAGATAATAAGGACAGCTGCTCAGAAATCCTGCCCCACACCCTACCTCCTGACACTCCATCCATACCAGAAGTCTTTCATCCAAAAAAGAAATGCTCCCACTTATGATCTGCTTCTCTCAGAGCCATGCAAGGCATCCGAGTAGTGTTAAACGGCTGAATCCAGCTCTGCCCAACAATCCAACATAATAACAAATGTTTTTATTTTATTTTATTTTATTCTATTTTTCCGAACCATATGGACTTCCCAGTTCAATGCATCATCACATGTTTACTCTTCAGCAGCTGTCAGCACCCGGCTGATGCTATAGAAACTCTCTGATGCAGAGTTCCAAACCACAAGTATATGGAAATCATCTCCCCAAACCCTCACATCCCAAGGGGAAATTTCTGGAAAGGAAGAGGGGCACCTATAAATAGCCTCAATTTTGCTATTGTTTCAGCTGTGATAAAGCAGCCTGAGGAGTTGCTTAATCAGTGGCAGGCCTTGACCTTTTGCAAGGTACAATTTACATCTCATCACCAAATGCAACTTTGTGCTTTTGTCTCTTAACTACTAAAGTGATGATTCAGAAGTCAGCCACGAGAGCGGGAGTTTGGAAATGTGAACCCCTGTTGGTTTTTCGTGCTCTTTTTCATTTATTTATTTATTTATTTTCACTCTGATCATGAACAAAAGAAGCCCCATGACCCTGAAAGCCAGCCAAAGACATTCAACCTGGTCTCTCTTCCTGGCATCCCCCTCCTTTGTCATGAAAATCAGTTGCCCAAACTCCAACCCAGAGCATTAGCACATTAATAACAATACCCTGCTTACAATGAAAGGGTCTATGAAGCTTACCCTGATCTTTCTCAGACCTGTGTTCAGCAGCCAAGTTGGTGAAACTCTTCCCCTTTGGATGGCATACAGCTTTTTAGTTGGCACTTGTCATACATTCCTATGAGTTATGGCTATCTGGAGGCAGATGCATGTTGATGGAAGAGGGACCAGAGAAGTAAACTCGGAACCAGGACTGATGTGCTCATGTCCTACCTCTGAAACTTAGCACCTGTGTGACCATGGGTAAGTCAATTGAATTCTCTGAGCCTCAGTTTCCCCTCCTGTAAAATGGTGATGGTACTAACTGTACTGTCTCCTTCACAGGGTTGTAATGAGAAATGTACTTTTTAAACTTCAAAGCACCAGAGAAAGAGGAGTTACCTTAATTATCTTCCCCACTAAATTGTGAGCTTTGGGAGGTAAAGGGACTGGGTTTTATCTGACCATCATATCTCTCCTAGCACAGTGTAAGCATAGTAGGAACTTAATAAATGTTGATGAAATAAATGGATTTACAGTTGTCTAGGGCAGGAATTCTTAATTTATTTTTGGCTGCCATGGATTCCTTTGGCAGTTGAGTGAGACTAAATACCTCTCCCCTGGGTGGGGAGGGAGGAGAAAGTACTTAAATACAGAAATATTTAAATTTTAAAATAAAATATCAAGGATTACAAAGGAAACCAATTATCCAGGGCACCCCAAAAGTCTTTGTTATTTTTCAGTCATTTTTCAGTTATGTCCAACTCTTCAGGACCCTTTTGGGGGGGTTTACTTGGCAAAGAGAATGGAGTGGTTTGCCATTTCGTTCTCCAGCTATTTTACAGAAGAGGAAACTGAGGCAAACAGGGTTGAGTGATCTGCCCAGGCTCACACAATTAGTAAGTGTCTGAGATCAAATTTGAACTCAGATCTGCCTGACTCTGAGTCTGGCATTCTATTCACCACACTACCTAGATGTGTCCAAAAGTCTTAATGCAGCCTAGAAAAGCCTTAGTGCACAAGACTTTTGGAACACCTTATATGGTGACAATTTAAATAAAAAAGAAAGAAAGAAACTAGCTGGCCCTAGGCTAAGAATTCCTGATCTGAGGGTTCAAATTTTAAAAATGCTTTTCTCAAAGCAACTCTGTGAAGAAGATAGCACCCCATTTAACAGATGAGAAATTGAGGTTCATGTGACAGAGGAGTCCTGTAGCTTACCACTGGTCCCACAATTAGTAAGGCGCAGGTATTTGAACCCTCTCCCCTTTCTGATTTTGGTTAACATTCCACTGACCATAGGAGCTCCTAAGATTAAGAAATGATTTTGGAGAAGGGTGAAATAGCCATTAATCAAGTGAGATCACACCTGGATTGTTCACTGGCTGAGAACAAAGCCTGGAGTGGACACCTTATTGAATCAAAGACATTTCAATTAAGTGTCACAGGAAAGAAATCTGTTCTGATTGGTCATGCCCTGAGGAGCTTGTATTAAAGGACCAGCTAGTTCAGAACAAAGAATTAGCAGAATGTGGGGAACCAGAGACCGAGAAAGTAGCACTGACATGTTAGAGAAGGGAAAGCTCAGAGAGCCATTGGCCCTTCAGACTTCTTGGGCTAATGACATCTTCAAGAACTGAGTGAAATACCAAGAAAAAGTCTATTCTTTCCCCGATTTCCTTGCTGGGTACCTAATTATTTACTCTGCATTTCAGGAGATTAGAATTGTGGCTTAACCACAAAGAGGCCAAACATTATCAAAAAATAACCATAAATATAAATGAAGGCAGAAATCCAAACTCCTGCTTAAATGTTAGAATTGTCCTGACTGTGGCTCAGAGTAAATATGATGTATTCCCAATGTTTCATATCATCAAAACTCTCTAAAGCAGCAGAGAAGAGATCCTCAAGGACTTGAGGAACCATTGTACTGTTTCTAGGTTTAAAATAAGTTCGTTACTATTACAGAGTGTTATACCACTTTTAAATAGCCCTGAATTTTACAAAATTTCCTTTACGTCAAGTTAAAAACTGCCTTTAAGTTCAATGTACAGTAGTGTTCAATCATTGTAAGGCTGTATGTGAAAAATGAAAATTAATGATTATATGATTTATAGGCTGTGACTACCCATACTGAGCTCAGCTGAGTTGCCTCCCTCCCTCCGTCCCTCCTTCTTTCCTTCTTTCCTTCCCACATCTGAGCAAGACTGAGAGATTCCAGAAACTGAAGGAGAGCCCAAGCATATATTGCCATCCCCCTCAACAGCAGTCAGGTAAATGTGTCCTCTCAAGATGGGACAAACACCTGTAGACAATTAATATGTGCCTATTATGCCTACTATGTGTTTCTTTATATTAATCATTTCAGCTCAGAAGGGAAAAGCATAATTAGTGAACTCTGCCCTTAGTGAATATTAGAATTAGAGTTATGCAGAGTTATGCCAGATCCCGTATTTACAGCACTTTACAATAGAAGCTATCCTCACAACAATCTTTATCCCATATTCTACAGATGAAAAAACTGAGGCTGTGACACTCCCTTTTAAGAGAAGTGACTTTCCCAAGGTCACACTGCTAATTAAGTTTTAGAAGTAAAATTCAAACCCAAGTCTCTTGATTTCAAGTCTCATTCTCTTTCCATTATTCCACAGTGATCAATCACTAATCATTGATTAAGTGTATACTATGTGCCAGGAGCTGGGGATACAGATACGAAGAATGAAGTGATGACCACTCTGAAGAATTTTATATGAGGAATACGGGATGGAGAGACATTAGGTAATTGGGACTGGATTATGCAGTGCCTCCACATCTGTTGGTCTCAGTTTCCCCATTCGTAAAATGAGAAGTTTGAAATTATTTCTTAGGTCCTATCCAGTTCTAAAATTCTATGCTTTAAAGGAGCCTGTAGAAGAGGATACTGTGCCCAGATGAGCCTGGTGGGGTAGTTTATAGCTGCCTCTTGGCAATTGTTTTTGCCACTTAGCTCCTGAACAAACAGGTTCAACCAGTCTGGCTACCCCAGTTCTCCATCGATTCCCTCAAGTATGCGAATTCCCAAGGAGGAGGCATTAGACATCCTCCAGGGACATTACATCATTTAACCACCACAGTGAAATTTGACCTGGGTCACTTTGATAAGGTGAACTAGGCTCTCAATTGACAAGACAAATCTTCCCAAAGAGAAAGTCCCTAACATCCCCCCCAGCCCTCCATACACACACGCACACGCACACACACACACACCCTCTAAGTTCTATCTATGCCATGACTGGAGCCCACATTTTAAATCAGTCTCTACTATTAAAGCAGATGCAGAATTCTTGTGATCCGAGGTACACAGACACACATGCATACACACTCTCATTCACTCAACACTTTGAGGTTTGGAAAACACTTTCCATACATTCCCTCTCATCCTCACAAAAAACGCTGAATGGGAGGGGATATTAAACCTATTTCCAAATGAGGAAACTGGGATTCAAACTTCAAGTTACTTGCCTAGAGTCACACAGCCATTTAGTATCTGGGGGCAAATTGGAACCCATGTCTTACTAACTTTAAATACAGTACTCTGTCCATTATGTAATACTGCCTCTAGACATAGTCCCTATGTGATAATCATCATATTAACCTTATTGTTATGAAAGGAAGGTTCTCAGCAAAAACATAAACTTGCAATGCCCTAGTCTCCTGAGCATGTGTGTGCATGCTCTCTCTCTCTCTCTCTCTCTCTCTCTCTCTCTCTCTCTCTCTCTCTCTCTCTCTCTCCTCTATCTTTATGTCTCTGTCTCTTTCTCTGTATCTGTGTCTCTCTCAGTTTCAGTCTCTACATCTCTGTCTTTCTGTTTCTGTCTCTACCTCTATCTTCTCTTTGTCTCTTTTTGTCTGTCTTTCTGTCTCTTTATTTCTCTGTGTTTCTGTCTCTTGCTTTCTATTTGTGTTTCTGTCTTTCTGTTTTAATCTCTTTGTGTCTCTTTCTATATTTGTCTCTCTGTCTCTGCCTCTTCTCTGTCTCTGTCTCTCTCTATCTCTGCCTTTTTCTCTCTTAAACACAAACAACCAAAGGTTCTCTCCTAAGAGTCTTTCAGGATTAGTGCTAATACAACAGGGCAGAGATATATTACCAAGTTACCTTCTTGACAAGATGGTAGCAACCCACTGTCCCTGACAGTTTCAGAGTGTTCTTCCAAGGCCCAACACCAACACAATTTGCAGCACTTCTTGGAAAGAGGCTGAGGTCAGGTTCTGTCAATCAACACATGGAAATAAGTCTAGTGTAGAAATCAGGAGATCTGGGTTGGAAAATCAGCCCCATTGGGAGGAGGAGGGGCAGGAGCATGGATATTGACCTTATATTAGAAGACTTGGGTTTAAATCAGCTATTTATTATCTTTGTCATCTCAGACTTCCGAGTCACTCACCTTCCTCATCTGCTGAATGAAAGGGTTGGATTAACTAAGATTCCTTCCAACTCTAAATTCTACAACCTTGGGTGAACTGACCTCCTCTCAGTTTTCTCCTCCATAAGCTAAAGCCGTTAGAATGGATGATATTGAAGGTCATTTCCACCTGAGAAATTCTATGAAAAGTAGTAACAGCTCACATTTATTTAGCATGTTGCCCTTAGAAATCCCTTTTATATCTGCTGGCTCATTTCACCCTCACAATTTCCCCTTGTAAGGTAAGTATTTAAAACTGATTTTTATAGATGAGGAAACCAAGGTACAAGAAAGGAAATGATTTTTGCAGAATCACATAGCTGACAAATGGCTGAGCTGGAACTTAAGATGGTAAGATTTAAAACCAGAAGGAACCCTAGGGCTCAACAGAGCCAAACCCTTCTTCATATAGATGAGGAAACAGTCTTAGGGAAGGGAAGTCACTTCCCCAAGACCACATAGGTAGAAGGTACTGGAACATGGGCTGAAGCTAGGTGATCTGACTCCATATCCAGTTTTCTTTCTGCTGTACCAAGCTTGGCAAGAAGGCATTCTGCCTACCCCACCCCCACTCCCACCCTCACTTTCCTTAACAATTCACAGCCCTGGCTAAAGAGATCAATTCTTCCAGGGGAACAGAAGGAGAACAATAAATGCATTACTGAAAGCAATTGGTTTACAGACCTGCAGTTATTTAATCCATGAGTTCTGGCAGTTTCTAACTCCCCCATTAGAGCTGCCACTTGGGCCTCTAAACTGTCCCAGAGAAAGGGGACATTTCTATTCTTGAGAAAAGCAGCTCAACTTTTTACACTCACTACCTTCCCTTTTTAAGACTCCTGCTAGCTTAACTCCAGAAAAGATAACTTTCAATAAGTCCCTTAACCAGCAGAGAGGAGAAAGTTGAGTGGGGGAGAAAGGGAAGAGGAGTTTTCCCCTGTCTATAAACTATAGCCAACTCCAATGGGACATTTGGCTTAAATACCGTGTGAACTGGCTGACTGATTCCCTCACCTCAGAAAATTCATGCTGATGAAGTGTCTTGCTCTTGGTTAACAATCACCTTACACATTATTCGTTCAGTCTCTCATTCATTCAACAAACATCTAATGAGTGCCTGCCATGAAGGCGGCTGAAGCAGGTGCTGTGGAGAGCTTAGAATTTGGTCAGGCATTGAAGATGCCAAGGTCATCCACTGCATCTCAGGCCATCTCCAGTCTTCTTGACTTTTGTCTTCCCTCTAGACTTCAGTGACTCTGGAAGAGAGAGCAAGGCTGCTGACTTTCTGCAGCTTTGCCTCACTTAAATTCAATTCACACAGGAGTCAAGACAGCACCCTTGTAATGCTATTGCTCCTCTTCAAAAATGAAGGTCAAATGCGGCTGGGTGGTTCAGTGAATAGAGCACTGGCCCTGGAGTCAGGAGAACCTGAGTTCAAATCCAGCCTCGGACACTTAACACAAAAAACTAGCCATGTGACCTTGGGCAAGTCCCTTAACCCCAATTGCCCTACCTCCCCTCCTCCAAAAAGCAAAAAAAAAAAAAAGGACAAAAAATAACAATGAGTGCCTACCAACTTCAAAATACCACTCTAGATTCTAGGGAAGAAACAAAGGCTGGCACCAGTTCCTGTTTTCTCAGAGCTTACAACTTATTGAGAGGAAAGACAAAAGTACCAGTCTGTGACTGATAAACCAGAGAGTAAGATCATTGCAATGGAGAGATTTGGGGAGTGAAATGAGAAATCTGAGATAGCCCTTTTAGCATTAGGGAACAGAGTTAGTCAGAGAAGACTTTGCAGAGGGCACAGTCACAGTCAGAACTCAAAGAAAGGGAAAGATTTAAACAGTTGGAGTTCATTCCAGGCATGGGTGATGGCATAAGTATAGGATTTGGACAAAAATAGGTGATGATAAGTAGCCCATTTTGGCAAGAATGTGGAATATATAAAGGAGAGTAGAATGAGATAGGCTGGGTACATAGTTTGGTGGCAGATATGGAAAGCCCTGAATACAGAATCAATAGTTTATATTATATTCATTAGGTAATGGGGAGCCACCAAAGATTTTTGAGCAAAGGAGTACTATGTAATTGGAGTGGTGCCTTAGCGAGATGACTAGGCATCTGGCAAAGGGTCAATTGGAGAGAAAAGAGAATGGAAGCAATGAGGTTGGTTGCAATACAAAGCTGAGTAGATATAAGGATCCAAAGTAGGGTGGTGATAGTGGGATTGGAGAAAAGGGAACCCATTTAAGAAATACTAACACAGGAGACAAGGAGGTTAATGAGTGAAGGGAGATAACTCAGGGGTTAGACCCTGGAGGTTTCTTCCAACTCAGACTGTGATTCTGAGACTAACAGGGAAAAGAAAGTGAATTAAGGGAAAGACATAGTGGGTAGTAACAATAAATAGCAAATCTAAAGGAGAGAGGACTCATTTCTCTGCATGCTGCATTAATCACCACCAAATACTGCAGGTCTATTTTTATACCAATATTAAAGGATAAAGTCAATGCAATTTTTGCATTTTCCCTCTCCTTCTCAAATTACTTAGGACTCAGAGGAGAAAAGATGACCTGCCAGTTTGCTGACTGGAGACTTTAGGCTGAATTGGTGAGACAGTAACTATTGTGTATGTGGCATAATGCCAAATGATGATTTATCAATCATCTGATTCCTTTGATCCATACAGATATTTAGTCCCCATAATTTTGATGCCCAAGGTAGTGTGACAGGCAGCCCATACTAATCCACTTTGGTCACGAGACTCTCCTTGTTTGGCATTCTATAGTGATTAAATGGGGAATTAGAGAAGAGAAGAGAAAGCTGGGACTTTGGTTCAAAAAGACCTGGATTTGAACTGACCTTCAGATACTTAATTGCTGGCTCTGTGACTCTTGGCATGTCACAAACTCTCTGGGCCTCATTTTCCCTACCTGTAAAATGGGATAATAGCATGTATCTCGGAGTTGTTTTAAGAATCAAAAATGAAAAGTAAAATAATTTGCAAAACTTAAAGCTCTATATAAAAATACAAGTTATTACTAGTATTGTTATTATTGTTGTTACTACCACTACGACTCAGATATTATCAAACTTTCACATTGTACTGAATAAATGAAGGCCATTTCTCAATAATAGGATTAAGCTGACCATAACACATTCAATTTGTTTTAATGGGTCATTGGCACACAGTTAGGTGGCTTGGCCATCCACTGATCCAAGATGTGCATTAAGACAGAGGAGAAACTGAACCAAGCATCAATAGCCTTGCCCACTTATTGGGGGCACTCCTGACATCTAGGTTTCCCAATTGTATTCTATATTAGCAGAGAGGTTTTCTGGAGAGAAAGAAGTCAGATTTGCCCAATAAGGTGAAATCGCAGAGTGCCTATTTAGAGATGATCCTGGACCTTTTCATTAAGTGAACTAACAAGAAATGAGCTGAATGTTTAAGTTCTGAAAATGCCCAAGGACTTTGAGGTAAGAAATGGGTTGTCACAGATCACAACTAAGACATATTGTACAAAGAGGGATTTATCTTTCCATATTAGCAACCCCTTAGACTGAAATCTGTCTTTACAATATTTTACCTGCACTTGAATGATGGGCAATTGACTTCATCTGTTTCTACTTTGCTAATTTAGTCTGCAAAAGAAAACTCCTCTTGTAGGGCCTTTAAAGATGAAAAACCATGTGAATTATATTCTTAAATATAGTCATTTTGTGTGTATTTGAGGGTCTGTATGCTACATATACATATATGTATTTGTATATAACATGTATCATGTATATATGTGTTTATACACATGTACACACATACATATACACACATTTAGTGGAAATAGCACTGGAGTTGGTCTCAACAACCTAGGTTCAAGTCTTGACTTTGCCAGTTTCTAACTGAATGCCCTTAGTCAAATCACTTGGCTCCTTGGAATTCAGTTTTATCATTTATGTGGAAGGGAGGAAAGAGAAAGAGAGAAGAAGAAGAAAGAAGAAGAAGAAAGAAGAAGAAGGAAGAAGAAGGAAGAAGAAGGAAGAAGAAGAAGAAGAAGAAGAAGAAGAAGAAGAAGAAGAAGAAGAAGGAAGGGACAGAGACAACAAGCATTTAAGACACTACTATATGCCAAGCACTGTGCCAAGCATTATATAAATATTATCTCATTGATCCTCACAGTAACCCTGGGTGGAAGGTGCTATTCTTATCATCCCCATTTTACAGATGGGGAGACTAAAGCAAACAGGGGGATTTGCCCAAGATCACACAACTACTAAATGCCTGAGGTCAGATTTGAACCTAGGCCTTTCTGACTTAAGGCCCAGACACCTAACCACCTCTAAATGAGTTGACCTGTCACAAACCCAATCACAGAAATGGATACAGATGAGATATTTAGCCAGCTGATCCTTTCTTGTGATGGGAATGAGCTCTTTGAGTGAGTTAGAAAGGAAGCAATGTTGTAGAACAAAGAATGGCATGCCAAGCCTCCAGGTAACATTTACAAGTCAGTTCAGTGAGTCCAGGAGAGAGAGCCAAAGAGCCCAGTACCTGATGAGATGAGTAGAAGATATATGGAACTAGGAAAAGGAAAGCTACAGGAAATCATATGAAGCTGGGAGCCTGGAAGCACAGACAGAAGCCAGGAATCAGGGGGCAAGGTTGCTTGAGACCATTGGGCATGAGGTGTCTGGGGAAAGAAGATGTGTAGCTGAACCTCCCCCTGCCCCAGAGCCATTTTTACTGCAAGATGATAATGCTGTATCTCCTTATCCCCTCGAGCTTCATAGTAGATCTTTGGACCTAGGGAAGTCTGTTTACCTTTATTTGTATTAAACATTGTTTGCTTGTTTGATAAACTATGCTAACCACTGCCATTCTCTATTTGGGGTTTTCTTACTGGAGATACAGGGGAGGGCAACATCTCCAGAGAAGAAACAAATAGATCTAATCGTGAGGTGTTTTGCTAGAAGTGTAACCCTGCCTGGGGGTTCAGGGGACCCAGAGTGATAAAGAGAATTACAAATCCACTGAAGCTGCTTCCTAGCATGGAGGGGAGCATACACTGGGAAAACTACCTGGACATTAAATCAGTGTTAGAGTGAGGAGCAAGTAGGAGAGATTCAACAACCAGGGATTATCATGAGACCACTACTTACTGCACAACAGGATTATGAGGCAAGTCCATAGTGAACTATATGCTTCATAAACCTCAATTACTATTAATAAAATATCCATATATATAAAATGAATGCATGTATGTGTATATGTATCTATATATACATGCATATGTATATATGTACATGTATACATATATACATGCATGTGTGTGCATGTGTATATATGTAACATCTAGTTACATACTGCAGTGGATAGAGTGCCAATCCTGAAGTCCTAAAAGACTCATCTTCCTGAGTTCAAATCTGGTTTGGACACATACTAACTGTGTGACCTTGGGCAAGTTACTTTATCCTGGTTGCCTCAGTTTCCTCATTTGTAAAATGAGCTGGAGAAGGAAATGGCAAACCACTCCAGTCTCTTTGCCAAGAAAACCCCAAATGGGATCATGAAGAGCTGGAAACGACTGAAATGATTTAACAGCGGCATCTGTATCAATATAAATATATACATAGGCATACAGACACAAACATGCAGTATTTCATCTGGAGTACTGTGTTTAGTTCTAAACATCTCATTTTATCAAGTCCATTGATAAGCTGAAAAATGTCCAAAAGGCTGCCAATAGGATGATGAAAAGTCTCAAGTTCATGCCATGTGAGTTGAAGGAACTAGGAATGGTTAGCCCAGAAAAGAAATGTCCTAGGAAGGATATGATAGTTATGGGAGTTTTTGAAAGCCTGTCAATGGAAAAAGGGGTCAGTCTTCCTTTGTCTAGCTCCAGGGAGGGGGCCATCTCTGGTTGTCTTGATCTATATCTTGCTTCTGGACCTAGATGGCTCCGGAGAAGGAAGTGAGGCTAGTGACTTTGCACAGCCTTCCCTTACTTAAATCCAATTCACTTTCAAGTCATGGCACCACCTTCCTGATGTCAGTGGTCCCCTTCAAGAAGGAAGGACAAACAACAACAGCAACAGTTCTCTGGATTTCGATAACATTTTCTATCATGAATCTTTTAGAATTGTCTTAGATCACTATAATCCTGAGAAGAACTAAATCATTCATAGTTGATCATTACATAATACTGCTATCACCGTATACAGTGTTTTCCTGGATCTGCTCACTTCATTTTGTATAAGATCATGTAAGTCTTTCCAGCTTTTCTAAAATACACCTGTTCATCCTTTTTTAAAAAAATTATGAAATAAAGCAAATATTTCCATAATATAGTATACTGAAAAAGATGATTGCACATGAAACTGCAAATCTACTTTGCATAGCTCACTATTCCTTTTAAATATACAACAAAGTTATCATATAAATTTCCTTTTTTGTTGTTTTTCTGCCCTCCCCCTAACCCACCCTTCAGATGACTACCTTTAGACCCAAACAAATATTATCTCATTTGATCCTTATAACAACTCTAGAAGGTAGGTGCTATTTTTATTATCATTTTATAGATGAGGACATTCAGACAAACAGAAAGTGATATGTTCAAGGTCACACAGTTAGTAAGCGTCTAAGGCCATATCTGAACTCAGGTCTTCCTGACTTTTGGCTCAGTGCTTTACCCACTATACTACCTAACTGCCTCTAGGTACAGGTGGGGAAGATGGCATCAGACTCAGTTACTTTGGACCCCTTTGGTAGATAGATAACATCTATAGATTCCTTCTTAAAATAATTTCTTGGGTTTTGTTTTGTTGTTATTTTTTACATTCAAAATGGAAGGAAATATTGAATTTCAGGTAGAGGTTAGTGAAAATGATACTAATTTTTGTTCCCCATGGATTTTCTGAAAGATTTCCATGGACTCTAGCTTAAGGATCTTCATGAATCTGGCTCAGAGCAAAGAATACCCTGAGCCATTAAAGTTTTCCTTTAGGGTCACTAAGTTGGAAGGGGCTTTTTGTAGTGGCATGGAGCCATCTAACTGGGGAAAAAAAGAATTCAAGGTGACACAGTAGAAAGAGTAGAGACTCCTCTTCCTGAGTTCACACTTAGCTGTGTGACCCTCTTAACCCTGTGTGCCTCAGGTTCCTCATCTCTAAAATGAGCTGGAAAAGGAAATGGCAAACCATTCCAGTATCTTGGCCAAAAACACAAACCAAAACAAAAAAAAAAAATGGCCAGAAGTCAGACATGACTGAAAAATAACCGGGCAACAACTCTGCTTCACAATCAGTATAGTTTGTATGCTGGATAACAATTCAGTTCTAGAACTTATATTCTACAACCCCCCATTCCCTCCCACCCTCTCACCCACCCAGCATTGGTTAGTACCCAACACGGCCCACTATATCAGGCCTTCAGCTATGCTTCTCTTTACTCCTCAGGCCTCTCTTTTTAGCTGACCACTCCTCTCTTGATTTCCAGTTTTAGACAATAATCAATTAAGCCTAAGTAGCTACTGGAAAACATTATGTAAAATTAGTCTTCTCTGTCTCAACTAACTATCCTTGTAACTTTTAAAACCATACTAGCCCTCTCTGGCTACCACTCCTCTGTGTCTGTGTGTCTGTGTGCATGTATATATGTGTACATATACTTATGTATATACACATACATAGATGTATACATATGTGTGTATGTGTATATATGTATACCTGGAATGCCTAGATTACTATCTTACCTGGATATTGTAAGTTATGAGGCTCAAATGGGAAGGCACATATGTAGCTTTCATAAATATATCATTTAGCATGCTGGATATACCATTTCAATGAATTTAGGGTGCCATGTCACACAGCTGGCTTGTATTCATAACACTTCATTAGGATCACTTTTTAATTATGTCCCTCCTATCCTGCACATATGCATATAGGTATCCACGCATACCTACACACTCATATATAT
This sequence comes from Gymnobelideus leadbeateri, assembly GCA_011680675.1. Classification (NCBI taxonomy): domain Eukaryota; kingdom Metazoa; phylum Chordata; class Mammalia; order Diprotodontia; family Petauridae; genus Gymnobelideus; species Gymnobelideus leadbeateri. The sequence continues at coordinate 163,643 of WOXC01012335.1, read as the reverse complement.
GTCTATACATATATAATATATTATGTCTATAATATATTATTATTACATACTACACATATACACATGCATATAGCTATACACATATACGTATACATATGTGTGTATGTATCTGTTGTCTTCCTCCTATTAGAAATATAAACTCCTTGATAGTTGGAATTGTCTTTGGTTTCTCTAGCATTTAACATGGTGCTTAGCACATGGTAAGTGTTTAATGACTTGACCCAAAGAATAGTTGTTCAATGTAGTTCAATGTCAATTGGAAGGATATTTCTTGTGGAATTCCTCCAGAGCCTTCTACTATTATATATGCCTGTTTTCATTGTCACTGCTGCTGTTGTGGTTTGGTTTCTTTAACCAATGATAAACACATTTTTGTCATTTATCAAATTTGTAGATAATACAAACCTAGGAAGCCCGGCTAATATACTAGATGACAGAACAAGAGAGGAAGCACAGCATATTGGGTAGAGCAATGGCCTTGAAGGAAGAAGGACCTGGTACTGATTCATATTAAGCAAGTAAACTAACCTTTCTCAGTCCAGATTGTCTCATCTATAAAAAGAGGGTAATAATAGCTGGAGGTCTTATCTCCAAGGTCTGTTGTGAGGTTCAGATTAGATTATCTATGAAAGTCAATGCAAGTTTCAAAGTACTATATACATGTCAGTTGTTATTATTAATCAGGATCCCTTGTCAGTCTTAAATGATAGCCAGAATGTACCAAGTTGAAACATAATAGGATAGATGCGAAAGCGTGTAATTACGTTTAAAAAATCAACTGCATATGTACAGGGTAAGAGGGACATTAGTAAGCAGTGTTCCCTATGAGGGGTTATAAATATAAGCCAGCTGTGTGACATGGCGACCTTGACTTCTTTGAGAGAGGTAGTGTATCCAGCATGATGGATGGGAAATTTATGAAAGCTACATATATGTTCCCTCTCATTGAAGCCTCACAAGGCACAACAACCCTGTGAGATAAGCATTACAGGTATAATTGGAGAAGCTAAGGGACTTCCCAGTGGTTACACCTCTATTAAGTGTCAAGACAAGATTTCAAACCCATATGTCTCCTAATTCTTAAGTCTGATGCTACAAGTTTGCCCATCTCAGATCATAGGATGATGAGGCATCTAGTTCTGAGAAACAAGTTAAAACGTATGTAGAGGGAAAGGATGGTAAGTCTATTCCACATGGAGAAGAGTTGAAGGAGTTAAGGATATCTCTTCTAGAGAATAGATGACCAGAGGGACATAATAGCCACCTTCAAACATGTAAAGGGTTCTTTTGAAGGAGGGATTAGAATTATTTTCCTTGGCCTCAGGGTTAGGGGTGCGAAAAGACTGGGACTAAGGAAAGAAATATAAGAATAGTTGGAGTCCAAGCTAGGCCAGAGCAGAACAAATTGCCTTAAGATCATCATTGTAGGTCTACTGTTGGAAGCTGAATGATCACTTAATCCTGAATTATGTAGGAGATCCTGTTAAGGTAGGAATTGGACCACAGGTCCTCTTAAAATCCAGACTTGATCTGAATTTGCCCTAAATGTGTAACACTAGTTTCATAAGAAAATGGACATTTTTAGGAGTTTATTTATAATAACAAATATAGAGCTAAAGTGCCTTTATCCTCACAGGCCCCCATCCTCTTCCCCTCTAAACCACACACACACACACACACACACACACACACACACACACACACACACACACCACTTTTGACAGGATCCTGACTTTCTCTATCTTGGTTTTATTGGCAAAGGAGGTCACACCCACTGTGAGAAAGCCACATTTGTAAGTCTTCACTTTCCTTTCCCTAATACAATTAGCCAGATGGCATGACATTATAAAATGAAAAGAAAAAGCTAAAATATATTGATTTTTTTCTTAGAGGTCATAATATTGAAAGTATCATTCCAAACCAAGGGAGAAACTCATTTCAAAGAGAATTATAAATTTAAAACAGTGACGTTTTTAAGAGATGTGTAACACGAAAATACAAAAATAGACCTGTTATTCTATTAGCCAGTTTGGATTTTTACTAATATAATAGTAAGGGTCTGCAACTGCATCAGAAAAGTCACTACCATTATTAATTTGCCAGATAAATGGCTTCTGTATCTTGGAACTTTAAATGAAATGGAATTCACTAATCCTAATTGGTTTGCCTTCTACCGGAATTATTTCCCATTAGTTCAGCCCGTTTCCTTCTTTTTCTACTTGAACAGAGGAGACTTCTCCAGCTCAAAGCCTTGGGGTATACTTCGTGGGTTTATTAATTACCAGGTCTTCATTCAAAGGGGTTAATTAAGCAATAACTTTCTGTTGACTGGAGTATACAAAGGCATAAAAGGCTTGACTTCTCCTGCTGATTAAGCACTGAGATGATGGTCTCCATCCCTTTTTACTCCATGTGATCGGGGAGAATAAAATTCTTTGACCAAGTTTGGGAACACAACCAGCTCAAGATATTTGGTAGCAATATAAAAGAATAAAGCCGTACTTCATCAAAGGGCTAGATTAAAAAAAACAAAACAAAAACAAGGTTATGTGGTTGGGTTTTGTTTTTTTTCTTCTTCACCCTTAGTAACCACAGCTCACATTTCTATTGCATGCTGATCATTCAGTCAGTCAGCAAGCATTTGAGTGCTTCCTATGTGCCAGGATCTGTGCTAAGCCCTGAGGGTGCTACAGGCCCCTAAAGCAGATGGCCCAGGTATAATTATCCCAATCACTTGGTGAATCAGTTCAGCAATATACTGTTCCCTGCTTTTGAATTCCTTGCCTCCTTATCCCAGTGCTGATCACCCCATTCCAAACACCAGTCCTGAATTATTCCTACCATCTGCTTCCTTCACTTCTATTCACATGCTGCTGAATGGAGGTGGAGAAAGTCACAAAATCGTCCTTGTTATTGTTGTTGTTCAGTTGTTTCAGCTATGTCTGACTCTTTGTGACTCTTTCTGGGCTTTTCTTGGCAAAGAGACTAGAGTGGTTTGTCATTTCCTTTTCCAGTTCATTATATAGATGAGGAAACTGAGGAAAATAGGTTAAGTGACTTACCCAGGGTCACACAGTTAGTAGGGATCTGTGACTGGATTTAAACTAATGAAGCTGAGTCTACCTGATTCCAAGCCCAGTGCTCTATCCACTGAGCCACATAACTGCTGAAAATTGTACTTATTAACCACTAAAAATTTATGTTATCTAATCTCAACTAAAGATGGCAGCTAGGTGGTGCTGTGGATAGAGTGCCAGGCCTGGAGTCAGGAAGAACTGAATTCAAATCTACCTTCAGATATATTTTATATGGCCCTGGGCAAGTCATTTACCCCTGTTTGCCTCAGTTTCCTCAACTGTAAAATGAGCTGGAGAGGGAAATGGCAAATGACAACAGTATCTCTGCCAAAAAACAAAAAATGAGGTCACAGAAGAGTCAGACATGACTGAAGAAAATGACTTAAAACAACAATAACCTCAACTGAAACCTCACAAAAGCAAGGCAATCCTTCCCTTCCTTCCTAATAATTCTCTATTGCATTAACTATATATATATATATATATATATAGTGACTGTTCAAACCTCTTCTATCTTCAAATATTGCCTGTCCTCACCTCACCCTATCTTTTACATAGTAAAAAAAAAAAAATGGGAATATTTACCAAGAGCTCATTTTATATCCCTCTGACACTGCCCTTCCTATACTCCCTCCCCCAACAATTCCCTCTTTCACTCCAGTCTTCAGTGAAGAGGTGGCCTTTCCCTTGCCAAGTTTTACCTTCGATCCCACCCCATTCCATCTTCCCCAATAGACTACCTCCACTATCATCATCACTCGCTGTCATTTTCAATTTCTCCCTATCCCCTGGAGCCTTGTCTGCTGCCTATAAATATATTCACATTGTCCTAACCCTTAAAAAAAAACCTTTAGTAAATCTCGGTATCTCTAGCTAAACTTCTTTTAAAAAAGTTTTCTGGACAAGGGACTTCCTCCCTTCTTACTCTCTTATAAACCCCGCACAATCTGGTTTCCAAATATTCAACTAAAATATCTCCAGAGTTATTTATGATTGCTTATTTGCCCAATCTAATAGCCTTTTCTCAGCCCTCATCCTTCTTGACCCTACTTGCATCCTTTGATGATGATGATCTCTTTTCCCTCCCAGATACTTTCTTCTCTTTGAGTTTTCCTGACACGCCTTACTTTTGTTCCTTTTCTTACTTAGCTGATTGCTTTTTGGAAGTCTCCTTTACTGGATTTTCATCCATGTTGCACCCATTAACTCTGGATAAACCCCAAGACCCTCATGTGACCTCTTCTCTTTTCCCTCTATATCATCTTGCATAGAGATCTCAGAAATGAGTTCAATTTATCATTCTCATTCATACACCTGTCTCTAGTCTCTCTCCTAAGCTACAGTTCTATGACAGTAGCTGCCTGTTACATCCCATAAATGTTACAAACTCAGCATGTACAAAACTGAACCCATTTTCTTCACCCTTGAACCCACTGCTTTTCTGACCTTCCCTATTACTTCTGTAGACAAAACCATGCTCAGATCTCCCAGGTTTGTGACTTCAGCATGATCTTCAAATCTGCATTCCCTCAACCAATATATCTACTATTGTTTGTCTTTCATTCTCGAAGAGGGCCAATGAAAGCTTGACTTTCAAGTGAATTTGATTTGAGTGACACAGGGCTGTGCAAAATCACCAGCCTCCCTCTCTCCTCCAAAGTCATCAGAGTTAAGTGGCAAGATATAATTCAAGATGACTGGTGGTGGCCCCTTCCCATATATCTAATATGTTGTCAAATCTATTGTCAAAAGACTTGAATTCAAATATGGTTCTGCTACTTAATAATAGTTTTTGTAACCTAGGGCAAGTCACTTTTCCCTTGCTTAGTCTTCCCTTGTTTTTTGGTGTGTGTGTGTGTGTGTGTGTGTGTGTGTGTGTGTGTGTTTCCATTTGTAAAGACAGGGCATTGAAAGAGATGAACTTTGAGGTCTTTTAAAGCTCTGAATGATACATGTGATCAGTCAACAAACTTTTGCTAAACACTGACTGAATTCAGTGCTTTGGGGAAGATGGAAACAACAATAACAACAAAATGACCGCCTCCCTCAAGGGTTACAACTTCATAAAAGGCACACAGTGTGTACGCTAACTATAATCCAAGGCAGAGTGTGAAGAAGGAGGAAAGATTAGGAAGAGAAGGACCATTTGTTAGGAAGGCTAAGGGCAAATCTTAGAGAGGTGGTGACAGCTAGGGACTGGCCTTGAAAGGAAAGGAAGAATTCAGCAGGCAAAGGCAGGTGACCAGACCTTTTTGAAAAATGAGGGTCTGTGTTCAAAATGCACAGAGAGAGGACTATTCAGGGCAAGAACATGGAATAACCAGTGATACAGTTGACTGTGATATAGAATGCATGAAGGGGAATAAGGGGGAATAAAGCTGGAAATATTAATGGAATCCATATCCTGGTGGGCCCTGATTGTGGGATCAGGTGTTTGTACTTTATTCTATAAGCAGTAAGGTATGCTATCAAACAGAAGGGGGAAAAATAGTGGATAGTAAGTGGAAAATAAGCCAACATAATGAATGACTCTGCCAAAAAACAAAAAACCCAAACACTTCCAGTTGTTTATGTGCGCCATTCTTGGAATGGTTATTAATGACAATTCAGAAAACCCTTCTATTTAATTAACTCGACACATGGGGTCATTCCCTAAAGGCAGGTTGGGGTAAATTCTCAATACACTTACAGGAAAGCAAGGTAGGGTCTTGGAAATCTGACAAACTTCTAATCAGAAGAGAGCCAAGAAGTGGGTGATTCGTGACCAGTCTGTTTCATTTGAAACACAGTGTTAAGACAAGTTTAAAAGAAAAGAGTTAGATATACTTATGAACCCACTGAAGCAGTAGGAGGAAAACATGGTAGAGGGTGATAGTCAGACCTTACCTCCCTTATAGAGAATGTCCAGGAGTAGATTCAGTACAGAATATGGTGGAATGTAAGTTTCCTGAAGGTAGAAGTTGTTTGTTTGTTCTAAACTTTTTTATCCCTAGTGACTGGAGCATAGTAGGTGCTTAATTAGGGTCTGTCCAGTTGAATTCAATAAAGTTACAGAATCATAGAATCATTGGGAAGGAACCTTAGAGGCTACTGAATCCAATCCCTCATCTTATAGAGGAGAAAAGAGAGAATTTAAGGGATTTGTCTGTGACCACACAAAGAGAGTCAGTGCTCCCTATACACTGGTCACAACTGGATGTCAGTGGGTCTGTACATGGTAGGTCTTTAGTCAGTCTTTGCTGAAATGGATTACGCTTGTGTCCAGATCTTAGTGTCACTTTTTAGGAAGGAGAATAAAAAGCTAGAGAATGTCCAGAGGGTAACCAGGATGATGAAGGGATCAGAGATCATTCTATGACAAAGACTAGTTGAAGGAACCAGGGATACTTAGACTGAAGCGAAGATGGGAAGAAAATAAGCATTTTTATAATGTCTAAAATGTACTAAGCCATGCACCTTACAAATAATATCTGATTTGAACCTCACAACACCCTGCAAGGTAGGTACTATGATTACCTCCATTTTACAGTTGAGGAAACTGAAGCAAACAGAGGTCAAGTGACTTGCTGAGGTCACATTTGAACTCAGATCTTCTTAACCCCAAGGTCAGTGGTCTATTCATTGTGCCACCTAGCTACCTCAAAAGATTTATGGAAGCATGATAGATATTTTCAAATATTTGAAGGACTGTTCCATCTGCTTAGCTCCAAAAGGTAGAACTAATAGCAATGAGTGGGAAATTTAGAAAGGCAAATTTCAACTCAACGTAAGGAAAAACTTCTTTAAGATTAGACCTGCCAAGCAAAAACATGGGTTGCCTCATGAGTTTTGGATTCCCCTGCATTGCAGGTCATTCAGTTGAAGAGTGATCACCACTTTCAGGGAACCATGAAGGAAGGTCTCTAATTCATTGGTCTCTGATTCATTGGATTGTCTTGACCTCCTGTTATAATTGTCTATGGAGCAGGGAGGTGACAGGGCCATATAATCTCATGATTCCTTTTGACAAATTAACTTAAATTAGACAAAGCCTCAAATGAGTTAGCCAGCACCAAATTAATAAGCTTCTACTGATCTAAATCCTCTGCTCTAAGAATATTTGAGTGCCAACACAAATTTGAAATAATTATGTTATTAGCAGTCCTAAGGAGAGCACCAGAGTTTTCTAGAATTTCTAGTTCTGATGACAAAATGCACACAGGTTCTAGTTCTTAAGGTCCTGCCACTCTATAATCTCTATTTCTCCCATAAGTGGTCACTGAATCTGTCCCTCATATAAAGAGAAATCTCATAGCATCACTCCATATGGAAGCCAAGCCTGCCATATCAAACTGGTATATACTCTACAACAAGCACTCACACCAGACACAACAAGACACACACTGAACAGCTAATGAAATAAAAGCTTTGGTAGTGACACTCCCTATCAGTAGGGACTCACCTGAGCTGTCCCCCAAAGCCTTCCAAATAAGCTAAGGTACCCAGGTCAGTATCCAGATACCACTATGGATACTATCTCCCAAAGAGTTTCCCAGGTTGTGACCAGAGCTTAGTCAGTGGCTCTCTGAAATCCCTGTGTGACCACAAATTAGGGGACAGAGCAATTGAACCCTTTCCTAGTCTCCTTGGAACCCAGCTATGAAAAAGGTATATAATTCAGGCTGTCACTTACACTATGATTATAGAGTTGAATGTGTTCACTGAAGATGAGAGTAAGAAATCCAGGTAAAACCTCTTTTTGGCCATTAAGCACAATTTGGGAGACTTTGGCTACCTAAATTGATTTCATTGTGCAATTGTGTTTGTGTTTTCTGGTGCTGTGTGTGTCACAAGAGAATGCCCTGTGCATTATACTGTTCTATGAGCTGACGGGGGTATTAGGCACAGAAAGCACCAAAGAAAGCACCAGAGATGACTCTTTGATACATGGTCAGTGGAAGCTACAACCTTGACCACACCTAAATTCTTCCCTTGGTTTTTGGACGTGCCTATGTCAAAGGTCATATAACCATAAGTTCAGATTTAGGGCAAGGAAGGATTTTTGAGGATATTAGGTCCAACCAACCTCCTTATTTTATGGATGAGGAAACTTAAGTCATGAGATTGTTTAAGTAAATTCCCCAAGGACCCACAGATAGAAAGTGAAAGCCTGGATCTGAACCCTGATCTTTTGACTAACTCCTACACTCTCTCCACTGTACCCTGCTTGGCACATATTTTTCTTTGATTTCAAGATTTTACATTTTAGATTAAACAAGTCACCACTTTTTTTTATTTTTTAAAGAATTTTTTTTTATTTTTTTGCTTTTTGGAGGGCAATCAGGGTTAAGTAACTTGCCCAAGGTCACACGGCTAGGTTTTTGTTTGTGTGTGCGTTGTGTCTGAGGTCGGATCCGAACTCAGGTCCTTCTGACTCCAGGGCCGACGCTCTACTCACTGTGCCATCTAGCCGCCCAAGTCACCACTTTTAAATATTCTTCATTTAAAAAACATTTTTAGGGTGGCTAGGTGGCGCAGTGAGTAGAGCGTCGGCCCTGGAGTCAGAAGGACCTGAGTTCGGAGCCGGCCTCCGCCACTTAATCCACACAAACAAAAACCTAGCCGTGTAACCTTGGGCAAGTTACTTAACCCCAATTGCCCTAAAGGGGCGGCTAGGTGGCGCAGTGAGTAAGAGCGTTGGCCTCTGAGTTGGGATGACCCTAGATCAGATCCGGCCTCAGAAAATGAGCACCCACGCATAAATAATAATGACTAGCCGTGTAACCTTGAGCAAGTTACTTAACCCCAATTGCTTTAAAAAATAATAATAATAATAATAATAATAATAATAATAATAAAAAAATAAAGTATCATCATGTTGGTATAAGGAGACAGAAAAAAAAAAAAACTAGAGTGAGCAACCATAAGACCCTGGCATCTTACTACTAAAAGACAGCCAGAGAAACTCTAAGACCTATTAAAAATAAACCAAAAAAGAACTTGCTCCCCTCTGGGGAGAGCTAATAGTTCTGTTCAGTCCAGGATTCATCTAGCACCTAAAGTAGCATACCTCCAGCTCTCTCTGGGGAAAAAAAAAAGATAGCTAGCTAGCTAGATAGATAGATAGATAGAATACTTTTTATGTTTCAGTTACTGTCTCAAGTGGGAATAGGGGATAGGGGAAGGGGGAGGGAACAACCATTTATTAAGCACCTTCTAAGTGCCAGGCCAGGTGCTAAGGGCTTTACAAATGATCTCATATGAGGTACTAGGAATACAAGGATTACAAAACAATTCCTGCTATCAGGAAGTTTCCATTCAGATAAGTCAATAAAAGGCAGTTGGATAAAAGGGAGTGGACACCTAAAGGCAAGGGAAGGCTTCACATCAGAACAGAGCCTTGAATGAACCTTGGATCTCATCCCCAAGAACTAGAACAGCCCAGCCAGGGGAAGCTCTCAGCAGGCATTTCCCTCAGTCACCATCCATCTTCTTGTTGTTGGGATTGTAGTGGGATGGGCTAGAAGAAACTGGAGTGATCAGAAGAGGGCACAGAGCTTTTTACCCTGTGGACAAAGGGGAGGAGCTAGAGAATATGGGGAAGAGTATGGGCCCCAAGGTGAAAGGGTCCAAAAGGTCCAAACCTCACACCCTAGCAGGTAGCTCAAGTGGCCCATGGGTCTTGGACTGGTTTGGAGGCCCCTGCCCTGGATGTCTAAGGCCCTGTGCAGAGGTCATTGTGGCTCAGGCCTTGGGGAACTGCCTGGCCTGGGCTACAGCTTTTGAGAGAACAAAGAGAAACAGTTGTGACCTGGAGTTTACAAATGTTTTTCTTACAGAACCGCAGGGGACAGTCTATTTGGTGAGTGCCTGCACCAGATGGCTGGGGCTCGTCAGCTGGTTACAATCAGACCTTGCACCACTGAGTTAGTGTATCCCACACACTCAGCAAGATTCTACTGAGTGGAAAAACTCTGATTTGCTCCATACCTAGAAAGTGCGCTCTTGGGGTTTGGGGGCAGAATCCAAACCCAGCAAGAAAGCACAGAAAGAAGGTCACGGAAACTGGAGGCATCTCGCCCTGTGCCCGATGTCTCAGTTATGGTTTTTGGTGTCAGCGTTGGGGAGAGAGATCAGCTGGTTCCTCAAGTTGGCGTAGGCTGAAAAGCAGGAGGGGTTGGGAGTTGTAATATGAGAGGGAAAGAAAAGAGAAACTGAGGGAAAAAGGAGGGAGAGAAAAAAAGGAATAGGGAGTCAGAGAGAAAAGGGGGAGATGAGGGGAAAAGAGAGTAAAAGGAGGGAGAGAAAGGGAGAAATGGGAGAGAGAAGAGACAAGAAAGAAGAGAGAAAAAGAGGGAGAGAAATAGAAAATAGAAAAGGGGGATGTGAAAAAGAGAAAGAAGGGAGAGGAAAAAAGGAAGGAGAGAAAGGGGAAAATAGAAGATATAGAAAGAAACAGAAAATAAAGAAAAAGGGGAAGAAAACACAGAAAGAAAAAAGTATAGCGCGAATGGAGACAGAGGGAAATAGAAAAAGAAGGAAATAGGAACAAGAAGAGAGAAATGTATAACAATAAAGATAATGTGGGTGAGGAAGGAGAGGGGAAATGGAAGAGAAATGAAGAGGGAGAAGAGTGAGTGAGTAAAGGAGGTGAGAAAGGAAGAGAAAAAGAGAAGGGGAGAAGAGGATAAAGGAAAAGATACAGAGAGGATGAGAAAGGAGAAGGGGAAGAAGAAAGACAGAAAGAGGAGAGAAGAGACAGAAAAGAGAGGGAGAATTTGGTATCTAGTCTGTAAAAAGACCAAACAATGTTAGGAGTCCATATTTCATAGTGGGGGTTCAGGGACAACAGGGGAGATCTGGAGGAGAGCACAGGCCATGGAGCACGTAAGGAAGCTGAGCTCCCTCTGGGCATTTCTGGTGACATGTATGGCTCAGCCCTGAGACACACATGTTTTGGGATAATGAAGGAATCTTCTTGTTCCTCTGGGGCCTCCTCTCGTCTCTATGAAGTATTGGCTCTTGATTCAGGAAGAACAGCCCACTCACCAGGCCTTAATAAGAGTGACTATGACCTATGGCTCAGGTTCCTTCCCCCCCTCCCAACTCCTTACTGGCTCTGCAGCTAGAATGGACACCCAAGAAAGTGGGCCCATGAACTCTAGTCCCTACACAAGCCTGAGCCTGGACCTCGAGCCCTAGCTAACTTAATCTGCTTATGTTTCTTTTCCTGAGCACAGGTGATCAGACTGCAACGTCTAGTTTGGTTTTTGAGGAGGTTGAATATTCTTCATTCAGAGCTGACTATCAGCAGGAGTTTTCTGTGGCTACAGTGTGTTAGATGGCAGAGAACCCTGAATTTGGAGGCCGAAGACCCGAGTTTGAATCCTGCTTCAGTAAAGTGACCCTAAACAGATCATTGAACCTCTCTAGGCCTCAGTTTCCTGAAGGAGCTCGGGCTTCATAGCGCCCTTCCAGCTTTAAATCTATGGCTTTGATACACTGAAGCTTTTCCAGAGAAGATAACCACTAGCTCATACTGTGCCCTGGCACACCAGAAGATATGGATGTTGAGAGAGCTGTCTGGACAGCTTAGGATGAAGGTGAAGGTGAAATGGCTATTTAGTGTCCCACTAAATCATTCCTGTTCTGATGCTTTAAGGATTAAGCTCCCAGGAGAATTTAATAGGAATTAGGGGATATTATTTCATGCTTTTTGTTATTGTTATTCTGTCATTTTTCATTATATGACTCTTTTTTATCTCATTTTGGGTTTTCTTGGCAGATATACTGGAATGGTTGACCATTTCCATCCCCAACTCAATTTTAGAGATGAGGAACTGAAGCAAAAGGGGTTAAGTGACTTGCTCAGGGCCACATGGTTAGTAAGGATCTATAGCTGGATTTAAGCTCATGAAGATTAATTTTATGTTAATTTGCGCTGAGGAGCTCTTGGTGTGTGTGTGTGTGTAAAGAAAGCTAATGGTTGATCTACCTTTATAAAAGGGACTTTTATAAACCATGGATCTGAAAGAAGTGGCTTTTTTTGTTTTAAAGAAAGTGTTTCTTAAATGCATCTTGCCCTACTAGAAAGTTAGAGTGGGGAATGGGAGAAAATATAAGAGCGAGCAGAATGGGGAAAGGGGTATTCAGTAGGATTGCTATTTTGGGGTGGGGGTAGGGAAAAGACAGGAAGAAAATTTGTAACTCAAAATCTTGTGGAAATGAATGTTGAAAACTAAAACTAAAAATTTTTTTAAAAAAGAAAGTGTTTATTAATCTGGGATTCATGGATAGATTTCAGGGGATCCATGAACTTGGGTGGGAAAAATTTACACGTTTATTTTCACTAACCTTTGACTAATTTTCTGACTGAATCCAACTCTCTGTCTATTGTACCTTGCTCTTGTGTTTAGAGGTCAGAGTGAAAAAAGAAGTAGAATTAAATAAAACTACTTTTATTTGTTTTCCATCCAAAAAGTAAGGGGAAAGGAAAATTGGTATAAGCAAGGTAGAGAATGTGTAAATACTTCACCCATCAGGGACAGCTAGGTGGTGCAGTGGACAGAGCTCTGGGCTTAGAATCAAGAAGATTTATCTTCTTGAGTTCAAATCTGGCCTCAGATATTTACTCAACAAGTCACTTAACTCTGTTTATCTCAGTTTCCTCCACTGTAAAATGAGCAGGAGCAGGAAATGGCAAACCACTCCAGTCTCCTTACCAAGAAAACCCCAAATGGGGTCACAGCAAGTGTGACTGAACAACAACTTCACTATCTATTTAAAGCAGATCTTAGAGGCCCCATCTTTCAACTCCCTTATTTTATAAGGAGGAAGCTGAAATTCAGAGAAGATAAAAGTGACTTGACTATGTTTACACAGGTAGCAAATATCAGAAATGGAATTTGACTCTAAACCTTACTGAGTCTAGAACTGGCATTCTTAGATTTCAAGGAGTCCCTGAACTTAGATGCAGAAAAAAATTGCGTCTTTAATTTTACCAACTTCTAGCTGAAATTTAGTATTTTCTTCAGTCACCTGAAGACTTTTTCCCCCTGAGGAGTTGTTTACAGGCTTCCTAAGAGGGGCACAGGGATACATGACATGAAAATGGTTAAGAACCCCTGCTTGTTCCTCTGTATCAAGCTGACTCTTTCAATTAGTAGTTATGAAAATCTACTTAGGGTTATATGCTGGGTTCTGTGGAGAATGCACAGAGACATAGGCACACTCAAAGTTTTCCTTCTTTCTGGATAGACAACACAATGAAGATATGGCAATAAATACTTTAGGCAATCAGGGAAAAGTGTCCCTGTGGAACACAAAAGTTAGTAAAGGTCTCAAGGACATAAGTTGGCCCTTGAAGGTTGGTTGAATCCAAACAACTGGTGGGAACACTTTCAAGGCTCGCTCTAGCACTACTTCTGAGATAAGGAGGTATTTTGGATATTTTTGTTTTGATTTGATTTTGGTCTTTTTTTGGAGAGGGGAAGGCAGGGCAATTGGGGTTAAGTGACTTGCTCAAGGTCACACAGCTAGTATATGTGTCAAGTGTCTGAGGCCCAATTTGAACTCAGGGCCTCCTGACTCCAGGGCCACTGCTCTATTCTCTGAGCCACCTAGCTGCCCCAATAAGGAGGTCTTCTTCCTGAATCCTCTTGTTAACACTGTTACCAACCTCCTCCAAAATTTATTTGTATTTATTTTCTGTTAATGTAGCTATTTAAGGCAATGATTATAAACCATTTTTGTGTCATGGCCCTCTTTGGCAGTCTGAGGAAGCCTATAAATATCTTCTCAAAATAATGTTTTTAAATGTATAAAATAAAAAAAAACATGGAAGTTCCCCAAAACCTGAATTATACTAAAATATCATTATAAAAAAATTGAACAAATTAGTTGACCCCACCTTAAGAATCCCTGGTTTTGTTTATCCCATTAGAATGTAACTTACTAGAAGTCAGAGAATTTTTCATTTGTGGTGTTGTAATCTCAAATCATAGCACAGTGTACCAGGCATAGCAGGAGGTACCTAATAAGTATTTATTAGATTAAATTCAAATTAAAATACCTATTGGTTTGTATGAGTGATTTTGTGGTGTGTATGTGTGTGTGTATGTATGTCTGTATGTGTATATGTATGTGTACCAGCACATATGCGTGCTTGTATACATTTTAACAAATCAGATTCCAAATGGCTGTTTAATAAAATTTCACTGTTTGCTTTGAGCCACCCTCCCCAGCCCCCTAAATTTTCATAAAATCCTAATAACTTAAGAGTTGGAAAGGACCTTAGGGGTCATCTAATTTCACCTCCCATTCCAACACAGAAGAGTAGATATTCAGCCTGCTATAGTATCCCTAAGAAGTGATTATCCCAGCATGTTCCTTGGATGACCAATCATTGATTAGAAAAGTTTAATTGTCGAGGTTACCAAGTATTTTAAATATTGACTCATACCCCACTACCTGTGTGACCTTGGACAAGATATGATCTCCCCTGCCCTGTTTCCTCAAATGAAAAAAAAAAAAAAGCAGGTGGGGTGGGGGTGGGGGTGGGAGAAGAAGTGAACTGAAGATAAAAGAGAGCCCTTCCAACTGTATGTCTATGATCCCATGATTCTAAGGTTCCTTCCTACTCTCAGTTCCAAGATCCTCCTGAAAACATGACACCTTAGCTTTAACATCATGAAAAGTTGCAACAAGAAACCACCAAAAGCCACCTCCTTGGCCAGCAGCATTTGAAATCACGTAGATCCACACACCTCTCTATATCCTTGAGCTGGAAGACTTGTTCTGACCTGCTTCTGGTTCCAAGGCAAATAGTAGGCAGACTTCCCTTCTCTAAGGCACATGCAACAATGCTCTGTTAGAGAGAAATCAAAGATGCAAAAAAAAAAATCTCTTAGTTCTCTTAGTCCTGGTCATTTAGGAGAATAGAGTTGTAAAGTGTCTGACTAGGGACCAGGTACCTACCCAGTGAAATGCTTTGCCTTTCCAACTAACAAATACCACAGGCATGAAAGGAAACATTCAGCCCTCCTACTCTCAGTAGGAGGAATTGGTTGGACTGGCTCATCATGCTACTGAATCCTTCTGTGTTAAATGCTGTTACATCACTACTCTTGATTCTGAAACTGGTACCATGACTTCTGTGAATCAGAGATAGCTAACTGGGAATTAAAAGCACAGGGCTGTGGAATGTTGTCTTTCAATCCCAAGTGATGTCTAGGCATTTAAAACAAAACAACCACAAAGACAACTTAGGAAGTAGAACCATATCATTGCTGGCAAAGGGTAGTCTTATTTGGATAAGTGTTCTTTTACTCAGTTTGGTGTAGTGGAAAGAGTACTGGATCTGGAGTCAGAAGACCTGTGTTCAAGTTCTTTCACTGACATCTTGTAGTGGCAACCACACTGGCATACCCAGGATGGCTGCTAGCACAAGTTCATAAATCTGCTTTACTGGGAAAGATAGTTGTTCAAGGGATCAACAATTTTTTTTAATTACATTCATTAGCTCACGGGAAAAATCAGCACCCTGAACTTCAGAGAAAATCCAAGCAAAGAAAATAGAGAAAATCCAAGCAAAGAAATAAAGACGACTAAACAGGATTTCTGCTGAGAAATTAGCACAGATCAACAGACAGATTCAACTGTCTGACCAAGGCAATATATACATAATTACCAGAGAGAGAAACCACCAACGTCTGGGTTTTTCAAAGCTGGGAGGCTTCTTAATGGCTACCCAGAATCTCATCTGGTCAAATCACAAGAACATTCTTCCAAGGAGTGAGCCCCAAAGCAAAATGCTAACCTTAGAGTCCGAGGATACCCCAAACCTCTTGACTCAGGTCCTAATTAGAAATTAACAAAAGGTGTGAAAGCTGTCCTACAAGCAAGCCTCCTCTAAGCAAGCTACCCTTAATGGGCTCCTCCTGAGACCTATTGATGGGTGGGGAAGATCTTATATCCCATTAACATTACACATCTCTAGCCATTGGCAAGTCCCTTCTGTGCTTCAGTTTCCTTCTATAAAATAGGAGTAATATTTGCATTATATTCCTCCTAGGGAAAAGTACTTTGAAAACTTTAAACTTGAATAGTAATATGATTTCTTGTTATTTTCATGATCTTTGGTGCTGAGTCTCTGTAAAGGGAATGTAGTTCTTGATCACAAGTCTCACACATCACAATACCCTAAGATAGCTTAGATGGACTATTGTCTGGAGCAGTAGATTTGATTCAGGAAAACCTGAGTCCTAATACTCTCACAAACACTTACTACTACCTGTGTGAACACTGGGTAAATCACCTAATATCCCTGAAATCAGCTTTCTCATCTGCAGAATGGGGATAATAGTAGCACCTACCTCCCAGGATAGTTTGAGCATCAAATGATGTAATATGTATACAGCTTTTGCAAACTTTAAAGTCCTATACAAATGCTACCATCATCATCATTAATTATGATAATGGCAATAATAATTTCCTAGAGAATCATTCTGTTATACCTATTTTATTGATTCAAAGTTTTCATTTTTTCCTGCTGGAATACCAAAAGTGAGTGCGGGACACGTTGGGAATCTTAGCATTCCCTGGGCCATCTAGCTGATGTGTTTTGGCTTGAATTTTATTCATAAAGGCACTCACAGGAATGTAATATCCTTCCCTGTGCTGCTTGGAATGGGTCCAGGGATGAAACTGTGCAAGTCAGGAGGGCAGATTTGTAAGTAAGGAGATTGGACTAGATGGTTTCTAACATCCTCCAGTTCTAACACTACAGCTTTTCAAGGAATTTTGTTCTACTTCAATTTATTAAATAGAATCTAAACTCCTTGAGGGCAGGGGTTCTTTTTGTTGTTGTTTTTGAATCAGTATATGCCATGCACCAATAACAGTGTTCTACACATAGCAAGTGCTTATTAATTGTGTGCTAAATTTAATTAATAACATTTTAAATTCTAGCTCCAGGTTCCTTATCATCCTTCTTCAAGATGTCATCAACACAAGAGTCTGTCTTCCAGTCACTGGCTTAGTGTCACTGAAGGAAATGACACGAACTGATCCCAGAATGGAAAACCATCTGTCACTACATTGTCCCTTTCCAGCCTCATCCCAAGCTATTGTTGCTAAAATAGACTAAAGATCAATTCTAATATTTATTAAGAACCTACTATGTTCAAGGCACTAAAAATACAAAGATAAAATGGAAAAGCTGACCCTATTTTCAAGTTTACATGCTACTAGAGGATACAAAATGTAAATAAAAGATTATTGGTGAAAGGATAGAACAGTAACAATTCAAGGTAATCAGCAATGGCTTTCCAGAGGAGATGGTTCTTGGGCAACAATTCACTTAGTCTAGAGCTTTAAGGTTCACTGTTTTCTTTACACCACCAGGAGGTAATATTTGTTCATTTTCCCCATTTTACAGATGAAAACACTGAGGTTTGAAGAGGTAAGCCACTTAAAGTTCACAGCTTACAGAATTGTAGATTGCAGAAATAGGATTTGACCTCTGATCTTCAGGTCCCACCAATCTGCCTATCCCGTGGTTGCCAAAATAGGGCAGACCCTTGTCTAGTAGAAGGCACACTGAACTGCCAGCCCACAGACCTAGGTTCAAGTGTTAGTTTTGTCATTTTTCTTTAAAAAAATAAATTTTATTGAGCTTTTGTTTTTCTATCACCTATACTCCCAATGTATTTTCCCTCCCATCTCCAGGATCAGCAGAAATTTATGCTGCTCCAATACCCATAGTCTCCTACCTCTGCAAACTTTGGAACTCTATGTAAATCACTTCTCTGATCCTGAGTTTCCCATTTGGAAAGTGATGGAGTTGAACTATCAACTCCCTGAGCTCTCTCCCTGATCTGACATTTTATGATTCTAAGAGCAAACAGAGTCCAAATGATTTTCAGCTGCTGGTCTTCCTGACACACTCATCATGCAGAAATCTGTGTCAATCACTGAGACAAACAGCAGTGAAACAGAGTGAATAGGGCTGCCATCCATTTTATGGAATGGATTGAAAAGGAAAGAGCCCTTGCCGTAGAGGCAGGAGGCCCACAGTGCTCATCCCACCTTTAGTGGGACTTGGAGCAAGCCCCTTTGCCTCACTGGGCTCCAGAAAGAAGATCCGGGATTAGGTGACCTCAGAGCTCCTCTCCTGCTCTCAGGCTATGGCTCTAAGACTGTTTTTCTGTGCTATGTTGGTGGAGTATGAGCTAAGCCCCCAGATTTTTACTCTAAACCTTCACACCACCAGTGACTCACTGTTAATCTCTTAATTTAGGGATGAAATCACCATAATCCAAAATGAGTGTAAGAGTTCTAGCCTCCCTTGTGCATTAAAAGGTAAAGAAATTGCAGTTCTTAAAATGGTTGGGAACAGAGTTGGGGGAAGGGGGTGGGAGGAAGGGAAGGGGCTGTTCAGTCAACACACTAAAGAAATCCTATAGTGCTCAGGACCCCAAGGAGTATATGCTTTGGCTCTGCCCCAGCCAGAATATTCATATGGACTGGTACTAAAGGCCACTAGAAAAGCCCCCAAATATGCATTTCATCAAAGAGGAAACTGCTCCAAACCCTCCCTAACGTCCCTGAAGGGACAGAGCACAGTTGTTAATCAGGGCTGTGCTTGTCTGTTAGAAAATCCAGAATCCCCTTATCTCCTATTCATACCTTCTCCCAAACACATACTTACGTGCATAAATGCATCCATGAAAGTGTATACTCTCATCTAATAGACTGGAGCTTTGAATTACCACTTCAGAAAGCAATAAAAGCAGGCTTACCAGGTGGATGAATGTGTGTGAGAAAAAGGGAGACAATGCAATTGAATGCAACCAACTTTCATTAGAGATCTGCTCCTTCAGGGAAGTGCCCTGGGATTAGCTCAGCTCAAAGGGATGCCATGGTCCCTGCCCTGAAGTAGTTTATAGTCTAGATGATAAAGAGAAGAAATTATGCTAACGTGGAAAGAGCAGTGATTTGGAGATAGGACCCAGGTTCAAAACCCACTTCTCTGATTTTGTGCCTTTTTCACTAGGTGTCTAGTTGGTACCGTGGATGGTGCTGGGCCTGGAGTCAGGAATACTCTTCTTCCAGAGTTCAAATCTGGCCTAAGAAAATTACAAGCTACATGCCCTGGGCAAGTCACTTAACCATATTTGCCTCAGTTTCCTCATCTGTAAAATGAGCTGGAGAAGGAAATAACAAACCACTCCAGGATCTTGCCCCCCCCACCAAAAAAAAAAAAAGAAAAAAAACCCAAATGGGGTCACAGAGTGTCGTACACAGCTGAAAGATAACTGAACACAAACCTCTTATATGCTAACAGTTCTGAATCTCAGTTTCCTCATCTGTAAAATAAGGGAATTGGATTAGGTAGCTTTTAGACCTTCCAATTCTAAATACATAACCCAACAATCATAGTAGTGAATTAGGAAGGAAGCTATGAACAGCTACTCTGGGCTGGGTACTGGGCTTGCTTTTTTGAGGGGGAAAGGCAGGGCAATTGGGGGTAAGTGACTTGCCCAAGGTCACACAGCTAGTATATATGTGAAGCATCTGAAGCTGCATTTGAACTCAGGTCCTCCTGACTCCAGGGTCTGTGCTGTATTCACTGCACCATCTAGCTGCCCCCAGGCCCTGTGCTTTACAAATATCATCTCATTTGATTCTCACACCAACCACAGGAGACAGGTGTGATTATTATCCACATTTACAATAAAGAAAGCAGTTTGTCCAGGGTCAGACAACCAGTATCTGGGTCCAGACTTAAACTCTGTAGTAGCACACCCTAGAATTTAGCACAGTGCTGGGAACATAGTAAGCATTTAATAAATACTTGTTGGTTGATTGATTTGTACTAGCAAAAAAAAAATACGTTCTGTAAGAAATCGGAGGAGATAGGTCACTGGCGGGAGGGCAGGGAGGAGAGGGGAGACTTCATGGAGTTGGTATGCTTGAGCTGAACTTTAAAGGTAAGTTAAGAAGAGATAAAGATTTGGGGGAGGTACAGAAAGTGACTCAGTTCCAGTCATAAAAGACTTCAAGAAATCAGGAAATGCATTGGTTTAGGAGAGAGAACTCAAACTGCCCTTTTTGGTAGTATTGGGTTCCCTAAGTGATACTGCCTAAGTTGCAGGTGTGGGGAACCTGTGGCCTTCTAAGTCCTCAGGTGCAGCCTTTTCACTGAGTACAAGTTTTACAGAACAAATTCTTTTGTTAAGGGGACTTGTTCTGTGAAGTTTGGATTCAGTCAAAGGATTGCACTTGAGGACCCAGAGGGCTACATGTGACCTCGAAGTCAGGTTCCCCACCCCGGGGGAAGTAGTCTCCAGGATGATTGGAAGACAGTTGATCTTCATTAGAAAAAATATCCAACTAACCTTTCACTTCCCAATGAAAAAGCAGAGGCTGTGGACAAGAGAAGACTCTCCACCAGGGTGAAGTTTGTAAGTGGACACCCACATAAGCAGATTTTAATCTTAATATGTATTTAAAACCTCAAATGTCATTCTATTGGCACTTTGTTCAGTTATTTCAGGCTTAGAATTGAAAGGAACCTTAGAGATTATCTAGACCAGAGTTTCTTAACCTTTTTTTGTGTGTCCTGAACCTCTTTGGTGGCCTGGTGAAGCCTATGAACACATTTTCAGAATAATGTTTTTAAATGTATAAAATAACAAAGGTACTAGATAGAATTTATGTGTTTTAAGGTTTACAAAGCACTTCACAAATATTACCTCATTTAATTCTCATAACTGTAAAGTAAGTGCTATTACTATTATCTCCATGTTACAGTTAAGGAAACGAAGTCAGACAGAAGCTGCCATAGGCTACATGGCAAGTAAGGGGCTGAGGCAGGATTCAAATTCAGGTCCTCTTGACTTGAAGTTCTCTAAATCCATTGTACCACACAGGAAATCAATTCTATTGAGATAAAATTATCAAATTCTTAAAAAAAAAAGTTCACAGACTCCAGATTAGGAACACCTGATTTACTCCAAACACCATTTTTTTTTTAAATGGAAAAAAACCTGGAGAGGTCAATGAATTTTCTAGGGGTCATTAGGGCTCAGGTCCAGAGAAACTGTGACTGGTTAGGGTCACACAGAAGCAGACCAACAGAAATTTGAACCTGAGGCCTTTTGACTAAATCCAGGATTCTTACCTTTAATACTATGACCCTCTGATACTTAAAGTCTTGTATCTTTTTGTATAGTTTAGTCTGCAACATGATGTAATTTGGAGGATCTCAGAGTTTTTTGAAGTCACAAATGCTTTACATGTTATTTGTGTTTTTAAATGCATAAAATAAAATGCATCTGATTACAAAGGAAACCAATTATAGTGAAATAGTTATCAATTTCTTTTTTTTTTAATTCTCAGAATTTGGATTAGTAATTCTTGCCCTGAAATTAAGACAACCTAGGTTCAAATTTCTCCTTTAACATATATACCGGAAATCATTTAGCATCTGCAGAGCCCAGCTAACTTTGTTCATGTCAGGCAATTGATAGGCCTAGAATCAAGTCAGTTTCCATGCCTGGTCTGATGAAGGGGGTTTCTATGCCGGGACCACAGGAATTTGACACAGGGGAAGCCTCAGATACAGACTGAGTCACAGGTGTGTGTTGCAATTACACATAGATACGACGTGACTTTGCCCCAGTCGTGTTCCCTTTGTGAGGAGGTTGGCTGAGGCAGCCTCCAGCGCCCCTTCCTTCCCCGGAACCTACATGCCTCATGCTTGGTGCGTGCATTGCAGATTTTTTCTGGGGGGTTTACAGAACAGACACACTTGACCTTCCAAGTCTCCCACTTTGGACCATGTGAAAAGTCAGCAGTGATGGGCAGGGTGAGCTTTGGAAATGAAGGGAGTACAACCAACTACAGGCTAGTGAAGATAGTTTGCAAAAGGAGGAGAGAAACTTGAACTCCAGCGTCTCCAAAAGCGCCCTTGTTTGTTTTCTTGGCAGGGAAAAGCAGCCTTGGGCCCCCCGGGCTCCTGGCTCTGGGCCCAGCTGTGCACACCTCCTATTGGCCCCTGTCCGGCTGTTGCTGAGCAGGCTGCCCAATGACCGACAAGGACTTCGCCAAGCCCCACCCCACTCTTGGCCTGCTCCCCGATCCCTGCAGACTGGGCTGTGGCCATTCCTCACCCTGGGGATTCGGAAAAAAGGCCAAGTTTTTACAAGAGAAGCTAAAGCAGCAGGGTCTGAGCCAGAGGCCCCTGTGCTGTGGACCCTAAGGGTCCAACTCATTTTGTTAGGCCCTTTCTGTTTACAGCTCTTGCCTTGTTCTGCCTCTCAGGGCCTTTGAGCATCCCTAGAGCAACCCTTCCCCCATTTTAGAGATGAAAACACTGAGACCAGAGGAAAGGCTTTTACCCTAGTTCTGACTCTCACAGACTCTTAAAGCTGGGATAGTACTTAAGAGATGATCTATTTTAATTCACTCCCATCCTTTCCCCACCCATACACTTGACAGGTAAAGAGCCAGAGGCCAACTGGGGGGCTTGCCCTAATTTTGTCTATGTTACTGATAGTAAGCACCTGCTAAATACTTAAAGCCTGCCTGACAAAGACGTTAAACACTATTTGATCCACCACTTTAACAGATGGGGAAAAAGTTCAGAGAAGAGGAATCTGCTCTAGGTATTATTTCGCTATTATTTAAACTGGAAAAGAACTTAGAAACCGTCTAGAAACAGTGGGACCAACCACCTGACCATCCCTTTTCCTATTTCATTGATGAGGAAATGGAGGCCCAGAGAATGAAAGGCCCACCCACCGTCTCTCCAAGTTAGTGCAAGGGCCAAAACCAGAATCTGCCTGCTTCCCTTAAGCCCAGGCCAGCCAGCCAGGCCTGTGATCTTGCTTGTATACACCACACTACTCTGGTCCTCACAGCCTAAAGGCAGAGGGCAGGATTCAAGCTTGTCTTCTGTTTTCCTGTCTGTCTCTGTCTTCATTTTTTTTTTGTTTGATAACTTTATTAACTCAGTAAACTCCTGGACTATACAAGGTCTTTCTAAGTTCCCTTTCCCAACCTTTCTCTCTTTCCCCTTTGCTCTCTCTTCCCCTCAGCTTTTGGGTCTCTGCCAGGGCTAAAGCTTCTCTGAAAGTTTATTATTAAAGGGCATTGTTAACTCTATGTCTGTGTTTCTTAATTTTGACTTTCTGGGAAAAGCAAAGGGAGCTCTAATTTAAAGAGTAATGGCACAATCCCACCTTGCCAAATTGAAGGGCCTTGAATGCCAGGTATAACTACTTGAATTAGACTCTAGTTAATAGGGAGCCACTGAAGAATTTTGAGGAGGATTTTTATACAAGGACAGTCAGTCTAGAACAGGGTTTCAGTTTTCAAAAACTTTTTTGACTTCATGTCCCTTTGGCAATCTGGTGAAACCTGTGGCTCCTTTCTCTTAATAATATTTTAAGTGTATAAAGTAAAATATTTAAGATTACAAAAGAAACCAACTATTGAAATAGTTACATATACACATGTTATCTTTTCTTAAAAAGAACATAACACCACTGACATGGATGATGGACTCCCATGTCAGAATAGGAGCCCATTAGATTATAACTTAGAACGGTCTTGCTGCTGTTTCCCTTTGGTCCAACCACAATTCAGTATTGGAGATCCTTATACATGATGTTCTCAAATCCTTTCTAACAGGTGCCAGATGAGGGTCTCATACCATAAAACATAAAATCTGTTCTTAAACATTAGCTGGATGACCTTTGGCAAGTCACTTAACCTCTGTTTGCCTCAGTTTCCTCAGGTGTGAAATGAGGTAAACATATCACTAACCTCTCAAGAGTTGTTGTGAGGATCAAATGAAATAATATTTGTTTAAAGAAAAAAAAATTAAAGCACTTAGCACAGTGCCTGGCCCATAGTAGGTTCTGTATAAATGCTTATTCCCCTCATGCTAATTTTCTCTCCACCAAATCTGGTCATCAAAACATATTAGTCAATACCAGACTGCTTTCAGCAGCTTCTCTAATCCTTAATGAAATAATAATTATAATGTATACTGATGGCGTAAATGGAGTACTTTAAATACTAACAGGCATAAGAGGTAGGGATTACTATACCCATTTTAAAGATGAGACACCTAATTTCAGAGAATATGTTTTTGTCCAGGGCCCCACAAAAGGAAATTAAGTGACTGAGACTCAACCAAAACCTAGGTTTTCTAATTGTCGCCCTGGCCTTTTCCCCTTCTAGAATTCTTTGTATTTTTTAAAAGAAGATTGATTGGTAAATTAAGACTTTAACCCAAGGGAATGGATTCTCAATGATGAAAATTCTTAGAAGTCATGATAGAACACTAAAAATAATTTTGTGTGGAAAACATTTCACTTGCAGCCCGGAAATCCAAATATCACAAAGGACAACTGCTTTGTCTGCACATAGAGCTGCCCTTGCTATTTGCCTTCTAACTGTAATGCAAAGGGTCTCCCTACATGTTTCTGCCCCTAGTCCCTTGCAAAGTATTTTAGGGATATCCTAGACTAAAAGATTGTTGAGACACAGAACACCTCCCCAGGCACATACAAAGCATTCTGTCAGACTACTCCTTTTGCCAAATGTTTTCACTTTAACATAGAACCTGGTTCTCCCATCTCACTACTATGAGGTGTGAGCCTACATCCATGCAGACCAGTCATCCTCAGAACAGATGATGGATCAGGAAGAGCCAAAAACCCAGCTGCCAACTCATGGGATTCTGAAGCCAATATGCTATGACCTCTGCCAAAGCCCCATTTAAGAGAATGGAGGGGGTTGGGGGCGGGGGGGCCTAGGTGGTGCATTGAATAGAGCACTGACCCTGTAGTCAGGAAGACCTGAGTTCAAATTGGGCCTCAGACACTTAACAAAAAAACTGGCTTGTGACCTTGGGCAAGTCACTTGACCCCAATTACCCTACCTTCCCCCCTCCAAAAAGGAAAAAAAAAGAGAGAGAGAATAGGGAAGGGCTCAGAAGATGTTGAGGATATAGTAATAGACCTTGGGTCTGCTGTTAATCTGTTTGGTGAACTCTCAGACTGAGACCTCAGGCAGCTAGACTATCCCAAAGCATTCCATTAGCCTTTTCCAGGGGCATATTCAACACAAAAAAGCACAAACACAGATACAGAGGGAAAATCCTCTAGGTGGTTAGACTTCCCCAAACCACACTATTGTTCCACAAGTATAGGCACCTCATGCCTGGCTTTATTGTTCACTCTTCTCCCAACACAATCCCTCTCCAGCCACAGTATGGTCAGTTTAGGATACACTGAGAGCTCAGTGTTCCCTTTTTTGTTTTGTTTTTAAATATGCTGCCTATAGGCAGTCTCAAAGGAAGAGAGAAGGTAGTGTCCTCATTAGGACTATTGACAACAGCTGCTTCCTTCCTGCCTCACCGCCCAACTTCCCTGCCTCACTGACTGTGCTAACATTAAACTCAATGGGAATCTGGGTTTGGCTTCCGACCCCCAACTGCTGCTGTTCTGCTCACTGTAACTCTGCTGCCCAGACATCTGCCTGCATCTGTTTTCAGTTCAACAGCAAACAAGTATTAAGCACTTACTGTATGAAAGGCCCCATGCTCAGCCCTGGGGATACAAAAATGGAAAACAACTACATTTCTGCCCCCAAGGAATTACAATGTAAATAGTATATGATGGGTAGCTAGGTGGTCCAATGTATAAAGGCCAGGCCTCACATCAGAAGGCTCATCTTCCTGAGTTCAAATGTGGTCTCAGACACTTACTTGCTGCATGACCCTGGGCAAGTCACTTAACCCTGTTTTCCTCAGTTTCCTCATCCATCAAATGAGTTGGAGAAGGAAATGGTCAAGAAAACAGCAAAATGGAGTCACCAAGAGTTGGACACAACAGAATAACAATAGCAGGCTATATGACACATATTGAAATAAGCATAATATCAGAGAGGGGGTAATATGAGCAAAGGAGAGAATGAAATGAAAAGAACTAAGGAAAGTTGAGAAAGGATGAAAAATAATCCTCCTTGAAGCTAGCCCTTAAAAGAAGAAGAGGGTTTTAAGGAAGGAAGCAAGCACTGATTAACCCCTCCTAATGGCCAGGCACTGTTAATGGTTTTTGTTGTTTTTTTTAAACAAATATTATCTCAATTGATTCTCACATTTTATGGTTGAGGAAATGGAGGCAAACAGGGTTAAATGACTAGCCCAAGGTCATCCAGCTAGTATCTGAGGTCACATTTGAACTCAGATCTTCTTGACCAGCTCTCATTCAGTTCTTTCAGTTTTAACAGGTGGAGATGACAATGGAGTATGTTCCAAGCATGATGACTACATTAGTAGGAAAGGGCAGACTGAGATGGAGGAACATCTAATAATCTGGTTGGGTGGAAACATAGAGTATATGAATAAAAGTAACATAAGAGAAAGCTGCAAAGGTAGCTTGGAGTCATACGGTAAAGGCCTTAAGCACTGAACTGTGTAGTTTGTATTTAATCCCACAGGTCACTGTGTTCAACTCAAATAAAAACAGTGGCTGTTAATCCCTACCCTAAGGATCCCTGCA
The DNA here is from genome assembly GCA_011680675.1 of Gymnobelideus leadbeateri. NCBI lineage: Eukaryota > Metazoa > Chordata > Mammalia > Diprotodontia > Petauridae > Gymnobelideus > Gymnobelideus leadbeateri. The sequence goes on along the minus strand of WOXC01012335.1, from coordinate 137,008 downwards.
GCTGTCTATTGATTTAGTTTTAAAATGTAATGTTATCTATGGTTTATTGTATTTTTATTTGTTTTGTTAAATATTTTCCATTTACATTTTAATCTACTTCAGACTGCTCCCAAATAGGTGACTGTTAACTGGTTTTGCAGATTTTCTAGGGGGAAAGTTAAACGGCCAGTTGTGTGCCTTGGAAAGATCATATTTTGTGTCCTAAAAGGATAAGGTTGAAATTGAGATAGACTGGAGGCCAGAAGGGGTGACTTCTGGTGACTTCTACCAAAGTCTCGGCAATGAGTGATGAGTGGTGGAGTGGGGAAAGGGGAGAGAAGAACTTAGATGTCAAAGATGTAATGGAAAAAGACTTAAGGGGAATTGGCAACTGAGTTAATCTAGCAGTTGAATAAAGGATAAGGGGGAAAAAGGTTCAGGAGAGGGCAAGTCTGGTTCAGCTGTCTTAGCCAACTTTGGCGACTGCCCAAGAGTGGAGAGTGTGCTTGGCCATGGAATTTCAGATCTAGAAGGAATCTACCTACCTATCCCCAACCCTCCTCACTTTACATTTGGGGAAAACTAGAGCTGGGAGGAGGAGGAGGGAAGTTCTCTGACTCACACGGTGAATTTGTAATGGAGATGGGTTGGCTCTCAGTCCCAGTAAGAATCCTGCCTCCTACTCTCAGAATATAGTTGTCAATGAATGCTGAAAGAGCCTTGTGATATACAGCGAGAGTTAAGGCAGACTTTATTTCTCTTTTCAAAATCTAGTTTGTTCCATTGATCTTTTTTTTCTCATCTTGCTTCTGTATTATTATGCTTCAAGTAGACTTTCCATCTGTAGGCAGATCATGTTTGAGATTTTGAAGTAGATTCTTTGCATGATTTTCCTGTTATAATTACTATTTAGCAGAAGCTTAGGAAGGACTTCACAGTTATCCATCTCAAGAATTCTTTTTTCTAGCTATTTTTTCATTGTTTTTTGTTTTTTATTGAAAGCAGTGGGGGGAAAGTAGACAGAGTCCTGGATGTGGGGGAAAGTAGACAGAATCCTGGTCTTGGTATCAGAGAAAATGGCTTCTAGACCTAGCTCTGTCAATTACTATTTGTGTGAACTTGAGTAAGTCCCTTGTACTGCTTGCTCCCAGAGAACAGAAGTAGAAATAATTAGTGAAAGTTAATAGGAAAGGGGCAGCTAGGGAGTACCTGAGTTCAAATCCAGCCTCAGACACTTAACTAAAAAAAAAAAAAAAGCACTAGACATGTGACCTTGGGCAAGTCACTTAACCCCAATTGCCCTCCCCCCACCCCCAAAAAAAGATAGTTAATAGGAGGGGAAGAAGTCAGTTCTATATAAGGGAAAAACAAAACCTAAACATGTAGAGCTGTCCAAAAGTAATATGGGCTTCTTCCAGCAATACTGAGTTTCCCATCCCTGGAGGTCTGCTAGAAACTCACCTTTTGCAGAAAGCTTTTTCTGGTCTTCCTTAAATAAGTGCCATCTCTCTGAAATTATCTCCAATTTTTCCTCTTTATATCTTGTTTTACACAGTCATTCACATGTTGTCTCCCCCACTAAGCCATGACCTTCTTGAGGGTAGGGAGTGTTTTTGGTTTTTCCTTTTCTTTGGATCCCAAGTGCTTAGCACCATATCTGGTACATAGTAGGCACTTAATAAATGATGATTTGGCTTGATTTAACCTCAATCAGACATTAGATGACTGCTTGTTGGAGAGGTAGAGGACCAGATTCCTGTTTCGGTAGTGGTCTGAATAAATATCTATAATATAATAATGAAATCATTGGATCTAGAGTCATGAGAACTGGGTTCAAGTTTGGAGCCTGTTTGATTTTGGAAAAGTCATTTCCTTTCTCTTGGCCCTGACCTCTCCCTCCTGTGAAATGAGGGGTTGACTTAGAGGATCCCTATATCTGTCTTCTAACCCACAGAATCTGTGATTCTGAGACAATTGACTTTTCTGAATCTCAGTTTCCTCCTCTATAAAATAGCATAATGACTTGTACTACCTATCTTACTGGGCTTTTTCTCCCCCTTTTTGTAAATAATTAAGGTACTATAGAAATACAACCTATTATTTTTGGCTATAAGGGGTCAAGGAATAGTCACCTAAATATATATATACACATAATGTGTACAGTACTCTGCTGCAGTTGAAGGGGAAGTGGGAGATGGATTTTATCCTTATATAGCTTATTATTCACTATAGAAAGTGGGAAGACCTAGAATCGTCCTGAGCTGTACATATTTCCCTTTTAAAAGACAATGACTATTTTTATACTTGCATCATGCTTTGTAATCATTTCTGCTCATCATTCTCCACATAAGTATGGAATTATCAGCCATTTGACAGACAAGGAAATCGTGGTGTATGGAAAGAACATGAGGTTTAGAGTCAAGGACTCAGGTTTGATTTTCTGCTTACTAGCTGTATGACCCTGGGCAAGTCACTTAACCCTGTTTGCTTCAGTTTCCTCATCTGTAAAATGAGTGGGACAAGGAAATGGAAAATCACTCCAATATCTTTTCCAAGAAGATGGAAAATGGGGGAAGAGCTGGACACAGCTGAAATGACTCAACAACAAAAACAGCTTTCTGTGTGACCCCCATGGGCAAGTCCATTCCTTCCTCTGGGCTTTAGTTTATATACCTATAAAATGAGTTGATTTTATTAGTTTAAGTCTCCTTCCAACTCTAGACTGATGAACCTATAAAACCTAGCAAGGGACCTACAGTGAATCATGACTAAGCCCCCATCTTTGGCTTTTCCCTGTCCTGTTTTGCCTTGGTTAGTGGCAAGCAACAAGGCTGGTTTCCTCTCAATTTAAAGGGGGGGAAAACGTAAGAAGATCTGTCCCATAGCAGAATGGTCTGCCTCAGGAGGTTATGGCTCTCCCTATTATTGGAGGAGACATCAAGAGGGTTCAGAATTGAAAGGAACCTTGAAGTTCATCTAGTGTAACTTAGACTTGAGGAGAAATGCCTTTAGTAACTTCCCTGCGTGGTGGTCATCCATTGTCCAGAAAAGAACTATAATCAGAGGCAAGCTATTCTGCTTTGGAGTAACACTTTCCTTACAGTTTTTCCTTACATCAAACCTCTTTGAAACTTCTCACCATTGCTTCTGGTCCAGCCCTCATGGGGATCAAGCAGAAAAAAAAAAGGAATTTCCCTCTTCCACCTGAAAGCCTTTAGAATATTTGACAATAGCTATCATGCCTTCAAGCAGAGAATGGATGACCCCTTATTCAGAGGTCATGAATTTATGAGGTTCTTCCTGCTTAGATGGACTGTATAACATATAATTTATAACTTTGAGACTCTACTTGTTAAATGTTCATTGAGTATGTCTTGTGATAACCATAAAGAAGAGAAACTCCTATATATACCAAGAAATGAAACAACAGTAGTAATAATAATGGCTAACATTTATATAACACTTTAAGGTTAATTAGTGATGTCACCTTTTCTCATTTGATCCTCAGGACCACCCTAAGTGATGGCTGCTATTAATATTCCCATTTTATAGGTCGGGAAACTGAAAATCAGGGAGGATTAAGTGGCTTGATTAAAGTCCCATAGCTGATAAGGATATGAGATGGGATTTGAACTCATGCATTCTTGATTCCAGCTCTGGTGCTCTATCCATTATAACATTATGCCTTTCCAGAAATGAAGAAGCCTTCTAAGGACTTCAGAGAAGTTCAGAATTAGACTGAGCCAGCTTCTGCCATCAAGTGCTGTGCTCAGACCACCAGCCATTACCCTGTCTCTCTGGTAGCACTAGCAATTAGGCGCGCAGTCCCTCATCCCCAAATTGCCGACATGAGAGAGAAGCATCTGAATGTCACTACAGGATACAGAAGATGGATGATGGGATCGGTTTCCTCTGTCCTATTGACTCAGACAACACCAGTCTCTCCATCTCTCCTGTCTGCATCACCTCCAATTTGTCCAGATGGACATCACTGTGAATGTCCGTCTGGACTGGAGTTCTTAAAGTTTTGGCAAGGGGAGCAAGTACATGGGAGAGACCAAGACTTTGAGCCATTAGAAGGTCTGAGCTGTGGTCATCAGGAAATAGAAAGTTCAGATTTATGCTTATCTAGAATTGCTGGCTGTCAGTACTAGAAGGGTCCTTAGAGGTAGTGGATTTAAACCCCTCCCTTCATTTTTCAGATGCAGAAACCGATATATGGGAAGGTGAGTATCTTGTCCTAGGTCCTGTTAGGGGAAAGCTAGGATTCAAAGTTAGGTAGTCTGATTTCCAATCTGACATTCTTTCTGTTACAACAGCCTAGTTCTAAGAGTGTGAAACAGTGGCCTAAAGGGACAAGAGACCCTATTGCAGACCCAGTCGTTTTACACCAAAAGAGACCAATTCTGTGCCTCCCCCCAAAGCAAGGAGTAGAAGCAGAAGGGAATCAATTCAGCCTTTGTGTCTTGTATTAGTTTACCTTAATGAGTGGAAACTTATCAAACCCCCTCATTTTTCAGAAAAGGAAATTGAGAAGTAAAGAAGGAAAATAACTTTCCAAGGTCATACAAGGTGTAAGGTGCAGAGCCAGGCTTTGAACCTGAGTGCCCTGGTTCTAAGTTTAGTGCTCTTTCTGTTCCTATTTCTGATTCCTTATGGAAGGTTATGGGCTGCTGGCTGGTCCAGTGGACAGAGCTCTAGGCTTGAACTCAGGAAGACTCCTCTTCATAAGTTTAAATATGGCCCTTAGACACTGACTGTGTGACCCTAGTCAAGTCAACTAACTCTGTTTGCCTCAATTTCCTCATCTGTGAAATGAGCTGGAGAAGGAAATGGCAAACCACTCCAGTATCTTTGCCAAGAAAATCCCAAAGAGGGTCATGAAGGGAGGGTTTAACTGAAAAGCAGCTGAGCAACACAGAAGGTTATGGCCCCACATCTTTGGTGTACTCCTTCATTGTTGCACAATCGTGCACAGAAACCCATTCCTTAAACACTTTCTTCTGGTATTAAGAGAAATCTCTTCATTTATCTTACACCCTGTTTCAACCAGAAGGACTCAAAGGTGTCATCAGCCCTACATTGCCATGGTCCTAACAGTCAATGCTGATATTGGAGGCCAATATTGTGTAGTGGAATGAGCCATGGACTTTGAACCAGAAGATTTGCGTAGAAAGATGCATTTTATCACTGCCTGTGTGATCTTGGATCTCTTAACCTCTAAGCCTCAGTTTCCTCATCAGAAAAAGAAAAGAGGGTCGGTGTTGGAGGTCCCTTACAGTTCTGGGTCTATGACCTGTGATCTTATTCATCAAAGAACAATTTGAACTCAGGTCTTCCTGACTTCAGGCACAGGGGTTTCCCAGTTCTGTACCTATATTCATAAAGGGGAGCTAGAGTTGGTGAGGAAGAGGGTCAGGATAGACCCCTATAGCATGGCTTAGAAATGGCAAGGATATGTCAAAATGACCTGGTTCCAGGCAAGTTAAGATGAAAATTAACATGTCAGCCCCAGAGTCCCAGAGAGTAAGGCACTTCCTTTTAATGTGTCTCAGTTTCCTCCATTGTAGAATGAGGACCTTGGACAAGATGATTTCTAATACTCCTCACAGTTTTAACATTCTAAGTTCTATGACCTCCTTGACCGACAAGGGCTTCAAACCCCACTCTTTTCTTTATTAGAGGCAGGTCCTCTATGTTCTAGTTGAGTGAAGCTGATTTACAAGTAATGACTGGGTTTTTCTTTTGGTTGAATTAGTTTCTCTGATTGTTGCTGGCCTGTACTGGAATCTGGACCCAGTCCTCTCTGATGCGTGCCACTTTTAAAATCTAGTTATAAATCCAAGAGGTCTAGACATCTTTCATACTCCAGGAACTTACCCAACACTATGTATTTATATCAAACACACAGTAATAAGGACACAAAATGACATGTGATCATGAGTGCCACCACCACTCCAAGTCCCCACCTTGTGTCTAATCCTGAAAGGGTCAACAAGCCTGCCCCCCACAAAAAAAAAACAAAAATTAAAAAAAAAAATCTATAAATGAACTAGTATAGCCTAGGACTGCAAATCGCTATGAATGACTCAGGAACTGATGTCATTTGATGCCTATGAACTGATGTCTATTTGAGTGAAAAATAGTACCCTTTCAATTGCACTCATTGTAGGTAAGCAAATTTACCAGTTACAGATAACTTAATCAAGAATGTACACTTGGGGAGAAGTATACAACCTTAAACATAGCAAGTAATTAACAAGAGTTTATTTTATAGAATGGTTTAATTTGATTAGCACATTCCCTTTGGTATCTTATGGCTAAACTTTATAAAAGTACATGTGGTCTTCTCCCTTAGAATGTAAGTTCCTTGCGGTCAGGGACTATTTTTGTTTTCTCTTTGTATCCCCAGCCTAGCACATAGAAAATGCTTGATAAACTCTTGTTGACTGACTGAATCAATGTATCATCTCTGCTTAGGTCAATGTATCTTCTTGACTCTTCCCTCTCCCTCACTCCCCATATGCCATCAGTAGCCAAGTCTTGTTTTTCATACCTTTGTGACACCTCCTAAATCAGCCCCCTTCTCTCCAGTCACATGGCCACCACCCCTTGTACAAGCCCTCATCAGCTCTCACCCAGAATATTAGATTTACCTCCAAACTGGTCCCCTTGTTCACAGTTTCATCCCTATTCAGTCCATTCTTCATAAAGATGCAAAATTGATATTTGTAAAACACATATCACCTTACCTCACACCCTGCATCCCTTCCTTAACCTCAACAGAAAATCTTTAGTGACTCTCTATCACCTCTGGAATAAAATACAAAACCCTCAGCCTTGTATTTAAGGCCCATCCAAGTCTGGATCCCACTTGTGTTTATATTCTTATTTCCTATTATACCCCTTCATTAACCATCTATACTAGTCAAGCTGACTGGCCAGTTGTTTCTACATTTTACTTCCTATCTCTGTGCTTTTCTAGGTGTTGGATATGCCACCTCCCAACCTCTTTCTCAAAAGACCCTTTACTTACTTCACAGTATAGTTAAATAGTAACCTACACGTGGCCTTTCCTTCTCCTCCCTTCTAATTCTTGGTACTCTCTCTCTCTTGAAATGACTCTTCTTTACTTTGAACATACTTATACCTTACCTTGAACACACTTTATGTTGACCATTTATGGACATGATATAACCACTGCAAAGTAGCCAACTACTGTGTGTGGCTAGGAAGCTTTCAGCAAGGGTCTATAATGGAAATGCAGATTTAAAGATCTTCCCTTCCCCTAGGCCCTTTGATTGGCTTAAGAGACTCTTAGAACCTTCCTTGATTTGAAAATATACTCTGCCCCCTAATAGGCTGAATGTGGTCACATGGAGCCTGTGGTAGGAGGCTTGGTTTTCAGGAATGCCCACACCTTGATGCTGTGTGATGGGGCAGTGGGTCAAGAGGCTGGTTACATTCTCTGAGCCAGGAGAAGGCTATATAATCCCTGATGTGAGGCTTTGCTTTGGGGCTTGCTTTGAGAAGTGTTGTGTGATTTGACCAGATGAGACTCTGGGAAGCTGTTGAGAGCCCCCTGGCTTTGAAAACCAGATTTTTTTTTTTAAGCAATTGGGGTTAAGTAACTTGCTCAAGGTTACACGGCCAGTCATTATTTATGTGTGGGTGCTCATTTTCTGAGGCCGGATTCGATCCCAGGTCATCCCAACTCCAAGGCTGGCGCTCTTGCCTCGCCACCTACCTGCCCCATGAAAACCCAGATGTTGATGCTTCCCTCTCTGGTAACTGTGATTTGGTATTGATGTAATGGTTGGACAGTTTGGAAGCCTGTCTGCTTGACGTGTTTGTTTCTCTGTCTTGTAAGTTCTGTCTGTATACTTTGAAGTTCGGGGTGCTGACCTTTTTCCCCTGAACTAGGGAAATGATATATGTTTGATTGATTAAAGTGAGCTTGTTAACCCATTTTGAGTTGCTTTCCTTTAGAAAAGCATATCTAAGAACCTGTGTTGGCAGCTACCCTCGGGATGTTGGGTTGCTTGATGCTACAGGGTCCCAGGCCTTTACTTCATCCTCATTGGCAACCTTTTCCCACTCTACTACCCCCAACTACACACATCTTCCACCAAGGTTATCTTTCCAGGACTAGCCTGGCTCCAAAGCATAGTTAAGATAACATTCACAGACTACACCCAAAAAAGGCTGAAATCTTTCCCTGGATCTGCTGTCTGCACCAAGGCCCCCTCCCCTCTTTCAGTCTGATGAATTATCTTATCCCTCTATCCCCAAACCTCTCAGGAATTGTCTCACCAGAGGTAAGCATGCGTGCGCACGTGCACACACACACACACACACACACACACACACACACACACACACACACACACACACACCCCTCCCCTACAGCAAGATATAAGTGAAAAAAAATTCTTCTATTCAGTGGCTAATACTAAGTTAGCTCATTTTGTACCAAGGAGGGAAGGATTTGGGATATAGTCACAGGATCATTGATTCAGAGAGGAAATGGAAAAGTTTAATAACATTATTGTTATTGTTGTTATTGTTATTGTTTGTCCTTCATTCTCCAAAAGGACCATGACAGCAGGGAGGTGATACCAGGACATGCAAGTGGATTGGATTTAAGTGAGGGAGGGCTGTGCAAAGTCCCCAGACTCACTTTCTCCTCTGGAGCCATCTGGGTCCAGTGGTGATATATGAATCGGGACAACTGGAAATGGCCCTGGATACAGTGGGTGTCCTTGGCCTTTTTAAGCTAAGATTTTTAACAAGTCTCAGTTTAACTGAGTTATTATTATTATTGTTATTATTGTATGGTGGGATGAGGGCAGCTACGAGGCACAATGGATAAAGCACTGCACCTGGAACCAAAGAAGAGTCATCTTCATAAGTTCAGTCCTAGTCTCAGACACTTACTAGCTGTATGACCCTGGGTAAGTCACTTAACCCTGTTTGCCTCAGTTTTTCATCTATAACGTGAGCTGGAGAATGAAACAGCTAATCACTCCAGTATCTTTGCCAAGAAAACCTCAAAATGGGGTCATGAAGAGCCAGAGTCAAGAAGATTTGTACATGACTGAAACAATTCAACAACAAAATGGTGGAATGATTAAAAAAAAAATAAGTTAGATCCACCACAAACTGAACCTATGCAGGAAGACCACGTAGTTCAAACTTGCTGTGTCTGTGAAATACTTGGCCTTCAGAGTCTCAGATACATTGCTCGTTGCCACATGGCATTCTGAAAGGACCTGGAGGGCACATGAAGCAAAGTCCAGGGAAGCACAAGAAGTCAAAATCTTCCAAGGGAAGCATGTTCTTGCAGGCATTAGCAGACACAAGTGGTTCCAAGAGTTCAGGTTCAGTTAAGCTTTGGACAAACACCTGGGGCTCTCAGAAGCTTAATTAAAATAAGCTTTAACTTAAATATTTTGTGAGGTACGCCCATTGCTAATTTCCTTGCCCAAGTTGGGGTCTATGCCTGTGCAACGGTAACCCTGTCACTGCCTAAGAAGCAAGTGTTCAACTTGTGAGAAGAGATTTTATTTTATACCAACCCCAACGACCTCTCTTTCTCTGTATCTCTCACTCTCTTCTCTTTGTCTTTGTCTCAATACGTATAAATATAAACAAACATTTAAATGTATACATGCATTTATATGTACACATAGATACATATATTTACATATGAAGATGTTATCTATAAAATAGTGTGATATACTTATGTGTATATATGTGTTTATGCATATACACACATGTGCATAAGCATACACATGTGTGCACATGCATATCCACACACCATACACATGTGTGTTTATGTGTGCACATACATCAAGGCACACATATCTACACAATGTATGTGTGTGTGCACATATACATGTATGCACATGTGTGTGTACATGCGCACACACACACATCAATGCACAGTCATGCTCCAGAGTTCTGGACAGTCAGCCCCCTTCTGCAAATCGTTGTGTCAGTAGCCCCTGATATAGCCTTTCTTAGTATAACTAGGTTCAAAGTTTCAGAAAAACTCCATGTCTCCAACCTCTTAACTGTGAGCCAGAAGGCTGCCACCCAACTTATTCCACATGTCAAATATAATGAAAAGGAAAAGAGCTAGTCCAAGCAACCTCCTAACCAGTGTTGGAGAGGAAGATATGGGAGAGCCAAAGCCCCCTCTGGAATGGAGAGAAAGGCAATGAACATATTAAACGATGTACAAGAAACCTTCTGGGAGAGAAAATTACTTGTTCTAGAGAGAGATGATTCCTAAAAGAGTCCAAAGCCTTTTTCAGTTTGAAGGAGTTTCAGATTGCTATCTAAAACTTGGTAAAACTTCTTGGTGGTTGGGTGGGGGAAATCCTAGGCCTGAGAACTTTTAGAAGTTGTTTTCCTTGCATGAGGATGAATGAAGAAGAGGATTTCTCTTTCTAGTCTTGTTGAATGGGTCCCCTGAGACACTGGCTATGAAAGTGCTTTGAAAAGCAAATATAATTATCATTTTCACGCTATTAGCCCCACTCCCCTTTGGGGAAGAACTTACTCCTGCAGGAAGATTTTCCTGATCTCCCTCTGGTGATTATCCCCAGCATCTCCTGCTTATATCTTGTTTGTATGTAGTTGTTTGCATGTTGTCCACTCCATTAGCCTGTGAGCTTCTAGAAAGCAGAGACTGCTTATTTTTATTTTTAATTTTCTTTGTTCTTTCAATGCTTAGCATAGTGGCTGACACATAGTAGGCCCTTAATAAAGGCTTGTGATTTGACTAAAGTTGTCCCCTTGACTCTACCACCCCGAGAAACACAGAGAAACCGGGAGACCTTGTGATGCAAACATCTGGTGAAGCTTTATTTCCAGCTCCATGAGTGCCCCAGTGAAGGAATGAGCCCAGCAGGGTTCTGGCTCATCTCTGTTGATTCTCAAAGGGAGCTTTAAAAGCACCCACTAGCACACCTGCAGGAGAGCCCTTTCCTTTGCCATCTTTCAGTTACTTAACCTTTGCCTTCAGTGTCTGCATGCACAGAAATCCCTTATGATTGAGGGCTTCCCTACTGCTCCCTCACCTTGGAGCATTTCTGCAGCGGTCCATGTCCCTTCTGCCCCAGAGACAGCACTCATCCAGTGTGTTCCTCCCTAGGTAACTTTGAGATCAATGTTCCCTGAAAGGATGAAGTTTTCAATCAATTCAACAAAAGTTTAGTAATCATTTACTGTGCGTCAGACAATGGGTTAAAGCCTGGGAATACAAATACAAGCAAAAAAAAAAGACAGTCCCTGACCTGGAGGAGTTTACATTCCATATATATGTGTGTGTGTGTGTGTGTGTGTGTGTGTGTGTGTGTGTGTGTGTGTGTGTGTGTGTGTTTATATGTATGTATTTATATGACTTTAAAGCTTTGAATTCCAGATTCATCCCCTTCATCTCTTGTCACCCACCCTTACTGGGAAGATAAACATTCAATATAAGTTGTACATGTGTAGCCAGGCAAAACTTTCCATAGTGGATATATTGTAAAAGACTGACTATATTTCCCTCCCTCCTATCCCACCTCCCCCTTGTTCTATTATCTCCTTTGATGTTGTCCCTTTTCAAAAGTGGGTGCTTCCAACATCCCTCCCCCCCAGCCTGCCCTCCCTTCCATCATCCCCCCTCTCATGCCCTTCCCCCCTACTCTCCTGTAGGGTGAGATACCCTATCTAGTGTGTAGGTCATTCCCTTCCTAAACAAAATTCAGTGAGAATAAGGTTGACCCATTCCATTTTGTCTTCCTGTTCTTCCCCTCCATTGTAAACATTTTCCCTTGCCTCTTCTATATGAGATAGTTTACTCCATTCTGTCTCTCCCCATCTCCTCTCCTTATATTCCTCTAATACCTCTTAATTTCACCTTTTAAGTATCATCCCTTCCTATTAAATTGGTCCTGTGCCCTCTATGTATATATACCTGTACACATATATACAAACATTCACATATGTATTCATGCACCCATATATCCTCCTATATAGGCATATATGTATGTGTGTGTGTATATATTTCTATTCCATTCAACTATTCTCATACTGAGAAAAGTTTCATAAGATACAGTTATCGTTTTTCCATGTAGGGATGTACATAGTTTAACTCTGGTAAGTTCCTTATGATTCCTTTTCCCTGTGTGCCTTCTCATGCTTCTCTTGCTTCTTGTATCTGAATGTCAAATTTTCTATTCAACTCTGGTTTTTTCATCAAGAATGCTTGAAAGTTCTCTATTCCACTGAATGACCATATTTTCCCCTGAAACATGATACTCAGTTTTGCTGGGTAGGTGATTCTTGGTTTTAATCCCAGCTCCTTTGACCTACAGAATATCATATTCCTAGCTAGCCCTTTGATCCCTCAGTGTAGAAGCTGCCAGATCCTGTGTTATCCTGATTGAGTTTCCACAATATTAAAATTGTTTCTTCTTGGCTGCTCGTAATATTTTCTCCTTGATCTGGGCATTCTGGAACCTGGCTATAATATTCCTAGGAGTTTTCTTTTTGGGATCTTTTTCAGGAGGTGATGGGTAGATTTTTCAACCTCTATTTTGCCCTCTGGTTCTAAAACATCAGGACAATTTTTCTGAGAATATCTTGAAGGATGATTTCTATGTTCTTTTTTTGAACATGGCTTTCAGGTAGTCCAATGATTTTTAAATTATCTCTCCTGGATCTATTTTCCAGGTCAGTGGTTTTTTCCATGAAATATTTCACATTGCCTTCTATTTTTTCATTTGTTTTGATCTGTTTAATAGTATCTTGATTTCTCATAAAGTCACTAGCTTCCATTTGCTCCAATCTAATTCTGAAGGAATGATTCTCTTCAGTGAGCTTTTGAGATTCTTTTTCCATCTGGTAAATTTGGCTTTTTAAGGCATTCTTTTCCACATTGCCTTTTTGAGCCTCTTTTGCCATTTGAGTTAATCTATTTTTAAGGTGTTGTTTTCCTCAGTCAGGCTGTTGACCCTCATTTCATACTTTTCCTGCATCCTTCTCATTTCTCTTCCCAATTTTTCTCCATTTCTGTTATTTGATTTTCAAAATCCTTCTTAAGCTCCTTTATGGCCTGTAACCAGCTCATATTTTTCTTGAAAGCTTTTGGTGCAGGAGTTCTGACTTCATTGTCTTCTTCCTGTTCCATGCTTTGATCCTTTTTGTCTCTAAAATAAGGGTGTAAAGTTGGGTTGCTCTGTTTGCTTTGCTTCCCTCGTTTGCTCATGTTGCTACTCAATTACTTGACTTTTGGGCTTTATGCCACAGTAGGACTCTTCCACCAGACAGGGGAGCTTCATCCCACACACTGGGGTTTCCTCAGCTGCTGAAGGTATTAGTTCTGTGCCCTCTCTGAAGCCTCCACACACTCTGGCAAGCTGGTCGCACACTCCAGGACCTCCTCCCTAGACCACAATCCAGATCCAAGCAGGTTAAAGCAAGTGTGATTACCCCTCAGACTGGTCACTTGGTCCCCCTCCAATCTGCAGGCTAGGGGCTGAAGCTGCCACATCTAGGTGGCTACATGGCCATAGCGCCTCAGTGGCTTCTCACCCTGGGGGCAAAGGCCAACAGAACTCACAAACTACTAGATCCCAAAGTCCACACTACACTGACCTCTCACTTTGTCTTTAGCATCTATGGGTTCATAATTCTGGAAACTGCTACAGTTGCTGGTGATCTGAAGTCCCTCCAGCCAGTGCTGGTCAGGCCACCCTGGGGCTAAGACCTCCAGCTCAAGTGGGCCTGGGCTCAGTTCCCGGAGCACTGTGCTGGCTGCTCCCTGCTGGGCTGCCGGGCTATCCTCAGCGGGAGGTTAGCTTCTCTGTGTCACTTTGTGGGTTCTGCAATTCCAAAGTTTGTTCATAGTCACCTTTTACATGAATTGGAGGAGGTGGAAGTGGAAGCCCCAAGGAAGTCCTGTTTCTACTCCACTGTCTTGTCTCCACCCCTGAGGAGCTTACATTCTAATGAAGACAACACATAAAAGGAATATGGGAGAAGAAAGGGGAAAGAGGAAAATCCAGAATTCATCATGGAAAGGAATGAAGACAACACTGGCCTGATCACTCTCCTTCAAATGGGCTTTCTGGGAGGAACCAGTCAATCAGAGGGAGAGGCTGAAGGGGTGCAGGGTCGATCCATTGTGTAAAGTCTAGGGAGGAGTGAGCTTCCAAAGTGAAGAGATACCAATAACATGGCAGAGAAAATCCAAGAGAATAAAGAATGCATCCTGGAATGTAAACAATCACAATTAACAACTTAAAAAACAATTAACAAATATTACTTATCTTTTGCTATTGCTATGCCTCCCTATGAAAACTATCCTCTCCCCAGTGGTTCTGGTCCTATTTCAACACATTCCAAAATGATGACCTCCCATAATACACCCTAGGTCATGCTCTGCCCACTCTAAACTTTTTTTTTCCATATGCATTGGCTATGGAAATCAGTATCCTACTACATTTCACCAAACCATGACAGGCATAATTCCCTAGACAGTGTGTAGGAAGAAGGTAGTGAGTGAGTCACATTGTACCCTATACCTGGGGTATACCTCTTTCAAAAGCCCAAATATTCTCTGCCTTCAGGAATCTGTGAGCCAGGAACCTAAGTTTGAAAAAAAAATGACTATAATAAAGAAACAAATTTCTCCAAAAGCATGGAATGACCCTAAACCCAATCACCAAATGGTGAGTTCCAATAGAACTTGAGGGCAGGGCCTGTTTCATTTGTTCCATTGTGTCTCTAGTATCTAGCAATGTTTATGTCAAATACTATAGTAGGTTTTCAATAAATGTCTGTTTAGTTAAATTGAATTGAGCTACCCATTGACATTTTCCTGAAGGACAAATCCCAAGACCAAAGCAATGTTTTCCAAACTGTTGGGTTATACATTTGGCCTTGAATAAGACTGATAGGACCTAGGAAGTCTGGAAATTTAGAATAGCCACATGTATTAGTAGGAGAGGAAAACTGGAACAATGAAACTAATTCTCATTCTTCAAAATTGCCACATGTAATAAATGCGCAATGTCATCTTTCATTAAAATTTTTCTTTGATGTTTGATTGTGGCCTGGAGGTGAATCTGGAATCTCAAAGGCTATGCCAGTACAAAAGCTGGCAGGTCCCAGGAAGCTGGGAAATCTCAAGGATGGTACAGTGATTGGCTTCATGGCTGTCCACTATGCCTCCCTCCCTTCACCTTGACCTTCTAGCTTCCTTCCAAATTTGGGTCAAATCCTACCTTCTGCAGGAGCCTTTTCCTGGGGTGCTCCCCACCCCACCCCAATGCCTTTCCCTCTCACATCTTAAAATGCTCTCTACACAGATTGTATGGACCTAGAGACTCCTCTATTATTTTCTTGGAGGACAAGCATTGTGGTTTTTTTGTTTTTTCTTTTTGCATCCCCAACACTTAGCTCTGTGCATGGCCCAAAATAAGCACTTAATAAATACTTGCTGACTGACTCATTGTCATATAATGACCTGCCTAACTAAGAATATAGAAGCCCTTCCCAAGAAGTTGGGCCATCAAGACGATAATTTGTTATCTATATCAACTCATGCAGGTCTATCCTTGGTAGAGGAAATCATGATTTGCATCAGTGAAGGGAATATTCACATAGACAAAAATCAATAACATTTGGAAGATAGAAGTGTGTAACAATATTTTCAAGGGAAAAAGTTACTAGAACCTAAGTTTCCTCATGGAATTTCTAATACAATTTATAAAGAGGCTTTTTAGAACATAAGAATTACCTTCAACAGGGGTGGCTAGGTGGAGCAGTGAATAGAACACTGGCCCTGGAGTCAGGAAGACCTAAGTTCAAATCCAGCCTCAGACAGTTAAAATAAAAGCTAGCCATGTGACCTTGGGCAAGTTGCTTAACTCTAATTGCCCTCCAAAAAGCAAAAGAAAAAAAAAAGAAAGAAAGAAAGAAAGAAAGAAAGAAAGAAAGAAAGAAAGAAAGAAAGAAAGAAAGAAAGAAAGGAAAGAAAGAAAGAAAGAAAGAAAGAAAGAAAGAAAGAAAGAAAGAAAGAAAGAAAGAAAGAAAGAAAGAAAGAAAGAAAGAATTACCTTCAATTCATTTTAGGAAATAACTGGATTGGAACTTGCTTTCTCTTGTTTCTCCTCCTTACATCTATTAGATTGTGAGCTAGAGAGGAGAGACTGTCTTTTGTTTTTCTTTATATCCCCAGTTCTTAGCACCATGCCTGGCATATAGTAGGTGCTTAATAAATGCTCTTTGTCTGACTTTCATATTTTTCTCCTTTTTCTCCATTTATCCTTCTCTTTTCTTTTTTCCTATTGTTCTTAAATCTTCTCTTTCTTTTGTTTCTTATCTTCTCTTTTCTCTCCCTCATCTTTTTCTCCCTCTTTCCTTTCCTTTTCCTTCATTTTCTCCTTTTTCTTCTCCAACTTTTCTCTGCACTTTCTTTTCTTCCTCTTGTTTTTCCTCCTATTCTCCTCCTTCCTTTCTCTCTTCCTTTGCTTCTCTCTCTTCGTTCTGCTTCTTCTTTTCTTCACTGAGACAACCTGGTCTTACTTCCCACATATTTGGAGGAAAGAAACAAACCCAACTCTTTTATTCATCTAAAGGGAAAAGAAGCATGTCTTGTCTTTTTTTAAGGTTTCATATAAAAACATATTTTATTGAGCCTTTTTGTCTTTGTGGCACTGGCATTTCCCACTCACCCGTCTAGGTTAACCACCCTTTAAGGGTTAATTAAGAAAAACATATGATACAAATGGAATTTGACAATGTAAGCACTATTTTATCAAAGTAGCCTTCTGCCTCTGCTGTGATGGAAGAGCAGTCATATTTGTATCACTCGAAGATTTAGTGGAGGGCTTCAAAGTCACAAGTGAAGCAGAAAAGTAGAATGGTGTTCTGAAAAGACATTTGAATTTGTACCCAGGGCTTAAAACCTGTTTCCTATGCTTTCCTATGCTTACTAACTCAGTGACTTTTGGTAATTCACTTGGGATGATAATAATGCGTGGATTACTGTTTCCCAGGGCTGTTGTGAGAAGAGCACCTACAAAGCTTAAAACAGAACTTGGCACAGAGCAGGTGCTTACTGAAGTTTATTGGTTGATTGGTTGGAAGTCTTAAAGTATTTTGGAAATGTAAAGTACCGAAACACAGCACCAGATCTTCTTAGAGTCTGGTCAGATCTCTGCCCTCTGTGGAATGGTCTGTCTGCTGCCATCACAGACATGTTTGGACAAGATCTGTTTCCAAGGAAATTGCTAATTCACAGACCATTTATTAGGATGACTTCATCATCATGATCCACATAAAAATTGGATTTTAAAATCACCAATATTGCTTTATTGACTTACTGTGAGCACCACAGTCTGTCATAGAGAGTATGGGAAAAATAAGACTGGGGGGTGGGAGATTACAAGGAGATCCTGGGGTGATTTCAGTTCAATTTTAGCCACGTAAGTTGCTTAACCTGGATGGAGGTTGCAAGACTTGCCTTCCAGGGAAGGTTTTGCACTAATCCTCCCAGAAAGCCTGTTTCCTACTGCAATTGCACTTGAGTTTTGCAGTTTCAAAGTAAGACTGGGAGTGTTCACAATTGGTACTTCCTTCATTGTGTGTTCCTCCCTCTTGCCCAGGGCCATACAACCTGACATCCCCATTGGGTTCCTGGACTCAGGTGTACAAGGAATTGAGGTGACATATTTGCAATTAAAGGGTGATGTCAGTTGATACAATGCCACAGACACCAGTTAAGTATTATTCCTTAGAAAAGAAACTCAAGATTCAATACAAAAAAAGATTGGTAGTGGTCCAGGGACCTGACTCATTTGGACTTTGGTGAGCGTCCCTGCCTGCTAGAACATGTTGGAGGGTTGGAAGCTTGCTCTCTTTACACTGTAGAAGTGAGAAGCGAAAACCAAAAACGAGTATCAGGATAACACCTCACCAGACAGTAACTATTAGTTTACTGGTTAAGGGCTCTGCCAATTTCCCTTCTGTTAGCTGGTAGTGAAATTCTCTTATATTTGCCTATCAGTTATTTATTCACAGGATCATCATGGAAACTAAGAATTTCAAAGTTTGATGGGAAATCAGAGGAATAGAAATGCCCTTCACAGAATCTCTGGCAAGCTGTCTAGCCTCTGCCTAAAGACCTGCAGTAATAAGGACTTCATCACCTCACAAAGCAGTCTGTTCCAAATTTGATAGAATAGTCTTCCTCCTCACCTCCAACTCTCAGCTTTCCTGGCTTCCTTCATGACAGCTCAAATCCCACCTTCTACACGAAATGAAACCCTTCTATGTTCCCCTCTCACCAGAGTCTTCTCTCTGAAATGACCTTCATTTACACTGTATCTATCTGGTAGTTACATTCTTATTTATATGCTATCTTCCTCATTAGACTGTGCACTTCCTGAGGGTAAAGACCTATTTTGCTTTTCTTTGCATCACCAGCACTAAACGTAGCACCGGATACATAGTAGGCTCTCAATAAATGCTTGTGGTTTCCCTCTTAATGTTAGGATTTTCCCTTTAATTCATTCTGTAAAAATAATAGTAATTATATTAACACTTATGTAGTATCTACTATGTTCCAGGCACTGTGTTAAGTGTGACAACAACAAAAATAATTATCATTTATATAGTGCCTACTATGTGCCAGGCATTGTTGTTGTTCAGTTATTTCAGTCATGTCTCTACATGACCGTATTTTGGGGTTTTCTTGGCAAAGATATTAGAGTGGTTTGCCTTTTCCTTCTCCAGTTTATTTTATAGATGAGGAAACAGGCAAACAGGGTTAAGTGACTTGCTCAGGATCACACAGCTAATAAGTGTCTGAGGTCACATTTGCACTCAGGAAGATGAGTCTTCCTGATTCCAAGCCCAGTGCTCTATACAATATACTACCTAACTCCCTTTGCCAGGCATTGTGCTTAGTGCTATAAAAACAACAGCTATAATAATAATAATAAATATTTATACAGTGCCTACTATGTTCCAGACACTGCACTAAGTGCTATAACAACTAACATTTATATAGTACCTACTATATAGTACCTTATGATTATTTTCTTACCAACCCTAGAGATAGGTACTATTTTTATTCCCATTTTATAGATAAGAAAACTGAGACAAACAGAGGTCAAGTAAATTACCCAGCATCACACAGATAAGTGCCTAAGGTCAAATTTGAACTCAGGTCTTTCTGACTCCAGACCCAGGACTCTATCCACTGTACCACCTAACTCCCTAGTAGGAATTTAATAAATGCTTGTTGACCTATGACTAACTATTAGAATTTTTCCTTATAAGCAACTGTAAACAAGGGGGAAAAAGAAATTTACGTGATAATTTTATTATATATTTAAAAGGAATAGCAAGTTGCACATAATAGATTTGCAGTTTCATGTATAATCATCTTTTTTTAATTCTTTTAATATTTTTATTTAAAGCTTTGAGTTTCAAATTCTATCCCTCCTTCCCTCCCTCCCTTCTCCCCTACCTGAGACGGTAAGCAATCAAATATAGGTTATACATGTGTAATTACGTAAAACATTTCTGTATTAGTCATTTTGTACAAGAAGACTTAAATAAAAGGAAAAAATGAAAAAAAAGAAAGTGAAAAATAGCATGCTTCAGTCTGTATTCAATCAATATCAGTTCTTTCTCTGGAGACGGATAGTATGCTTCATCATTAGTCCTTTGGGATTGTCTTGGATCATTGTATTGCTGAGAATAGCTAAGTCATTCACAGTTCGTCATCGAACAATATTGCTATTACTGGTCTCATGGTTCTCTTCACTTCACTATGCAATCATCTTCTTTATTATATACTTTTTTATGGAAATGCTTATTTTGTTCCATAAATTAAAAAATAAATGAATTTTTAAAAAGGAAGGGTGGCAAACACACACACACACACACACACACACACACACACACACACACACACACACAACCAAGCAGCTGCAATCTGCCTCTCTGCCACTTTAACTCATTTGCTACTTATCCTGACTTTTGGAGTCAATCAAAATCCCCCTAGCCCTGCTTCCACAGGACAGTCCTTCAAATCCTGTCCCTTCTAGTTTTAGTTTTTCTAACCTATCCTGTCTTGTAGAGTGCCAGTGTCTTACCCAAAACAGACAATCAGCTCTGACCAGGATAAAAGACAATAGACATATCAACTCACTCCTTACAGATATTAATAATTACTAGTATCACATAGCATTTTGAGTTTGCAAAGTACTCTACAAATATTATCTTATTTATTCCTCATGACAATCCTACAGGGTAGTTATTGTTATTATCCCTATTTTACAGATGAGGAAACTGAGGCTGATAGTGCTTCAGTGACTTGTCCAGGTCTCACACAGCTAGTAAGTGACTGAAGTCAAATTTGAACTCAGGTCTTCCTGACTCCAGGTCCAGCGTTCTATCCATTGCACCTAGCTAACTGTTAATACTTCTCTAAGATAACTACAAACTCATATTCTACCACTGACTCAAATTGAGGATTTGAGTCCCATCATAGGATGCTTCTCCCAAAAAATAATTTATAGAAGACCCACGTTCTTCTCTCCCTCTTCTTCTATCCTTGTGTAGTTGATTTTTTTAAACCCACATTTTGAACTTTATTATTGTCCCTATTCCATATCATCTTTTTTTTTAGGTTTGGGTCTTCCCTTATAGATATCTTTATATCTTCATTTGTTCATTCTTTCTCCCACCCACCATTTATTTGTGCACCTACTCCACACATGCAAGGCTTTGTGTTATTGTATATTATTGCATGTATATAAATGCTACATAGCACATTACATGTAATTATGTGAATATTAAGTTATATGTCTCAGCATAGAATAGAGTGACCTCTTCCTTTCACGTGAAACCTTAAGCATGAGCTGTGAGTTCATTCCAGTTTTAAGTCTTTGTGTATACGTGTGTATATGTGTATGTGTGCACACATGTATATGTGTTTATGATTCTAAGTGTTCACATTTTAGCAAGGTAGAAAGATCAGGGATTTGAAGACGGGCTTAAATTCTGCACCCAAATGTCTTCACCTTTCTGAATCTTGGTTTCTTTATCTGTCCAATGGGAATAATACTATCTGCTTTCCCTACATTGCATGATCATAGTAAGGAAAGAGCTTTTTACTATAATTGACTATAAAAGCACAAGGTAGTAGCAGTATTGTCTTCATCTTTGCTACATGGAAAGAAAAGCAATTATTGGGAGACAATCTATTTCTAGTCACAGGAGTCTCCCAATCCAAGGGGAATCCTGGGAATGCATTATATATTTGTAAAAACAGAAAAACAAAAAGTAATGTGCCTACATGGAAGCCTGGAAAAAAATACCCAAATGACTCTATGCTGGTGTTTTGCATGATTGTAATTTCACAAAAATATGTAATTTAGGAGAGAGGCAATATGGCAGCTCTGCTTGCACTGAGAACATGGTTATATTTCTTACTTATCCATGAAATAAATTATCCTGAGCAAATCCCAACTGCAGATAAGTCCTTCTCCATCTGTTTTTCTACAAAAGAAAAACAATGAAAATTGCCTTTACACAACAATTACACAACTGAGTCTGGGGTTATAAATTTATAGGAGAAGGAGAAAGGGTATTTTTAATGGGTTTTGGTTAAGAGCCAAAGATCCTTAAATAAAAATTCTCTCGAAGTGCTGCAATAAACAGATGACGATTAAGCTTAAACAGTCATCAAGTTAAGTTAAATTCAATTTAACTTAAATATTTATTAGGAGTGAAAGCAAACATAAATGAGGAAAAACAAAATCTTGATTCCTCAATTGTCTTCTCTCTTTCCCACAATGTATCTTTGGCTGTTTGGAGGCAATTTGGAGGTTTTATTAGCTGGTACCAGAAGGTTTTTACAGTAAAATCCATTCCAGAGAAGAATTCATTTGTAATCTTATGGAATGGGACCCAACTCAGAGCCAAAAGGGTTAAAATAAAAACATGGAGCTTGGGAATGAGGTTGGATGTGAGTGTGGGGGTTGGGGGGGGTAAGGGAAGTGATGGGGAGAAGCAGTCAGCAATACCTAGATACTAGTCTGGAGAAATACAGATCACCTGAACAGGCAGCAACAAGTCAGTTCTTGGTAAAGGAAGCAGGGACTCTTGGATGAATTGGCTAGCATAGTCCTCCAGTCTAAACAGACCCATGATGCATTGTTAGTAGGTGCAGAGGCAGATGGAGACCAATGAGGGAAGGAAGGCCTAAGATACCTAGAAGGCATTGAACTCCACTCTGAGTTTTGACTCTCAGAACAGAGACTGTGCCTTCCTATGAGTTTAAGCTTTCAGATTTCTGTGCTCCATTACTTAAGTCAGTTTTGGGGAGGGACTGAATTCACATAAACAACTTTTTTTTAAAAAGCTGGTTAAATTCAGTCAGGAATTTTCAGAGTATCTGGTTGGTTGATGTTATACATGCATGAGATCTGGGCAGATTCAGTTTTTTAAATGATTATGTTTAGTTTAAAAATATTTTTAAAAACTAATATCAAATAGCTACATATAAGTCCTCCTCTGAGAGGCTTCATTGTGGTTTGGGGGTGACCCTCGTTCTTTAAGGCTATGCCAGCCAAGAGCAAGTTTTGGCAGGCCTTGCCAAGCTGGAAAGGCTTCAATGACAAGCCCAGCAATGGATGAGGTTTGTTATCTAAGGATCAGTCTGTGTGGAGAATGGAGTAGAGAAACTCCTCACCAGGAGACAGGTAATAAAAGGATATATTTTCTTTTTTCTACCATAACCATCAGGGGCCCCTGCCCTACAAGGGCTGTGGTTCCACAATATCCCATAGACCTGCTAAACAGGGAATACAGAAGGGCTCACAAGCCCATAGGGAGTTTGGAGTTTGGTTGGAATTCCTGTCTGTAGAAGGAGAATGACCAGGTATAACGCTCACTCCAAGGCGTGGACCCAGGCTTAAATGTACTTGTATGTAGAAGACACTGCCAATAGTACAAGAGTCGTTGATCTGTCATCCATCACTGCCTAGCCCTTTGTTATGCTTTAAGACCTGGCAAATCACAGCCAGATTTATGCTTTAGCATTTCTGTGGGAAACACATACTACAAGGGAATATGAACACAGTTACATAGGCAAAGCCCCATAGCTGTCATGTTCCACCATGATAAAGGTTCCCATGGCTCGCTTGCTGTCCTCTCCTTCCAAAATACTCAGCTCCATCATCACAACATAAAGGTCAATCTAACAATCTAACCCAGAACCCTGGGCTCTCTCTCTATGTTTATTAAACCAGATACAGGCAAAAAGGAAGAAAAAGAAAGAAAGAAAGAAAGAAAGAAAGAAAGAAAGAAAGAAAGAAAGAAAGAAAGAAAGAAAGAAAGAAAGAAAGAAAGAAAGAAAGAAAGAAAGAAAGAAAAAGAAAGAAAGAAAGAAAGAAAGAAAGAAAGGAAGGAAGGAAGGAAGGAAGGAAGGAAGGAAGGAAGGAAGGAAGGAAGGAAGGAAGGAAGGAAGGAGAAGGAGAGAGGGAAAAGAAAGAAGAGGGAGGAAGGAAGCAAAAGAAAGAAAGAAGGAAGGAAGGAAGAAAAAGACACACTAATCTTCTTATTATAGTTATTAGTAGCAGGTCTTGCTTCACTCTTCCTGCAGTTCTATTGACTTCTCTCAAGATTTGACTAATAGCAATATAGAACACCATACACAATGAGTGTTCCAAAAGTCTTAGAAAATAAACCTATACTAAGTATTTTAAAAGACTTCAGTAAGCTTGAAGTATTTCCAGGAATATTTTTGCATGGAGTCCCCATGCTATTCAAGCTAGTAGAACTCCTAATGGAAGACAGAACCCATTTGTAAGCAGACTGAGTAGATAGCACTTTAAATTTATATGGTATGTATGTCAAGTTAAGTCAGGTCAACTAAATGCCTACTATGTGCCACAAATGGGGCTAAGTCCTAGGGATCCAAAGAAAGGCACCATTTGACAACAGAAAACTGGGATGTTGCTAGATTTGTAAGTTCCTTTCCATATTACACTTCTAGTAACCCATCCTTTCTGCTATAGCCTTCTTGGTTATAACATTCTTAAAGAATACTAAGGCCCTGAGGGCTAGGATCCCTACTGGTATATAAATTGAGTGAAATGAGAATATGCTAGTCACAGAAAACAGCACAAGAAAAAGCAAAGAGGCAGGAAATAACCCGATGGAGAGAAGATTTGGAGGCATCCAGGCTCAGCCACTTACAACCTGTTTGACTTCGTTCATGCCTCTTAACTGCTTTAGGCCTCAGTTTCCTCATATGGAAATTGGGGGGGTTGGATTGGATGAACTATAAAGTTCTTTTCAGTTCTATATTGTGTTTAGGGGAGAACAAATAATTCAATTTGCTTCAGACATTAGGGAGTAGGAATGGGAAACAAGGAAATAAGGTAGGTAAGACAAAGTTAGCTTGTAGAGATCTTTGACTGCCACTTTAAGGAATTTGGTCTTTATTCATTTATTCTATTATTTATTCCTCGAACCATGTAGCCAATCACCCACATCTCTACAGAATATCTCATGATATACTGATATCCAGGCAGTGGGGAAAGGGAGGAGCATTAATGGTTTTTTGAGCAGAGAATGATGTGCTGTACCCAAGTGCCAGGAAGACAAATTTGACAGGGATGTGGAGGTGAAGTGTGAGGAGTCTGGGACTAGGGCTCCTGTATATAGATAGAACTTCAAGCTGTTACACTCCCTGCCTCCACTTCTCCTGTCACTCACATCTCAAACCTTTGGGATTTGTCCTTAGAATTCATCCTTGGGCTGAATCACTCTCTCCACAGGTGCCAATGATCTCTTAATTGTTCAGTCTGCTGGTCTCCTCCTCCTCTATCTATCCTCTGCAATTCGACAATATTGACTGCTCTCTCCTCTCCGAGATCTGGTGACAGAGCTCTCTCCTGGTTCTACTCTGATCTGTCCCATCCCTCCTTCTTGTCTCATTCAGATCTGGTCACCCTCCCTCCCACCTAGAGGGGTTCTCCAGAGCTTTATCCTAACTCCTTTTTTTTCTTTCCACCATCTTTCTCTTTGTGACTTTATCATCCACCATGGGGTTAATTATTATCTCTAGGATAAATGACTCCCAAATCCAACCACTTCCCTCAGCTTCCATCCTGCATCACCAACAGTCTATTGGATATTTTAAACAGGATTTCCTGGACACATCTCAAATTCAACATGTCCAAAAGAAAACTTATCTGCCCACCTCACCCTACTTCTTTCCTAAACTAACCTATTTCTGGCAAAGACATCCCCATTCTTCCTATCATGCCTGTTCATAACCTTGATTCTTTACTCATCCCAGAGTCATATAACCAATCACCCACAGTCCTACAGAATATCTTTCCACTTTTCTTCTATATTATTGCACCAGTCTCCTAAAGTCTCTATTATAGTCCATTCTCCAAATTGTTGCTACAGAGATTTTCCTTAGGTGCAAATCTGACCCTGGCATTGATTCAGTGACTTCCTATTGCTCCAAAATCAAATCTAAAATCTTGGGTTTATCTTTAAAGCCCTTTACAACATGGTCTTGACCCTCTTTCCAGACTCAATGTATGTATATTGCTTACCCCACCCCACACTCTGTGATCAAGCCAAATTGGCCTTTGTTCTATTCCCCCATGTGACAGTCCAACTCTTGTCTCCCTAATGTTATACTGGACATACCAGGCCTGGGATGTACTCTGTCCTCACCTCCACCTTAGAGAATCCCTCTCATCCCTCAAGATACTGCCTCAAGGACCGCCTTCCACATGTAGTCTTTCCTGATGCCCTTATCTGCCTTCTCTCAAATCACCTTACTTACAATAGATACCACTTACGATATAATATTTCTAATATATGGTACAATATAATGCATCTACTTGGTATTTTGGGGGTTTGTGTTCAATATAAACTCATTTAGGTCTGTGTATCATCTCCTTCCCTGCTCACCTCCCCTTCTAATATAAATGCTGGTTCTCTTCTCTCCCCCCCACCCTCTCTCTCAGAGTGTGAGAGTTTTCCTTGGAACCAGAAAGGCCTGAGTTCAATTTCTACTTCTGCCAAACATTAGTTGGGTAATATTGGATGGCTGACTGAAACTCTCAACAGCTCCTAGCTACTCTTTCAGACTATATAGTATATGCTATGTGTTTATCTGCATTAGCATAGGAGGTCTACACACTATAAATTCTCTCCAGGAGTGATATAATAGGTCAGGCCCAGCCCAACTCCACTCCCAATAAGTGAAAACAATTATTTCCTCTGCAGATTTCTCACAGCACTTTTCCTGATCTCACCTTAGCATTTATTGCTCTCAACATTTTATTTTCTCCCCTGCTCTACTCCCCATCACTCAATCCCTCAATCCTATCTTCTCTAGTAATTATACTGTAAACCCTTTGAAAACAGATTGAGCTATCTCTGCTTTTGCATTCCCAGACCAAGACCTTGTATACAGTAGGCACCTAATAAATGGGTATTAAATATGTTGACTGTCAACAGCATAGAGGTGCCTGCATGTGAACATTTCTATACAACTTTGTAACCTGCAGTTATGAGTTGACCAAATGAGTAGCCACACCTGCAGACACACAGACTGGAGGCGCCCGCCCACCCCTCCCCCCCCTTGGCATGAAATGCCCTTTCTGCTAATTCCATCAATATCCTAAATAAATAATCAAGCTGTAAAACATAATTGAACAACAGAAAATAAAGCAGAGACAATGGAAGTCAGGGGATGACAAGTGTATTGGAAATCCCCACCATCCATCATCCCGTCAAGACTGTTGAGACGTCGGCTGCCTAAAAGGCTCTCTCTGACTCATCCTGGCACTGTAGACCAAAGCAGAGGCTTTGGCTTGGCAGGACCTGGCCCCAGAGCCCCCAAACATGGTGTTTGTTAACGGGGATGTTCCTTAATTCCATGCGTTAAAAATGATTCCTATGCTATGGGGCACAGTTGGCTTTTCGTTCATTTGGAATAACTTTGCAATGACCTCTATTTTCCGTGTTCCCATCCAGGGAGACTCATAAGATAAAAAGACTCCTAAAGATAATCTGGGCCAATATCCTCATTTTATGGATAAAGAAACTTGGATCCAGAAAGGACTTTGCCCAAAGTCACACAGCTAATAAATGTCAGAGCTTAGATTCAAATTTCATTTCAGTTGAATTCAATAATTATTAAGCATTCATTAGGTATAAAGCATTATATAGGTGGTAGAGATACAAAGAAAATCAAAAGGTTCTTCCCTCATGGAGTTTACTTCTCACTAAGGGGGCAAGGTGGAGAGATACACACAGATAAGTATATATACACATGGTCCAGTGGTTCAAGATTTGGACTCACATGGTTTAAATCTTAGGAGATTAGCCCCCAAATCCAATACTTTGACTTATACCCTTACTCAGAACTCTTTCTGGGAATCTCTGAATACAGTTTTTGCATAATTTTAACAAAAATCATGTCTAGGTGTTCACAAAATATCACCTATAAGACAGTAGTGGAAAAATGCAAAGACACATAAAAGGACCCATAGGATCCCACAAGCAATGCAAAAACACATGAAAAGATATACAATAGTCCATAAAAAATGGATACAATTCTACTCCTTTTGGTAAATCCCACTTTACTCAGGGACACATGAAATGCCCTTGACTCATAGAATAACTAACTAGTGGTGTAGCCTCTCCTCCAAAGGGAAACCAAATTGGAGTTGCCTCTTGATAATAAATTCTGGGTTTTTTTGTTCAGATTCCTATTTAGTCCCAGTATTCATAGGGTATTGGATTCAACTTGTGAATTGTAATCCACTCAGAAATGAAATATACCTAGGGCTACTAGACAGAGAACTGTCCATTGTTCCTAGAAAAAGCAGAAAGTCAAATCTCTCTCCCTTCCATCCTTATTCCATATAATGGGCTTTCTAGGGATTCGATAAGATGGAAGTGAGGAGGAAGTCCCTGGCTTGTCTTCAAATTTCAGGAGCCATGTGTATGATTCTTTTCTCTCCAAAAGAGGCTGGTGCTGATGAAAAAAATTAGGACTTCCTCCTCTGCTAGAAACTTAGGTTCTAGAACACTAGAACTTAGGTTTGCTTGAGAAGCAACTTCCAAGTCTGGCACTGCCCATCCAATCATTTTCTCTGATAGGAGATTGGATATCAGAATCTTACCTTCCAGGAAGTCACTCTTATTTTATCCAAGATGATGAGGTTCAAGATCTCTCCCCACTTTGCTGACCTGATTCCAATGTCCATAGTTGCCACATGACCAAGACATTATACCATTTGTTTGGGCAAGGAATTGTCCTATTAGATTGTGTGGACAAGAGTGTGACTAATACCTATGGATTGCTCCTGTATGGAAAAGAGAAACTGACCTCAGGTCCTAGGTTCCCTATAAGCTCAGCTGTACTTTCAAGATCCCTTGTGAATAAAAGTCAAAAGAAAAAAGAATAGAGACCAAAATGAAAACTCCCATTTATAGCTCAGGACATGTGTTGGCTTTCCCTTGTACCTTCCATCAGAATGTTTATCATCAGTCACTGGGACTCATCTTCAAGGAAGCACCTAGTATATGTTCTGCTTTACTTTAAATGTTACAATTAAAGTTCTAAGAAAAGGTTCAGCACTTTATAAGCTCAACAATTTGATCAGGACATTCCTTTGATTAATCAGTTATCTACAAATTAATAGAAGTTATTTTGAAGAAATAGAAAACACTAACTGTGAAGATCAGGAAACATTCCACAGAAGAGGTAACACCCAAAGTGAATCCGGAGGAAAGGTAGAGAGTCTAGGAGGTGGAGGTGAGAGCTAAGTGCGTTCTAGGTGTAGGACCTTCTCCAACTTGACATTCATACAGTTACTCTGCCTCAAAGCAACTCTTTCACACAGGTTCAAAGGGGTTGTTTATGCATGCAGCTTCCTACTTATATAGTTTACAAGCCTCTTCTAGTGAGTTCCTACTTAACAGTTGGCTAGTTGACACAATAAACACGAATTAAAGATATTTACTAAGAAGACCTAGTGAAAAAAAAGTAAGAGTAGATTCAAAACATTACCCCCCCAAAAAATATATGGGAAGAGTGGGCCCAAAATTAGAGTGTGATGGTAGGGAGGCAAATAGGTAAGGAATACATGTGGCCAGGATAACATGTGTCTCTGCTCTTGCAGAACTTCTCTATCCTTTCCTTCTTCATGGAGTCCTCATACCATTCCCCCAAAGCAGAGCTTCTCTGTCTGGTAGGTTGCTCAGCTCCATTCCTCTCTTCAATTTCTCTCAATTGCCAGGGCTCGTCTTTCTTGAGGCCAGCTCTCTTCTTTGCTGCCAGACGATCCTCTCTGTGAAGCTAGTTGAACACTGCCTCTATGTATTTATGGGGTAATCAGGAAGGACTGGCACCTCTTGTGTGAAGGCTTGCCTGTTTCATGTAGCATGTGCAGCAGCCACACCTGAGTAAAATTACTTCAACAGATGGGTTAAACCAAGTTGAGGGTAACCAAAAGTTCTCAAACTCATTGGTGAGTTAGGAGTGTCTGCCCTAAGCATGTGAAGACTTCCTTGGCAGAATGGGCAGATGAGAACAATTTGATCCAACAGCCATGAAGGTGGCTAAAGCAGGTGCTATGGAGAGCTTAGAGTCTGTTTAAACATCAAAGATGCCAATGTCATCCACCAAATCCCAGGCCATCACCAGTCATCTTCACTTTTGTCTTGCCACTTAACTTTGAAGACGCAGGAAGAGAGAGTAAGGCTGACAGTTGTGTACAACTCTGCCTCACTTAAATTCAATTTATGCACAAATCCCTGGATATCATTGGTCCTCTTCAAAATGAAAGATAAACAACAACATCATATCAGTTAGGTCAATATGTCCCTCTTCTTCCTGACAAAGGTCATTTTTTCTATTGGGCAAGTCTCTCTGCTTCAAGATTTTATAGCCAATAGGAAGTAAGGAGGAGAGAAAATCCATCCCCTCTCAGCTGCCCTCTGGTATAGGTGCAGAGGTCACATGTCACAATGTTCCTTCCAGGTTTGACTCACCTAAACTTACTGGAACTGTGTTGGCTGACTCCAGGGCTGACAGGCTTAGCTCTTTAAAGGCCTCCAGGGGAATAGTCAATTATCAGCCAACCAATACCAAACTCCACTTCCAATTCAACCAACTAACTTGTTCATACTTCTTAAAGCAATGACCAGGCATGGTCACATTTTTTACAGTTAATTTTACACCTCATTAACATAGTAATACCTCATTACCTTTCTTACCTGCCCTTTGCTTTCCCTGACTACATTAACCAGTTGTGGGGAGAGGGGGAGATGAGAAGGTAAAAATCAAAAGGTCAAAATCCAGCTTAACACTCCCCCTCACCCCCCAGGCATGAAATATAATCTGTATGAACACACAGAGGTCAGACATCAGAGATGGAGTGCTGAATTTGGCTTATAGCTAGCTAGTAGGGCAGTTTGATTTCCAGATGAGATGCATGGATGGAAGTAATATGAAATACTTTTGGAAAGAAAGACTGGGGTGAGATTGGGGAGGGCCTGAAATGTCAGCCTGAGGAGTTCATAGCTCATCTTAGAGGCATGTCTATAGAAAACTACTAGAGACTTTTGAATGGGGAGTGACATGTTTAGATCCGTACCTTAGGAAGATTTATTTGGTAGCTATATGGATAATTTATTGGAGAAGGGAAAGACTGAAAGCAGAATATGATCAGGAGGCTATAGCAAAAATTCAAGTAGGAGGTAATGAGTTCCTGAGCCATGGTTATGGCTAAGCGAAGAGCTGGGGGGTAGATGTGAAAGGTGCTTCAGAGGGAAAATCAACATGACTTGGCTACTGTTTCTATATGGGTGGGGTGGGGTGGAGGAAGGACAGAGCCATGGGAAAGGGAAGAGGAAAGGGTAACTCCACTCACACAGTCATATGTGTGTGACTAAAAAGACACTGGTCTCTTCAACATAAGAAGGAAATTTGGTATGTGGTCAAGATTAGACAACAAGTTAGTATCTTGTTTTCTGCATGCTGAGTTTGAGATGTCAGTGGGGCAACGTCACTTCAACAAGGCAATGTTTTTTTTACTTCTTTCTACAAGATTCTTTATTCCATTTCACACAGCATCTGTTCCAAACTTCTCTCACCACAAGCCTCTCAGACAACCTCCTTTCCCCCTTCTCAGCTGAAGACTTTACCTCCTATTTCTTTTAAATTCTATTCCTCCTTCTTCGCCTCTTCTAAAAATATTGAGAATGTTTACCAAGAACTCCCTCTTCTCCTCTTTATAACATACTGACATCATCCTCCACTTCTTTACCCCAATCTCTGATGAAGAGACTTCTCCTTTCTAAGGATAACTTTTCTACAGTCACCCTTGATCCTATCCCATCCTGTCTTCCCTAGCATATTGAACCCCCTTCTGTCATTCCCACTCTCTCTAATATTCAGTCTCTCCTTATCTATTGGCTTCTTCCCTATTCTCATCAAACATACCCAAGTTTTCCCAATGCTTAAAAAAATCTTCATTAGATCCTTCAATTCCTAGCTATCATGCTATACCTTTCTTCCCTTCTTCAGCCAAACTCCTTCAAAAAAGTTTATTCTCCTTTATCTTCTAAACCCTCAGCCTTCTGTAGTCTGGCTCCAACCTCATCATTCAATTAATTTGTTATTTGCCCTTTGTTTTCAAAAAGGACCATGACATCTGAAAGATGATGCCATAACTTGAAGTGAATTGGATTTAAGTGAGGGAGGGCAGTTACTCAAGCCTATCTTGGTTATTGTTTGGGCCCTGATGGTTCAGAGTGAGTGTAAATAGCAATTCAATTGAGTAGGATCTTTTCAAAGTTACTAGTAATCCCCAAATTATAAAATCTAATGGCCTTTTTGTAGCCTTTTTCTTCCATAACTTTTCTGCAGTTTCTGACACTAATGAATGCCCTCTCCTTCCTGGAGACTCTCTACTTTCTGGGTTTTCCTGACACCGTTCTATAGCATCGAGCACCCTAGCATCCCCAGGGTGGCTGTCAACACAGGTTCTTAGATCTGCTTTTCTAAAGGAAAACAACTCAAAATGGGTTAACAATCTTGCTTTAATAAATCGAACATATCATTTACACAGTTCAGAGGAAAAGTAAGCACCCCGAACTTCAGAATATACAGACAGAAGTTACAAGCAGAAATTACAAAAAAACAGAGAAACATTTCAAGCAGACAGGCCTCTAACTGTCTGACCATTACATACAACCATACCTAGTCACAGTTACCAGAGAGGGAAGCACCAACATCTGGGTTTTCAAAGCCAGGGGACTCTCAACGGCTGCCCAGAGTCTCATCTGGTCAAATTGCACAACACTTCTCAAAGTGAGCCCCAAAACAAAACCTCACATCAGGGTTTATATAGCCTTCTCCTGCCTCAGAGAATGTCACAACCCTCTTGACCCACTGTCCAATCATAGAGCACCAAGCCTTCCCCCACAGGCTCCAGGTACACTTAAGCCTATCAAAGGGCCTAGGGGCAGGGAAGATCTTAAATTCAATTTCTATAACACTTTCTCTCTTAGTTCTCCTCCAACCTGTCTGACCAATCTTCAATTGCCCCTGTTAGATCATTATCAGTATGATACATTTAAGTATAGTCATTTACCAAGGCTCTGTCCTGGGAACCAAACTTTATTCTTTTTAAAAATAGGATCTTCCCAGCTTTGCCACTATTGGTCTGATTTACCTAGTACACAGCCCCAGCAGTCCTGTCCTAATGTCACCCATCATCTTGGATCAGACATCAAGTTAGCTTTACCCCACCCTCTGAATTACTTTAATAGAAGTCAAGCTATTTCCACCAGCTCTCTTAGCTATAAACTTCTGAAAAATAAATCTGGCACAACACCTGCTGAGATTCTGAATGTTTCCTTGGGGTTCTTCAGGAAGTCATGTAGATCATCACCTTCCAATGTGTACCATATGCACAAGTTAATATTTTGTTAATTTTGCATCCAATGCTACATGTCATTATTAATTTTTTTAATGTAGATGCATCCTCTGGGTGAGAGTAACTTTGCAAAGCAATCTTTAAGAATAATAAGTTTTAAAATTCAGTAAAATATTTTGAATACCCATCTTATGTTTGGTATGATGCTTCTGGGATTGTTAGAACAGGACAGATAGGGCATGAATACTCATTATTTTGGTTCAACAAGAGAATAAAGTAATATTTTTCCTATCTAAGCTAAGGGAAAAAAAATCTCTTCTTGCTATACACACTTTGTGACCACATATAGCTCTCATAGGCTTAGTTATGTCACATCTATGTAAATTGAAATAAATATGTAAAACATATCAAATAACAAGCATTTCTTAAGTACCTACTAGATGCCAGGAACAGATATTCGTGTATGCATATATGTATGTATGTATGTATGTATGACTAACTCTAGTCTCTTACCTTAGCTCTAGACCCCCACCACCAATTGCCTAATTGCCTATTGAATAATCTAACCTGGATAAATCATAGGCATCTAAAATTCAACATAATCAAAATAAAGTACATTATTTTTCCTCCAAAACCCATGATTCTTCTGAACTTTTTTACTTCTATCAGAGACACCATCATCCTTCCAGCCACCCAGGTTACCAACCCCAGAGTATTTTCAAGTCCTCAACCAGTTTTCCTCTACAATATCCCTTTCATCCATCCTCTTCTCTCTATCTAGACAGTCTCTACCCTAGTCCAGGTCCCTACTGCCTACTAAGCCAATCACACCTCTTAACTGGGTCTCTTTTGCCTCAAATCTCTCCTCTCTTCAATCCATCCTCCACACAGCTGCCAAAGTGATATTCTTAAAATTCAGGCTTGACCATATCATTCCCCTGTTCAATAAACTCCAGTGCCTCCCTATAGCCCAAGATCAAAAACAAAATCTTCTGTTTGTCAATTGAAAGCCCTTCACTACCCGATCCCAACATAGCTTTGTAACCTTATTAAACTTCACTCCCTGTCATGTATTATATGCTTTAACCTTTGCACTAGTGATAATTCCCCTATGGTGGGAATGTACCACTTCTTCACCTTTGCTTTATATGAGCCCCCTAGTTTCCTTCAAAACTAAGCTCAAATATCACTTTCTACATGAAACTTTCCTCCCTAACTACAAGTGACTTCCTCCCCCAATTGCCTTGCATTTCTTCTGCATATATTTTTGTATATTTATATATGTATGTGTTGTTGTCTCCTCAGATAGAACATAACCTCCTTAAGGCCAAGGGCTAATATTTGTTTATCTGTCTTATGTGCCCAGAACCTAGCACAATGTTAGACCTAGAATTTGGGCATAAAAAACACTGGTTGTTTGACTTGTTGAGTCATTAGGCAGCAGTATAAAAATATGGGCTCAAGCCTTTGAAGAAAAGAGGTTCCAGAAGAGAGATATACCTTCATGACCTGCGATTGACAAGTAATGCCACCCCCCAATTGCTCTGGGAAACCAAGGGGACTTGCCTTTATAATGACTGCTTGCTCACAGATTGGAAACTACATTTTTCTCTCTCTAAAACTTCAGCAGCTTTACTATAAAAAGCAAATGGTTAATCCTAGAAATTTAAAAGTTATATCCAAAGTGGAGTTTTATTCCCCATGTTTTCTGCTAAAATCAGGGGCTCAAAAGACATTTGCATGAGACTGTCCTGTCAGTCTGTCAATAAATATTTATTAAGTACCTACTATGTGTCAAACACTATGCTAAGCCCAGGGGATACAAAAAAGACAAAAGATGGAGCTCCTTCCTGCCCTCAAGGAACTCACAGTCTAATGGGGGAGATAATATCCAAACAATCAGGTACAAGCATGATGCTGTTGAGAGAAAATAAAATGGCAGTAATCTCATAGGAAGGCATGGGGATTTCATATGCCACCTTGAACTCCTTGAAGGTATGAAAAATTAGGTTGATTTTGGTCAAGAACTAAAATCTTATGAAATCTTTGAGTTCCTGCCCTCCCAGACTTGGTTTACACTTTATAGATCTATTGATAAGTGTCTAGCTCTTCAAGGTGAGTT
This sequence comes from Gymnobelideus leadbeateri, assembly GCA_011680675.1. Classification (NCBI taxonomy): domain Eukaryota; kingdom Metazoa; phylum Chordata; class Mammalia; order Diprotodontia; family Petauridae; genus Gymnobelideus; species Gymnobelideus leadbeateri. The sequence goes on along the minus strand of WOXC01012335.1, from coordinate 101,902 downwards.
CTTTCACTTAAAGCTAAGAGCTGGATGCCAGATTTCAGAACATGAAAAATGCTGTAATCATTCTGATGTAAATCAGGGACCAGATCAGCATTAAGCCAGAAAATAAAGGATGCTAGGATCCACACCTGGAAAAGATCTTGGAAAGCATGAGCTTCAACACCTTTTAATTTTACTAAAGAGGAAACAGGTCCAGAGAAGGTATGTAAGCTGCTCCAAATTGTACCAAACAGTGAGTTAGTAGCAGCAAGTTAATAGCACATAGTAAGTTAGTAGAAGTTCCAGATTTTGAGCCGAGGTTTCCTCACTCATAGTACAGGATTCTTTAATCTATACTATAATGCTTTTGCTGTTTTTTTAAGTTAAAAAATATTAAGTAAATGTTATCAAAATATTAATGTCAAGGGTCATGCATCTCCTAGGTATTTAACAAAACTGTCATGATTAAATACTATGTAAATGTCAGTTACTGACTATAATGGATTAGAGAAGGATAGAGGCAGGCTGCCCAATTGGAAGGCTATAGAAGGGATCCAAGTGAGAAGTGTGAAGGGTCTGAACTAGAGCAGTGCCTCTGGGAGTAGATAGAGGATAGAGAAGGGGAGGGATTTGGTTTGCATTTTCATGGAACCCATGTGGAAAGAAAAGAATTGTGATTTATAAACCTTTGGCAATGAATTGGGTATCAGATTGAATTATTGTGTTTTCTAGGTAATGGAAAACATTTTAGTGATGAGAGGTAACAGAACTATAGTGTCTCAGAGGAGAAGGGGATTTCAGAGACAGTCTAGTCCAACTTACACCTAAGGAGGTCTATCCTCAGTAATGCTTTTAACAAATAGTCATTTGCCTCTGATTGAACACTTCTAGTGGTGGAGAACTCTGAACCTATTAAGGTAACCTATTCAATTGTAAGATCGTTCTGATTTTTAGGGAGGCATACTTTCACCTGAGCCTAAATCTGCCACTCTTCCACTTCTACCCATTGCTCCAGGGGTATGCTGGTCAATGTTTAACTATTGGCTCTCCCCTGTTTGATCTGTATTATGATAATTTTCTCCATCATTTTAATAGGTTTAGACTATTATCAAAATAATAAATTGGGTCCTGATTTGTAACATTTGCCAAATTTCTAATGTATAAAACGATCACATTGAAAATTTAACAACTGGCTGTCTTGATCCTTATGAGTTGAATCCAGCATACGCCTACATTGCTCCTGGTTTTGCCCTCTGGGGTCAAGAAGAAGATTCTCGAGGACCTGGATTCGAATCCTTTGGTAACATTGACTACTTATGTAACTTTGAACCAGGATCTTAACCTCCCTTGATCTAGGTTTCGTCATCTGCAAAATGTGATGCTAGATCTTGATTTCTCTTCCAACTCCAGATCTGTGTGCTTAGGAGCAAGATGGCACAGGAGAAAGAGTACTGAGTCTGGAGTCAGGAAGACCTGAATTAAAATTCAGCCTCAGACACATACTGACTGCGTGACCTTGGGAAAGTCACTTCACCTTTGTCTGTCTCAGTTTCCCATTTGTAAAAGGGGGATGATAATAGCAGTATCTCTCAGGATGGTTGCGAGGATCGGGTGAAAATATGTTTCTAAAGTTCTTCACACAATGCTTGGCACAGAGTAGAGGTTTTGTTGGTGTTCATTCCCTCATGATATTTGACCTACAATCCCAACCTCTTTTCTCCGTGGCAGCCTTTCAAATACTTGGAGACTCTTACTTTGTCTGCTCCTTTTCTTTTTAATAAATCAATTCAAGGAGTGTTTCTACTCGGCAACCACAGGTCCTTTGCTTTAGGAATAACAAGAGGCAGCTAGTTAGTTAAGAGATCGCCTAGAAAAGTCCAACAGTCATCAGAGGTTTCCTGATTGCCCAAGATTGACTGTGGCTTTGTCAGCTGATAAATAAGGTTGGGCTAGTCTTGGAAACTTCCTGGTACACCTTGAAGCTAACATGAATTACAAGACCAAAAACTCAGGGCTAGGTCTTCTCTTTCTAACACCTGGATAACAGTGGTTAATAGTGTCCCCTGATGCTAGATGCAGCCAAGTAGCAAAGTGGAGACAGTACTATATCTGGAGTCAAGAAGACAAGAGTTCCAATCCTGTCTTAGACTTTTCCTAGCAGTGTGACCATGGGCAAGTCATTTCACCACTATTCGCCTTAGTTTCCTCATCTGTAAAATAGGTGATAATAGTAAAAGCACCTACCTCCCAAGGTTGCTGTGAGGATGAAATAAGATAATATTTGTAAAGCAATTCACAAATTTTAAGGTACTACATAAATGCTGGTTATTATTATCATTACCTTGGCCACTAAGAAGACTATATCTGACTCCCATAGGGTATACCTTTCTCAATGAGGTAGATCAGTTAAATAGGTCCTTACAATAAAATCACCCAGACTCAACTGTTTTATTTACATACATTTATGATTTTAGGTGATCACACATATATAGTGTAGTGGAAAAGCCCTGCATTGTTGTCAGAAGACCTGTACTTAAGTCCTAGTTCTTGTATGACTATAGGCCCTTCATCTCTATGAACCTCAGTTTCTTCATTTGAAAAATGGGGATAATAGTAATTGTACTAATTAACTTAATAGGATTGCTATTAAGAAAATACTTTCCAAATTGTAAACATGTAGAGAGGTCTGAATTTTGGTATTATGATCCAGAATAATACCTTTAGTCATTTTGGAAGAGGTGGGATTCATATCAATAGATTAAAAAATGAAGAGCAAATAAATCAAGCTGATGTTATAGAAGGAGCTGGGCAAGGGAAGAAAAATTATGGGGGAATAATTCCTTGGTTGTTAAAAACTCCAGCTTCACAATTGGCCCAGCCTTGAAACTGGTTTGAGAAAATGATTTGCCCTGCCAAATTTGTATTTAGCCTGAACAACTGGAAATATCCCATCAGGCTATATCATAGACCACACACAAATGGTGTCAAGAGTTTGTTACAATGTCTAAGAGGTGAAGCATTTAGCCTTGGAGGAGAATTGAATACACAAGCACATATCCATGCACGCACACACATATTACCCAGAGAAGACAGAATCGAGAAGAGAAACAAAAACTCAGTAAAAGATTCAGAACCCTACTCTAGGGTACAGTGAGAAGAGGGTTACAGACACCAATGAACAAATGGACAAACACATAGGCTAAGGGAAAGAGAAAGCTATAGGAAGAAAGGCCAAGATGGTGGGAAGGAGTGTTAAGGAAAGAAAAGAAAATTAATGTGATCTCCCTTGGGTAATGGGTGAGGAGGTGGTGGTGGAAGGCTAGAGAGGCTTTCTCAATCATAATACATTAGGCACTCCTCTCATTTTAGATATGGGGAAATTTAAACCAAGAGAGGTTTAGTAACTTGTCTGGGGTTATATAACTAATGTATGAGATAAGATTCAAACCTAGGTACTTCTTTTTTTTTTTCAATAAATTAACCCATTTATTGTTGGACTATGGGCTACAGATATTTGATAAGATTTTACTGGTCTTTCAATTCCTTCAGTCTTCTGATGGCAGATTTGACTGTGACTGCAGAGGTGGTATTGTCGGTCCATGCACCACCAGCTACTGTTTTCATACAGGATCCGCATTGCCAGATACCCACAGCCCGTCTCTTCATTTTGGTCTTGCCACAGAAGGAGCAGGTATACTTGGCATGCTGGCTAATTTCAATTTTCTTCACCATTTTTCTGAGGGATGCACCATAACATGTTCCATATTTACCAACAATTCCGACCTTCTTGGTACATTTAGCCATGTTAGCAGCGCAGGGGCTGGAGCTTGGGGAGGCCAAACCTAGGTACTTCTGACTTCCATCACGGCATTAGAGCCTTCTCCAGTCTAGAATGAAAATCTTACCTCCCCTCAACCTTCCTGCCATCAACAAATTTCTCTTCCAGCACTAATGTCCTAAGTAAACATGCTTCAATATCTAGCACAATCTCCAACTGTCCTTTCCCTTATACCTATTCCCCTCAACCCTACCACCCCAACCTACCATGTCCTTCTCTAAAGTTGTCCACCTTTTCCCACTATATTCTCTGAAATGCCTTTTCTATAATTAATAAAATGTCATCTTGACCCTCTTCCTATTCTGGCACCTTCTGAGACCTGGCTGTCTCCTGATGACACTGCACCCTTTGCAGTACTGGTCACACTTCTCCTCACACTCCCTGATTCACTGGTCAAGGTGGAAAAGTTGAAGTACTCTTTGTTCCTCATTAGCACTTTCAGGTTTTTGTTTTTTTTTTTTAATTATCAACATCACTCATGAACCTCTCTTCCTTTGTGGCACATACCATTCAAATTCATCATGAATTACAGGTCCTGATTTCTACACTGGCCATATCCAAAGTCCTTTACCACTTTATCAAGAGGTGGATGACATACCTCCTAACTATTCCTCTGGAATTCTGGTGGTCATTGTACCAATCTGGGTTACCACAATAGTATTCCATTACATTTACATATCATGACTCTTTCATTCATTCCCCAATTTATGGTAACTTCTAAGATTCCCATTCACTTCAAAAAGAGATATGAATATTTTTGTATATCCTTAGAGTTTGTTTTACTTAGGACTAATCCATCCTTTAGTCTGTCTCTCCCTCCTTCTCCCTTCTCCCCTTTCACTCTTATTTCCCTGTCGAGTTAAATGTATTATTGTTCCCAACTAAACTGTGTGTGTGTATGTGTTTATGTATGTATTCTTTCTTCTTTTGACCAATTCGGATATCAGTGAATTTTAAATATCAGCTGCTCCTGGCACACCTCCTTCTTGTTTGAATAAATATCTACTTGTACACCCTGATTATATGAGATAATTTCTTCTAACCTTCCTTTCCCTTCTTCTCCTTCCCCCTCATTGTATTCCTCTTCCTCCTTTCTTTCCATTCCTAAGATCTTCAAGATATAATAGAACTACTCCCAGGCTTTGAATACTTGAATTTCCTTTATAGGCTCTGATGATGGTAGGATACAAAGGGGACAGGAATCATCTGCACCCATCCTTAGCATTTAAGTAGTTTATCTTTGTTTAGTCCTTTATCATCGTTAATTAATCTTTACCATTTTATATTGCTCTTCATTCCTGTGTTTATACTTCAGAGTTTATCTGCAGCTGTGGTATATTCATCAGGGAAGTTAGGAAGGCCTCATTTCATTAGTGAAATGCCTGTTGCAGTATACTTAGTTTTGCTGGGTAGGTTATTCTTGGCTATAAGCCCATATCGTTTGCCTTCTGGCATATTATATTCCAAGTTCTTTATTCCTTCAAAGTGGTGGCTGTTAAATCATGTGTGATCCTGATGGTAGCTCCTCAAGACTTGAATTCTTTCTTTCTGGCTGCTTACAGCATTTTTTCTTTGACCTGAAAAATCTAGATTTTGACTATGATGCTCCTGGCAGTTTTCATTTTGGGGTTTCTTTCTAGAAGTGACTAGTGGAGTCTTTCTATTTTCACTTTGCCCTGTGGTTCTAAGATATGACCATATGGCATGGCATTCAGATAATCCAATGATTCTTATATTTTTTTCTCCTCAATCTGTTTTCAAGCTCAGTTGCTTTTGCTATGAGATACCTTATTTTTTCTATTTTTCAGTTGTTTTACTTTATTTTAATATTTCTAATGATAATTCTAATTTTGGTGATTCTAATTTTCCCTGGTTTTTTGTTTGTTTTTGCTTGGACAAGGCTTCATAGTTCTTGTGCCAATATATTAATTATCTTTCCAATTCTTTCTTCCATAGCTCTTATTTCTTTTCTATTTTTTCCTCAAGCATTCTCATTGCATTTATTAAAACATTTTAAATTCTTTAAAAAACATCCTAGATTCTTCTCTTCCAGTAATTTTTAGTTGAGGTTGTACCCAGTTACCTCCCCTCCTCTTGTATTAGATATCGCTTGTAGATGTTTTGAAGTCATGCTTTTCTGTTCAGATCTTAAATGTCACTGTCTATTACGATGCCTGGGGTTTTTTTTGTTTGTTTGTTTGTTCATTTTTATTTTACCCATTCTTCTAATCTACTTCTGACTTGAGTTCTGATGTAAGGACTGTGCTCTGCCACACTTCTGGAGGGAAAGTCTGAGTTGATCCTATTACTACTTTCTTGGGGGTATTGAGTGTTGTGTTATTTCAGGGTCACAGGAACAGACTGGGGACTTTCAAATTTTCAGTGCTCTCAGAGTGGTCAGATCCAAGGCAAAGTCTGAGAGCTGGCCCCCATACCTTGTTCTGAACTCTACAAGTTCCTGACCTGAGTTTGAGTCTTTGTGGACTGCTTTCTGTCCTTATCAACCAGCTGGAAAGTTCTGTTGGTTCAGAGGGGCAGAAGTGTAGCTCCCCTTTGGTCTGGGATTCATACCTTGGTTATTCCTCTACCAGCTGAGATAGATGCTAGAAGTTAGACTGTGCTGTGATCTGGGGTCTGAGCCACATCACTGCTGCTATTGGCTTCTTGAACTTCCTCTTTCTTAGTACATTGCCCAAGGCCCCTTGGATGCCTCTGCTGTGAACAGCTCCCTATTTTACTCTGCTCCGGATCTGTGACCAGGAACTAAATATTAGTTAACAAAGCTGCCAGTTCATATATATCCCTATCACGGTGCTCTCTAAGTCTAGAGGTAACTTGGTTTGAGTCTGGAACCTTCTCTTGCACACTAGAGTGTTTCTGGGGGCTGGCTCCTGGTCAGCCTCCTCCCCTGTATCCTCAGACCACCCTTCTATCTCCATATGCCAAGGTAGGCTGCGCAAAGGACTCACTGTGACTTTTTCTAGATCTTCCCATCAGGATTCAGTCTGGTACATTTTCCAGATCTATTTGGAGGATTTTGTGGACAGGAGCCACCATATTGTTTCCTATCATGCCACTATCTTGGCTCTATCCCTCACCTTCAGCATCTGTACGTTCTTTAAAATAGTCCAAGATTTCATGCTCAATGTTCCTTTAACCTCTTCCTATGCTCTACCTCAGTTACACACAGAGATATTCATACACATGATGTTTGCATCATCTACGAGTGTCTGACTTCCATATACATGAACTCTGGAATTCATTTATCTGATCAACATATTGTATCATTGCAGCTTTCCCTCTCTCTTAGAAGTCCTAACCCATTCTTCTTCCTCATGCAACCTGTTTGTACCACACCTCTCAGTTCTTTTTCAGGCCATCACCTCTGCACTGGTTGTTCTCTCCTACCTTCCCTAAGTTGAATGCTTGTTGAGCCAGGTTCACCACTGCACTGTCCTCCACATTGAATCATCTGCCCCCCTTTCCCATTACTAATCACACCTCGCTAACTCTGGATGGCTCTCACCATCTGTCTCTCTCACTCCTTTTCATGTGATGCTGAGCAGAGTTGAAGAAAATCACACAGTCATGCTGAATGGGCCCACTACACATTTTGAAAATCTAATTTTAATGAGGCCTCCACAATAGCAAAGCAATCATTGTATTCCTTCCTAACAGATCTGGTATCCCATTCACCATCTCATCTCCCCTTAATCCTTTCATGGCAATTCATTTCATCCTCACAACAACCCTAGAAGGTAGGAGTTATTATTATTACACACTTTACATATGAGGAACCTGAAGTAGACAGATTAAATGACTTGACTAGGGTCATGCAGCTAGTAAGTATGTGAGGCCGGATTTGAACTGAGGTCTTCATGAATGTGGGTCTAAAACCCTACCCATTGAACCCCCTAACTGTCCAATTCTTATACTACTTAGGAGAAGACTAACCCAGAACATATCGTGGAATGGAGAGGGCCTTTTTCTCTTATCACTGGGCCTACTTTCACCACTGTCTATCATTCTTACTCCTTCCATCTTTGGTTGAGCTGTATCTTGAGCTTGGCCAGAAAAGAAAGAGTTGGGGTGCTGAAATTCCTGTCAGAGTAGACCAGATTTGGACATCTCTGGAGGTCTTTGAGAAGAGGCTGGATGAGCTCTTTTCAGGAATATCATATGAAGGAGTCTATTTCACACAGGAACTGGGATGAATGCCTCTGTAGTTCTGTGAAATGGGATAACAGGACACTTATGGGTCATGATAGTGGTCTTCAAGTATCTCAAAGGAAATTACATGAAAGATGGATTGTACTTGCTTTATTCCACAACAGAGGGAAGAACTTGTAGCAATACCTGGAAGCTATAGCACATTTGGACTCAGCATAAGCAAAAATGTCTTACTGATCAGAGATGTCCTAAAATTACATGACCTACCTTTAGAGGTAGTAAGTTTTCCACCAGTAGAGACAACATGGTGCAGTAGAAAGAGGACAAGAGAAATGTATTTGGGGTTAGAGGATCTGGACTTAAATCCTGGTTCTCATATCTTGAGTGACGTTGGACAAATCACTTTCCCTGTCTGGGCCTCGGTTTCTGTCCTCTGTAAAATTAGGTAGGCAGTTGGACTAAATCTCTGAGGTCCCTTTCAATCCCAAATCTACAATCCTGTTTACCCTTGTTGGGGATTTTTTTTTTAAAGCAATTGGGGTTAAGTAACTTGCTCAAGGTTACACGGCTACTCATTATTTATGCGTGGGTGCTCATTTTCTGAGGCCGGATCTGATCTAGGGTCATCCCAACTCTGAGGCCAGCGCTCTTACTCACTGCGCCACCTAGCCACCCCTTTAGGGCAATTGGGGTTAAGTAACTTGCCCAAGGTTACACGGCTAGGTTTTTTTTGTTTGTGTGGATTAAGTGTTGGAGGCCGGATCCGAACTCAGGTCCTTCTGACTCCAGGGCCGGCACTCTATTCACTAAGCCACCTAGCCGCCCCTTGTTGGGGATATTTTAAAGGGTATTTCTCTTCAGGTACTGGCGGGACTAGATGACTTGAAAATCATTCTAGTTTTGATATCCTGTGATTCAATCATTTATCAGATGGAGTTCCTATGTGGAACTCTATGCCCTACTTTTCTCCCTATTTTCTTCTTTCTTCCTTTCTCAGCATTTCATTCTTTTTTCTTTCCTAGGAAGCTCCATCTGTGGATCAAAAATCCAGGGCCATGAAGTCGTTGACCTAAAGCCCCCTGACAAATGGACACTATGTTCTACTTGAAGACTAGCGGCTATTCTGTTTCCAACTTTCCATCTTCTTTTAATCACGCCGTTAATACCGTTGAATTTGAAGAAACATCACTTCAGACAAATCACACAACACTCTTCCACATGTGTCCACATAGAGATGCAAGTCCAGGGAAGGAAAATGTTGAATTCCAAAAATCAGTTACTTTGAGTGCAAGCTGTTGTACTTAGTCAGTTATTTCCATGACCAGGGGTCTTAAAATCAGCTGCTGTTTGACTGAATGTGGTACTTGAGGATTTGTGTATTGACCTGTGTACAGCAATAATGCAGAGAAAATGGCATTAGTTCTGGTGTTATTTGAATCCACTAAGAATATTGTCTACACTGGGTGTCAACTTCCTCTCCTCTCACTCAGTTCTAAACCTTCTGCAGTATGGTTTCTGATATCATCATTGGATTGAAAGTATTCTCTTCAAGGTTACCAGTTATCTCTTAATGGCCAAGGTTAATGGCCTTTTCTCAAGTCTTTCTGTAGCCTTTGACACTGTTGATCACCACCTTCTACATATACTTTGTTCTTTAGGTTTTGATGATATTGCTCTCTTGGATCTCCTCCTATCCGCTGTCTGATTGCTTCTTCTAAGTCTCATTGACTTGTTCTAAGTACCTTTACTAGTTCTTCATCAAGGTTATGGCCCCTAACCCTAGTGTCTTCCCTAGGGCTCTGGTGTGGATATTCTTCTTTGTCATCTATACTATTTTCCTTGGTTATCTCATCATCTCTCATGGGTTCAATTATAATCTTTATGCAGATGATTCCTGGGTATATAAATGCAGCTCTGACCTCTCTTCCAAGCTTATTTCACATAGCTACCTGGCTCTTGAGTATCTTATATCAGATGTCCAGTAGACATATCAGATTCAATATGTCCAAAACTGAACTCATTATCTTTCCCTTCATACCTTCTCATCTTCCTATCTTTCTTATAACTTTGGAAGGGGTGCCACAATCCTCCCAATTGCTCAGGCCAGCAATCCAGGCATTGTTCTAAACTTCCTTACAAATAAGGAAATTGAGGCCAGAGGTTTTATATATCAAGTTAACTTTAGGCCCTTGAGTGTACTTTACCCTAGACTTCTTCCAAATATGTTGACCTGCTCTTAGACCCTTTGAACTGAATTTCTAGAGGCAATGCCTTGGAGTTGCTAAGCCATACAGATTTGGAACTCCAGGTCTGAGTCTATGCTGTCCCAAATGATTAAAACTCTCTCTAGTGCATCCCAGACCCACAGCCATGCTTAATCCTAGGCAACTCCCTGCCTTTCCTCCACATGAGTATGCCCTACCCCCTCCTCACTTTGCACCTCTCTATAAAAGTAACTAATCAATACTACTATTGCTTGTGGGAAGGTCATGTCTTGTAACTTCCCTAGGGCTCCACTCACTGCCCCTGTGACTTACCAAACTAAAACACCCTCTCCTAACCACCATTGCTCTATATGAGCTTTACTCCTTATTAGAATGTAAGTTTTTGTAAGCAGATCCTCTCTTTCCTTTGTTTTGGTGTTTCTAGCACCTAACTTGGCACATAATAAGTGTTTTTATTTGGTCATCCATTGAGTGACTTGTAAGGGTCACAAAGCCAGGATTTGGACCCAAGTCTTTTGAACCCAAGTTAAGAGTTTTTCCCAATAGCCCATGCTGTCCTAAGGTCCTCCACACCTTTGAAATTCTCTATCCTATGTTTACGGGTATTTCTATGTCTGACATTCTATATACTGGTCTATACCAGCTCTGACAATCCATGTTCTAAAATCCTTTCCAATTCTGACATTGTATGTTCTAAGGTGCCATAGACCTGTGACTTGCTCTGCTTTCTTTTATGGTCCCTTCTAGCTGTGATATGTTATGACATCCTATAAAGTTTTTGATGGTATACATATGTACTCCTATAACAGGACTTAGAGGGCAGGTGGAAAAGGAACAGGGAAAAACTGGTATCCAGGCAAGCATCCTTTGGCCCAAGAGACAATACAGGAGGATGTTGGTAACAGGTAGTAAATCTCAGTCATTTAATATCAGTTTTAGTTAAATATTGATCCATTTTACTTTCCTTTTACAGGATACAAGCATCCACCAGGCTCTCTACTTAGTCAGGGCTCCTTTAAATGCTTTCTATTGATCCTCAGGCCGATTGTCTTGGTCTGCAGTATCAGGTTTGGATATGCCCTTAGCTTTTTTGGGTCTTGTCCTCTGTCCCAAATGCTCCTGTTCTGAGAGTCACTGTCAGGTTTCTAATCTAAGCCCAGATTTCCGTATGAGATTTCTTAACCCTTTGGGAGCTTGTTCCAGGGTTATTGTGAGACAAGAACAGAGAGGGATTAACCAACAACAGAATCACAAGGATGAAAGAGTGGGGAATAGATCCTGGGGAAAGAGGACAGAGGACTCAGTAATAAGGGAAAGGAAGAGAGCATCTTGTTGCAAAAATAGTACTGGAGATTCAAGAGACCAGGCCTTATATCTTGACTCTGTCAATTCCCTATCTGTGGGCCTCAATTCCCTTCTCCAAAAACTAGGATTGTGTAAGGTGGTCTATAAGGTCTCTCCCTCCGCTAATGTTTTATGTTCTGTGTTCACAAAGTCACAGATTATCAGAGCTAGTAGGGAACTCACAAGGGCTCTAATCCCAGACCTTAATGAAGAGGAATCATCTCTACTTCAAGATTTAGACAACCTCTGTTTAAAGGTCTCTAGTGATGAGTAACTCACTATCTTTGGAGACAGCTCATTTTATATTTTTGGACACATTTCATCATTTGGTCCAGCATTCTTCAAGTTTCTTGATCCCTGGAACTGTTATAAAGTACTAAAATTTCTTGTTTTCAGAGATGATTTTCACTTTCACCATCTATAGTGGATGACCCCTGTTATTTTTTTCCACCATTGTTGATGATCAGTGCCACTTAGGCTTGTCCACAGTTAAGCAAGTGTCTGTTGATAATGGCATAGTCCTTGATGTAAATCCAGTAGACCTCCATAAAAGTTGAGTTTCTACTATGCCTATTCAGAACAGTATCTTGTTCTGAATCAGTATCCTTAGTCAGAATAGTATCTTGTTCTGACTATCAGAGCTCATTAGTGAAAGACTGTTTATAGAGTGGGGTTAATATCACAGAGCCTGGCACACAGAATTCAATAAATACTTGTTCACTTCCTTCCTCCCTCTATACAAGAACATTTCTTTGGGATGAAATGAGAAAAGAACACACTATATTAAGATCACAAACATAATATTGACTGCTCTTCCATTCATCATACAACTTCCCATCTTATCCTATCCATTAGTCTATTCCTGACTACTTCCTACTCAGCATATATTCTATGGTAACCTTTTTGAGGATATCTCATGACTCTGGAGAATCTTATCTCCTTTGTCTCTCCACATTGCCAGTCCCCAAATCTTAAGTTACTTTCTTGCACAGTGCTGATTACATGCTAGTTGTACAAAAAAGTATTAGTGTTTGATTTATTAAAGTTTCAACCAAGCTTTCTTTACATTCCAACTACTCATAAATTGAAGTCTAGCAGCAACCAATGAAAATCTTCCCTTTTGGAAGGTTTGTTCTTGTTTTGTCACTTGTTTTTTTTAAGCTTTCAGGATTACAGAGATAGACCAGGATTTTTTTTCTTTTTTGCTAGTTGGGTTCAAAATCATTGGTAAGTTATCAGTAAAATGGCTGAGTGATAGGTTATATCCAAGTTTAGACCCTTTTTACTATGTAAAAATAGCAATAAATGTACCAAATAAAATGAAATAACACTCAAATATAAAATAAAATAAAATAAAAAATATGAGTTGAAAAATGAAATAATTCACCATGAGGAAAACTGTAAAGAAAAACTGTAAAGAAAATTAAATAATTCACCATGAGAAAAATATCTCATCTCACCATGAGATATTTTAAAATTGAGTGAACAACAACTTAAAAGTAAAATTAATAAATATTAAGGGCTAAAAGAAAAAAGAAGGATAATGCCACAATATACTATGGGGTATTTATATAGCACTTTAAGGTTTGCAAGGAGCTTAAGAAATATAATTTCATTTTTATCCTCATAACAATGCTGGGAGGTAAGTACTATTGTTATTTCCATCTCTACTAAAAAATTTTATAGACTCAAATATTCAGAGACTAAAGAAAGAATAGCACAAAAATTTTAAAATATAGCAAAATTAGAAGAATACTTAAAATCTCTATAATGCAAAGCAAGTACCGTGTAAGTCAGAATGAAGTGAGGCAACCTGAGAATTAATTATTAGTCTCACAAAAAGACATCATGAAACAAAAATAATAAATGTTATATTTTACAAAGTCATGTTAGAATATTGCATAGGAGAGGGAGAATACATAGGACACCAACAGACAAGAATCTCAGGTTCACTTAATTCAGAAATGTAACTGAAAAATCCCAGCATTCCAAAATGTATGAATCTTATAAGTAGTCGGGAGTAATCCCTTTACAAATCAAGGAAAAACAATCAGAAAAAATAAAAGACTGAGAAAATATCTTAATAAATTATAAATATGCTGAAATGTGATGGAAACAAAAGCTAAGGGAAACAATTTAAGCAACAAAAAAAGATTTTTCTCTAGAAGAGAGAAATCTGGATTATTTATGCTTATAAAATCAAAGGGGAACAAGGCATTTGATATGAAAATATAGCAAACAAAAGAAACTTAAGAAATGCAAATAAATCCATACAGCCTGGGAAAAAATCAAACAAATAAATTGTTGCTTATATGTATAAAGGAGGAGATTAGATGAAAGTCTTTTGTAAATCCGACCTTGTTTCAGAGCCATTGAGAGAACAAAGAGAAAAGTCTTAATGAGTGAAATCCACAAAAGAAAATCAACAAAAGTATCTTAAATCAGGGAAAGGGGTAAGAATCAAATGAACATTTCTCAGAACTAACAAATGAGGGGAGAAATTAGGATAAAGGAGGGAGATTCCACACTAGTGTTTAGACAAAGCTATTGTCTTATAGAAGTTTTCCTTGACTAAGCCGTGTTTAGAGAACGAATGTGGATTATTTATTTGTGAAATCTACTAAAATGAAATCACAGATTAAGGCTAGTGGAGGAATAGAACTGAACTGATATTTCTTAGAATGGAGAGCATATATAGTTAAAAGTCATTCAAACTAAGAATTAGGGTGATGAAGGTGGGATCCAAGTCATGGGAGCATCAAAATAGTGTTAATCATAGCATGGCAACAAATATTTATTGAATGGGAATAATATCACTTTTGTACCATCAAAGTAAAGACACTAGAAAATTACTATATATAGGAGAACCTACTGCATTCACTGACTTGAACCATATAGAAGCTTAAATAGCCTAACTAGATAGGTTACACCCCTATATGTGCAATATGAAGAATCATATGGATTTTTAGGCAGTTATTATGGATAAGGAGGTTCCACTAGCTATCTGAGTTTAAGCTGTGGTGACTATTTGGCTGAGCAGATGTTGAATGATGTGTTGACCAATTTCAGACAACAGTTATTATAACCAAAACCTAGAGGTCTGCCTGTTTTCCCCTATCAGATTTTCTACTAAGCCCCAACTCCTACAAATCCTAAACTCCACTCATGTTGTGATTAGGGAAAGGAAGTAATAAGAAAAAAAAAAGAAAGACAAAGATAATAATAAGAAAGGGAAAATCAAGGAAAATCAATTTAGGCTAGGGAGTGGGAGTGGAAGTAATTATTAGGATACTAGGATTTAATTATTCAAACAAAATAAGTCACAAGAATTTAATTTTGATATATTGTGTTAAAAAATTACAAGACAGATTTAGTAAAGGAAACAAAGCCTAACAATTATAATATTTAATGATAAAGTACTGAACTTTCCCATGAAAGAGAAAAGAGTTGCATAATGAATTAGAGAACAGCATCCAACATTCTGCTGCATACAAGAAACACACATAACTGTGTGAGATTAGCTGATAGTAAATGATAGAGATTAGATGTCTGATTTCATTGGAATTGGGAATGTATAAATAAGAAAACCCCTTTTAAGAATGTAGTTCAGTGACTTCTCTTTGACTCAAACTTATATAGAGTCAACTAGAGCTCTGAGAAGTTAAGTGTTTTGCCCAGAGTCACACAGGCAGTATATTTCAGAATGAGAACTTCAACCAGGTCTTTCTGACTTTCTAATACTGAAGACTACTTTCTATCCACTTGAAATAAAGGAATAAAATTAATTTATTTTTCTTCAGGTAAAAAGGCAAGGGGAGTAATAGAACAGAAGAAATAACCTCAAATTTAGAATCAGAAGACTTGTGTTCAAATTCCAACTCTATCACTTCTTACTCATATGGTCCTGACTAAATAATAATTTCTCTGCAATTCAGTTTTCTAATCTTTAAATACCTCAAGGGCTCCTTTCAGCTCTAAATCTATGCTCCTATAAGTCGCAACCATGATTTGGGATTTTTAAAAAATAGTAAAAAATTGATACTATCAAGGAAAGCAAGCAGATAAATTACATTATGCTTAAATGTAAATATAATGAAATGATATTAATATTGAAATTATATGCACTAAATGATAATGCATCTAAATATATTAAAGAAAAACTAAGTGAAATGCAAAAAGATCTTCTCCATCCTTTTGGAGAACTTGATAAAGCTAACAGAAAAAAGAAAAATATATATAAATCTAAACCAAATATAGAAAAAATAAATTATATAACTATAAAATTATTGAAAGGGAATATTAAAAGCATATTTATTTTTAAGTCTCAAATGGTACCTTTAAAAAATTGACCATGTGATATATCAAGAATGTATAAGTGAATATAAAAAGACAAAAATATGAAATACATTCTTTATAGACTAATGAAATAAAAATTGTAATCAACAAAAAAATGAATGGGGGCAGCTAGGTGGAGAAGTGAATAGAGAACCAGCCCTAGAGTCAGGAGGACCTGAGTTCAAATTCAGCCTCAGACACTTAACACAAAACTACCCATGTGACATTGAGCAAGTCACTTAACCCCAATTGCCCTACCTTTCCCTCTCCAAAAAGAAAAAAAAAATAGAAAAAAAAAAGAAAGACCTAGAGACAAAATAAAGATATCTCAAATAACAAGTGGATTAAAAAATAAATTGTAAAAAAGGATAAATGATTATATATATATATATTTGTTGCAATAAAGAGAATAACAATAACAATATTCTAAAATGTGGAATGTAGTTAAAGCAGTATTTAAATGGAAATTTGTGTCTGAGATTGTGTCAGATATTAGCTAAAGAGAAAAAAAAAGAAGCTTGTGCAACTTAAGGGGGAAAATAACTCGAAAAATAAACAAATTAATAATCTTGGAAAATCAAGAGAAATAAAATTGAAAGCAAAAAATATGTTGAATTGATAATCAAAACCCAGGGCTGACCTCTCCTCCCAACAAAGCTAATAGAATCCATAAACCGTTAGCTTATTTTGTTTGAAATGAAAAGGAAAATCAAATTATCAAAAATTAAAATTGAGAATGGTAAATTCCAAATGAATAAAAAAATGCAAACAACTATGATAAATTAGCATGTCTAAAAAGCTGCTAGACAATTGCAGAATTTAACAACATGTGTGTTTGTGTGTGTGTGCGTGTGTATGTGTGTGTGTGTTTGTTTGTGTGCATGTATTATGCTGACCAAATTCAGATAACAGTTATCATAATCAAAACCTGGAGAGATTTCCTTTGTTCTTCCTGTCTTTCCCTATCAGTTCCCTTTGTTATATGTGTGTGTGTGTGTACATATATATGTACATGTATATGTACACGCACATATATACACATATACACATGTGTATGTGTACCCAAATCATAAAATAGGAAGTAGAAATCTAAAGAACTAAATCTCAGTTGAACTTGACTAAGATATATACACATAGATATATACACACACACACAAACTCCTCACAAAAAACACTGTTCTTAGACACTTATAAACAAATTCTACCAAATATTAAAAAAAACACTGTGCTACATAAATTATTCTCCAAAACGAGCAAAAAAATATTGCACTAAACTCATTTTACAAAGTAAAGTCATGTTACCCATGTTACCCTTTAACAAAAGGTTAAAGAAAAAAATATACACATAAAGACTGATATCATTAATGCATATTGATGCAAAAGTATTATGCTCAAATACACATACACATACACAGGACTGAATGGGCCTTTTCCAAATATGCTCAAAAGTATTAATCTGTAACCAAGATCATTTTTTTTCTAATAGAGAAAAGAACATTAGAAGTTTTTCCAAAGAGATAAAGGATGCCATTTGTATTTGTCATAATACTAGAAAAGGTTAGCTATAGGAATAAAACAAGAAAATGAAAAAAAAATGTAATAAACATTGGCAAGTAAAAGGTAAAATATCCCCATTAATAGACAATATGATGAGTTACTTAGAAAACCCTAGAGAATCAATGAAAATTTTAAAAGGCAATTAATATCTTCAGCAAAGTAGCAGGATATAGAATAAAACCACAAAATAATCTACATTTCTGAATATTATGAATAAAATTATATTAAATATAAATAAGTATATGAAAAATATTATTAGTAAAAGGGGAGATTTGAGAAATTTCATTTTAACTATGAAATGCATAAAATATACAAGATTAACCTGCCAAGGCAAACATGTTTTCCATAAATATAGCTACAAAATTATGTTTCCAGAAATAATAGATGACCTAAATAATTGGAGAGATTTACAGTGTCCATGGCTTAGCCTGACCAACATAATAAAAATGCAGATACTACCTAAATTAATCTACAGATGATGCCAATCAAACTACCAAGGGTATTGTTCCTGGAATAAGATAAAATAATAACGAAATTCACATGAGGGAACAAAAGGTCAAAAATAGCAAGGGAAATAATGAAAAATAGTAAGAATGGAGAGAGCCTAGTATTATATTATCTCAAATTATATTATGAAAAAGTAATTATCAAAATTATCTGGTACTGATTAAAAATAGAACAAATATATAGGTGGAGTACCCTAGACACAAATGCAAGCACATAATGTAGTATTTGATTAGATTGTAGAGGCTGAATGGAATTAATGTCTAATAGGACTGAAGAGCAAGGGTCAGGCCAAGTTTTTAATGGACTTTTAAAACTCCTCCACCAGAGGAGTTTGTATTTGTTCTGAGAGTCAATAGGGAGCCACTGTAGTTTATGAAGTAAAAAAAAAATATATATCATGATTAGACACACACTTTAGGAAATCATTTGGGCAGCTGTGTAAAGAACAAATTGTATTGGAGAAATCCTTGAGACAAGGAAAGTAAGACAAAGACAAAGTAACCAAGTTGATCTTCTAGGAAAGAAGTGATGAGGGTCTGATGATAATGAATCCATTATCAGGATATTGATAATGATTTTGATAATGAATCCATTATCAGGAACAACTAGGTTGTTCCCTTACTTTCTCGGGATTTTGAGTTGAGATGGCAGGAAGGTTAGAGGCCTTCCTGAATCTGGATCATTGGAACTAGATTTGAATCAGTGTTATAATATTTATGTGTGTATGACCTTAGAGAAATCCTTTTCCCCCTTTGTCCTTTCCTTTGTAAAAATAAGGTGCTACATAAGATGAACACTAAGGTGTCTTCCTGTTTTGACATTCTCTGTGTTAGAGGAAAACAGTCAAAATTTCTACATTGACCCTGAGCACAGGGAAGGAAAATAGATTTATTCATAAGGTTATTCTCTTTCTTTGTTTTACCTAATCCAGGTTTGTTTGGGTTATTTGGGAAAGAGAGTAGTATGTCTGTGACATAGGTCCCTTTTGTTATGGCTATAAGGTCACATGATAGGATTTGTCATTTCAGAACCATAGAAGGTAATTTTGCAGTAGACAGAGGAATTTGAGGAACAGGTTAAGAGCAAAAGTAATTCTGAGATTTTTTTTAACATTTTAACATTCCTGCTCTTCAGTTTTGAGTTGCAGATTCTCTCCGTCTCTCTAGCCCTTCCTTCACCCCTTGAGAAGAATGGTAATATAATACCTATTATATATGGTAATATGATACATGTAGGTATATATTACATACCTACATGTAAAGTCATGCAAAACATATTTCTATTTTAGCCAGGTTACCAAAAATAAAGCAAGAAAAAATAAAGTGAAAAACAATGTGCTTCAATCTGTTTTCAGAATTTATCAGTTCTCTCTCTGAAGATAGCATTTTCCATAATGAATCCTTTGGATTTGTCTTGGATCATTGTCTTGATCAGACTAGCTAAGTCTATCCAAGTTAGCTATTGCACAATGTGGCTGTTGCTGTATACAATGTTCTCCTGGTTCTGCTCACTTTACTTTGCATCAGTTCACATAAGTCTTCCCAAATATTTTTCTGAAACCACCCCCCCTTGTCATTTCTTATAGCACAACACTATTCCATCATAACCATATACTACAACTTGTTTAGTCATTTCCCAAATTGTGAGATTTCTAAATGTGATAGTAAAAGGTCACAGTTTCCCTAGCAATATTCTTAGGTCCTAATTACAGTATTCAGGAGGCCTCATAGTCTTTTGAGGAAGAGAAAGGGAAAGCCCCAACTTTTGGGCCACTGCCCCAAAGGGAGAATTACTTTTGCCCTTAACCCTGATCTTTGTTTATGTAAAAGAAGATGTAAGAAAGTATGAAGATAATCCATCCAAGCTAAAATGATGGCAAAAGTGACCAGGCTTTGCCCCAAGAACACAGAATTTACAAGGCACTTAGTTCTATGACAGGTCAAAATAGCTGAGTGTCTACCATCTAGGTAGCAAGGATAATTTGTTAAAATAAAACATTACCAGAGGACCCAGCTTCTTCCCCCTTCCCTAATCCATGGCTCCCCAGCTAAGCTCCTCAATTTCTCCTGGCCCTGGTTTCTCTCCAGTGAACAGTCTCTTGCAATATCCCAGGAGAGAAATGAGGAGGGTCTAGAATAGGCGGATGATTATGTACCTCTAGATCAACAGCCTCATAGTGTCCCTGGGTATAGCAGGAAGGAAGGAAAGCATCCTGAAATCACTGACCCTGTGTCCCCAAGTTGGGGTCATTCTCTGGAATCATACCTATACCACTGAATGTATCTTAATGCCTCCCTGCCACAGGCAAGTTTTGTGGTGATTTCTCAGACTGTTAGACTTACTATTTATAGCTTCAAAGACAATGCAGCAATTAAAAAAAAAAACCTTCTATGTTCTATTAAGCTGAGTGCTAAAATGTATAAATTATATATTTTTTTCTTTTTGGAGGGCAATTGGGGTTAAGTAACTTGCCTAAGTTTCACACAGCTAGTAAGTGTGTTAAGTGTCTGAGGTTGGATCCAAACTCAGGTCCTTCTGACTCCAGGGCTGGCACTCTACTCACTGTGCCACCTAGCCGCCCCTAAATTATAATTTTCATCACAAATCTTTTGAAATCCCCAAAGGATTTCAAAACTACCACCACTATTATCAACAACAATATACATTTCTATAACATATTAGGATGTAACCAATACTATTTCCACATTTTTCTCTAAAGTTACTCCTCTTCAAAATGAGAAATTTGGACAAGATGAACCCTGGGATTCGTTCTTGCTCCTAGGAATCTTTCTTATGAACCAAATCCTAGGAATATTTGAGTCTCCATTAAGCTAAGACTGCCTTTTTGAAATCTTGCCTTGAAGCTTTCCCTACTCTCCCAACTCCACCTCAGCTTCTAGTACTTTCTCTTTCCTCAAATACTCGGAGACCTCTTTTGCTTCCATCACAACTCCTATACTACGTTCATTCATGGAAATGTAGGTTGTATTCCCTCAGCAGAAAGTAAGCTCCTTGAGGGCACAAAATTTTTTATTTCATGTTTTTTTTGTTGTTGTTGTTTAATCTCCAACGTCTAGTATTATATAGGGCTTGAGAAAAATTTGTTGAATTTAAATGAATGTTTGGCCCAATATCTGCTACCACTAAACAAAGATCTATTAATTGCCAAATCTGCTGGCCTTTTCTCAATTTTCATTCTTCTTGACCTCCTTGAAGCATTTGACACCATATGATACTCTTTTTTTCTAGATATTCTCTCTTCTCTGGATTGCCATGATAGAACTTTCTCCTGATCTCCTCCTCCTAATCTGACTTACTCAGTGTCATTTGCTAAAATTTAGGTAAGTCATAGCCACAATACTCCCCTGATCTCTTTCTAGCACTCTTGTCCAAAAAAGGAAATGAAGTTAGAAAAAGACTTGGTGTGATGTCATAGCTGATGGGAACGTGCATATGGTCCTGGGATCCTCAATGCAGAGCCTAATGTGATCTCAGACACAATATAACCAATCTCCTTATTTGACAGATGGGTAAATTAGTCACCAGAAGCATAAATATAAGGACTGGCATTTGCTCAGTTTGGTAGCAGAGAGCATAATTGGAAGCAATGGTAGAAATTGCAGACAAGGTTTAGACCTGATTAAAACTAAACAAAAACTTCACAATCAGAAATACCAAAAGTTTAATAGACTGCCTTCTGAGATGGCTGTCATAGGTTCAGGATGGAAGCAAAAGAAAGACCAAAAAAAAGTTATGATCAGAAAGGGCAATTTCAGAGTTCACCATGAAGGAGGCACAATATAGTTTCAGGGGATGGTGTCACCAAGCCTGTGGGTGGCTGGGGTAATATGGGGATGTAGTTCATGGCTATTGAGGAAGTACATGATCTTGGAGGTGAGAGAATTTAATTGAATATTAGAAGTCCCCAGGGATTGAGGCAGGGTTGACCTAGAGAGGAGTTCTGTGAGACAAGTACTGAACAGTCCTTTCCAGAAATGGAAATGCAGAATGAATGAGAAAAGAATGTATTAAAAACATACTAGATGTCAAGCACTGCACTATCTTTATATTTATTTGGAGATACAAATAGAAAAAACAAAGGAGACCCTGCTGTCAGGGAACTCACACTCTAACTGGCAGCACTAACAACTACGAAAAATTTGAGCTAGAGCACAGAAGTACTAATGGAAAGAAGGAAAGAAACAAGCATATATTAAGTGTTTTAAACACAATAAGTGCTTTAAAACATCTGATTTGGTCTTCACAACAATCCTGGGAGGCAGGTGCTATTATCATCTCCATTTTACAAATGAGGAAACTGAGGCAGGTAGCATTTAAGTGTCTTGCCCTGAGGTCATTCAGCTCAGAAGTGTTGGAGAGTGGATTTAAATTCCGGTCTTCCAGGCCCAGCTCTATATCCACTGTACAACCTAGCTGCCTCCCAGTGGGGTAAATGGCAAGGACTAGGGATCCTTAAGTTGCATCAGTATATTCTCTAGGAGGATTAGGGGTTGGGACAAGTTCATAGCAAGGCACCTTTTCCAGTAGCAGCTGTGGTCTTTTGACCAGTTCCAGACCTGGCAGGAGCTCCCTTATTAATGCCCCCCCCCCCCCCGGCACAGGCCCTCAAACCTTACATTTTCCATTCCTAGACAACCTCTCTCATCCCAAACAGTGAGTAAGAAGTATTAAAGGCAGTAGGGACAATAAGGAAAAGTAAGTCCAAGTCACAGAAGGTGTAGGTCTGACTCCCTATACTATAGTGTAGATAACATATGTTCTCCTCCAAACACAGAGGAACAGGGGAGTAAGAACAGTGAAGAGTTAGGGCTAGAAATCTAGATCAACATAAACACGTGCCTGAAGATGGAGTCTCCACAGGACAGATAGAGCTCATGCAGAATACCAGAGCAGTGCACATTGAACTTCTATCTAGGCTGGGTAGTCAGGGAACCCAAGGGCTGGAAGACCAAGGGGGAGGACTTGAGAGAGTATGTGTTATTTTTAAATTCTTTGACTGGATGATTTCTCCCTTATGTCACAGTCTTATACATTTCAACTTCCTTTAACTCATCTATGTATGGCATGGCCTTCTGCTCACCCTCCTCTAGTGACATTCCAGCTTATCAATATCTTTTTAAATGGTGGTCCTAGAATTGAATGGAAAACTCCAGATGTGATGTGACCAGGGCAGAGGTCAGTTGAACTATCCCCTTCCTCTCTCTGGATATCTGACTTCTTATAATATGGACTAAGATCACAGGGTCTTTTTTTAGTTGTTATTTAATTGGAAGATGACATGTACACAGGAAAAAATTCAATGACAATAGAAGGAAGGCAAGGACTTTTGCCAAATGAAGGATAAAGACTTGTGTTTTAGTACATTTAGGATAGAGTTGATTGGGAATTACTCATCACACCCCACTTTCAGTAAATGATAAGGTGTTCTATCAATTAGATAATCAATCAGAGACTTTTGACTGGGTATGAAAAGTTTTTGAAAGCCTTTTGGTGAAGTAGAATGATTCCAAACAGGAAATCTGTCCCAAGTGGCTGAAAGATTTCATCGTGTCTCTGGGGTCCCATAATAAAACCATGGATTTTGCTGGAATTAGACAATTTTAGAAATTGGAGGAAACGTGAATTTCCAATAAAATTCTAGAAGAGAAACTGTATGGGGAGGAAGGAGAGCCCACTGCTTTGACCTTGACCAGAGGAGGACTTTGCAAGTTTGGAAGGATTTAGAGGGTTTGGGACTTCCCATCTCACCCTGAAGGGGAGATGTAGCCTTTCTGTATTAACTGACAGTTGTCTATAAGGTTAGAAATGTGGTTAAGCATACTCAGAACTTTTATGAGTTTTTACTTTATTGTGGCCAACATGTAAATTATTCTCCTGTTTCTGTTTACTTTCCTCTGTCTCAGTTCACACATTTCTCTTATTTCTTTATATTTACCATTTATTATGGCACAGTGATATCCCATTGTCTTAGTTTCCTTTTTTCAACTATTCCCCAATCAGTGGGCATCCATTTTGTTTCTAATTCTTTGATACTGTAAAAAAGGCAATTCTACATATTTTTATTTATATAGTACCTTTTCCTCTGTCTTTGACCTTCCTGGGGTATATGAGAAGGAGTTGTTTTCCAGAAAAGTTATAGCAATTTATAGAATTTGGAGTGCCCAGGCAACTTGTGAGTTTCAGGGATCCAAAAGTCCTATCAGAGATTCTATAAGAGCTGATCAATAGCAGTAGCAGTGGTCACTGAAGGGACATTGGTCAATGATAGTGGAAATATCTCTAATATATTCATAAACACAGTCACTCAAAGATTGCAAAGGTTTCATGGAGTGTGACCCCTTATGATGCAGAGAAAGGTCAGCTATGGATTCTAGAAATGCACCACCTCTAATAGTCTAACATAGAACTATACCTAAGATGAACTCATTGAAGACTCTGTGAGAGAAAAGGACTCCTAGTGCCAGGAATTGAAAGATAACCATCCTCTATCCTAAGTGTTTTCTAGAAGTATGTCTTGTTACCTTTGTACTTTAAGACTCATCCCAAGGACCTTGTATGTGCAGCAGGAAAGTGTACAAAAACCAACTCTTTTTGCTATACCTTTTCAGAAAATATCTTTGCTAAAAGGTATTTTAGCTGACTTGTAGTTAAGGGGAAGCACACTGATAGGGGCTCATTAGTGACAGTAATAGAAGCCTACCTCCTCAGGACTACCCTTAGAACACTGAGGGTAGTTAGTAGTCAACTGCCCTCTGGGGACCCAATCTGCCAATGCAAGTGAGAATTAGTAAAGTAGGGCCATAGGGGGTGTTACATATTCATGTAAGTCCTCAGTATGTCTTGGTAGGTTTGTCCTAGATATTTCATGCATTTTGTAGTTATTTCTAATGGAATTTCTTTTTTCACTCTCCTGCTGGGTTTTGTTAGTAATATACAGAACAGCTGTTGATTTTTTGTGTTTTTTAAATTTTGCATCCTACTATTTTACCCTGTCACTAATTGTTTTGATTAATTTTTTCATTGACTCTCTAGGATTTTCTAAATAAACCATTGTACTATATGCAAATATAGCTAATTTTGCCTCCTCTTAGCCTATGCATATTCTTTCAATTTCATTGCCTTAAAACAAAACAGACCAGAAGAAAACTTGGTTAGATGCCATAGAGTCAGTGGCAACCCTTAACCATGGTATGTGTGATAAAGGTTACTAATCTCTTTTCCATCCTCAAGGAAGGGAGTGCTAACCTTCTGTTTTATATAACACCAGCTGAGCCTTGAAGGAAGAGCAGGACTTACATGAACAGAGAGGAGAAGAGAGACGTTTCAGGCGATATGAATGGAGTGAGCAAAGGGACACAGCTAAGGCATGTTAAGGGCAAAGAATACATCTGACCCATGGTCATTTCAGACTTCTGCCAACTTATTCAATAGATGTCACAGTCTGATGGGACTACAGCATTGCCCTCAATAGTTTCCTTTCAAGCTTGGCAGGTCGCAACCCCTCCCTAGATGAAGGATCTTTCTGTGTCCCCTATCCATTTATCCAAAGGACTTCCCCTTCTCATTTCCCCACTAGTCCATCTAACTGCTACAAGAGTCAGAGCTGCCCATTTTAAAGGGCTTTATTTCCTAATGGCAGAAGTCATACTGTGACTCGGAAAGACTGGTCATAGTCATCAGACTTAGATTCACAGCTGGACTGTCATACTTGAATGCGCATGTCCATGGATAGCTTCAACTTTCTGAACCTACTTTCCTCTTTGTAAAATGGGGATAGAAATAATCCTTACAAGGATATTGTAGAGAAACAGTTTATAATTTACAAAGTACTATTGAATCATGATATACTATTTTTACTTCTTGGAATAGTAAACAAGTAAAAATTAAACTAAAAACACTGTTAGGCAGCCAACACCAGGAATCTTTTAGAATCCCCCCACCCCCGCCATAAATTGATCCATTGGCTGAACATGGTTATTGGTCCAATGTGACTTCTTGCGGTTTAAAATACTGAAGAGGATTGATATAATGCTATAGGATAAACTCAAATTTCTCAAGCTAAGGATGTGTATTTCCTTGACTGCTATATCCTGGAAAGACTTGTGTTTCTTGGAAAGATCCTGAAAAGACCTACTCGAGCAATGCAGTGTTTAGGATTTCTCTTACAGGACATAATATCTTTGAATCATGTAGGGACTTGTGAGATCATATTGTTTAGGAATTCTTAATCTTTGAGACTATGTACCTCTTTGGCTATCTGGTGAAAATACAGATTCCAAAGGATAATGTTTTGAAGTGCATAAAATAAAATACATAGGATTACAAAGAAGAGCAGATATATTTAAAGTTATCAAAAATCTCTGATCTAGTCCAATTCCTTAGTTTTATATATGGAGAAGTTGAGTCCCAGGGAGAACTTTTCCTGCTATCACACAGCAACACTTCTAGAGGATGACAGTTCTGAGTGCCATATTTTAGGAGGGATCTTGGCAAACTGGAATACACCTATGTGGGGGTAGATATGATGGTGAGAGGGTTGGTACCCAAGCCATGGGCAACTTAGCCTAGAAAGAGAGGGCTTTAAGGATGCATAAATTGTCCGCATATATTAGAAGCTCTTTTAAATGGAAGGAAGATTAAACTGGTATTGTTGGGCCCCAGGGGCCAGTACAGAGAGTAATGTATGAGAACTGAAGAGAGGCAGATTTGTACTTGATATAAAGGATGGGAGGGCAAGATCGAAGTGGAGGAAACCCTCCCCACAATTAGAACTGTCCAAAGGTAGAGGAATGAACTGTTTTGAAAAGTAGTGAGCTCCCCATAACTGAAGGTCTTCAACTGGACACTGAATGGCCATTTTCTAGTAATTCTGTAAAAGGAAGTCCTAATGGATAGTAGTGTTTGGACTCTGAGGTCCCTTAGTTCTGAGTCCTAATAATTTAGGTCTCCTATTTAATCCACTGCTTTTTCTAATTGTCCATTAGATTGTAAGCTTTTTGAGGTCAGAGACTGTCTTTTGACTCTTTTTATATCCCCAGTATTTAGCACAATGCCCAGTATGTAGTAGGTGCTTTATAAATACTTACTGTTTGATTGCTCTCCAAGCTTATCCTTAGTGTTTCTTCTTTTAACTGGCGAAGCTAACAGTGAGTTCTCTGCACCCACTGCCTGCCTCCTGAGTGTGGACGTGCTCAATGCTTTATTGGGGGTGGGGGAGAAAGTACAAAAAGATTTTTCTTCCCCTTAATCAAATCTCTCTGGATCAGGCTTTACAATGGGCAGCATCCTCACAAACATTCCAGGATTCTTACAAGGAACAATGAGAACTGAACTCCAGGTGACCCCAGCCTGCTAATCACTAGTTGATTACTAGCTAATCAGTGGCTTGTTCAGGACACTGAATCCCAAATCACTTTGGACTCTGCTGGGCTCTGGCCAGCAGTCACCTGGTTGGGAGCTCTGTTAATGGGCCCCACTGGTATCAGGGTCACTGGGTATAATGCAGAGAGGTCAAAGGGTTACCCTTTAAGGCTTCAAGTCTGGGGTTTTGGGCTGGGTGAGTGGAGACAGTAAGACCACTACTCTGGCCACCAAACAGAAAAAGAAGCAGGATAAAGAATCAGTCAAGGATGAGTTTACCTCTTTGTTCCCATCAAACACCAGTCAAAATAAAGATGATGCTACCCCCTAATAATCACAACTGACATTTAGTTGGGAGTTCACAAAGTGCTTTACATAAGCTATCCTTCTGAAGCTCAACAGACTAGCAACAAAAGTAGGAACTACAGGTATTATTACTGTTTTCCACATGAGGATAGAGCGGTTAGGGAATTTGACCGGGGTAACACAGTCAGGAAGTGTCAAAGGTAGAGTCTGAATCTAGGACACCCTGACCCCATTCATGGAGGTTTATCCATTACACTAAACTGCACCCAGGACAAAAAGAAAAAAGATCTCTGGGTTTGGTGTCAAGAGGGTTGGATTCAAATTTCAACTCTCATGCTTATTACCTGTGAAATAAATACATGGCAAGTGATTTAAGAGGGTTCGACTAGACAGTTTCTAAGTTCTAAATCCCATGATTCTGGGAGGTTTAGCCCTGAGCAAAAGATAACTGTCACCCAGAGAGGTGGCTAAGGCAAGAGAAGGATCTCAACAGCTTTCTTGCAGAATTGTAGGTCACCCCAGCATTAGCTGGTTTGCCTAGGTATTCAACTGAGAACTAGCCATTCCCCACAGTAAGTCCCCACCTCCTCACCCCTTGTAGAA
This sequence comes from Gymnobelideus leadbeateri, assembly GCA_011680675.1. Classification (NCBI taxonomy): domain Eukaryota; kingdom Metazoa; phylum Chordata; class Mammalia; order Diprotodontia; family Petauridae; genus Gymnobelideus; species Gymnobelideus leadbeateri. Next base: position 73,660 of record WOXC01012335.1, on the reverse strand, counting down.
AGGTACTCAGGCTTCACAATCTCAGGGCTTTCTAAGCCTGAAGGAAAGACCCAATAAAATGCTACCTTTGCCCTGGCCTTCAATTCTAGGAAGTAGTTAAATGTTTGACTATTTTCCCTAAACATTTTAAAATAATTAATCAGGTTAAATCAGTTGAGTCTTGTTTTCCAGATTTTCTTTCTTACCCCTAATCCTCTTTACCAAGAATATTCTCTTTCTCTCCGTCTGTCTCTGTCTTCCTCTTTCTTTCTCTCTCTTTTCCTCCCCACTCTCTTCTTGTATCTTTGTCTCTGTCTTTTTCTATCTGCCTTGTCCCCACCCTAGGACAGATCTGTTTCCCATATTCCATAACTTTGCTACTCTCTGTCATTACATTTCTACAAACCAATGACCTAGTCCGCAGAGATATGTACAAGTTAAGAGTAATCACTGTATGAATGAGTCCCGATCTTTCCAAAAGGTGGGGAGGGAAGGTAACAAAATGGTGGAGCACACAAGCCTTGGCCCCAATCCAGGGAAAGCTGAGATTCCATTGCAAAGGGAAATGTAATCCCAGGATCATAAGCTTTAGAATGAGAACCAATTTCAGGGAGCAGGTAGTCCAAACCTCTCATTTCACAGATGACAAAACTGAAGCCTAGAAAAGTGAGGTGACTCACCCATGGCATTAAAAACAATTTTTTCAGAAATGTTCTAGACAGCTGAAGAAGGATCATAAAATTTAGAGCTCAGAGGGACTTTAGAGATTATTGAGTCCCTCTACAGAGGAGAAAACTGAGATAATGAGAGGCAAAACAAGGCTTCTTCCAACTTGGGTTGGTAGACTTCAAGTCCAAGACTCCATGGCCAATGCTCAATCACTAACACATAAGCTCTCATTTATTTATAGTGCAATAAAATCAGAGGACTTTAAGTTGGAAGGTCTTTTAGAAGTCATACTCTTCAAGTCCCTGATTTTCTAGATGCGGAAACTGAGGCTCCAAAAATTAAGTAACTTTCTTCTCAAAACCAGTAAGTTGGCAGATCTGAGATTTTTCTTTTTTTCTTTTCTTTTTCTTTTTTTTGCTTTTTGGAGGGCAATTAGGGTTAAGTGACTTGCCCAAGGTCATACAGCTAGGTTTGTGTGTGTGTGTGTGTGTGTGTGTGTGTGTGTGTGTGGTGTTAAGTGTCTGAGGTCGGATCTGAACCTAGGTCCTCCTGACTCCAGGACCAGTGCTCTGTTCACTGCGCCACCTAGCTGCCCCCAGATCTGGGATTTTCATCTAGGTCTTCTGACTCTGATTCCAGAACTAGCAAGGTATTATCCCTTCTAAGAATATTCTTGGAGTTTTAAAGTTGAAAGGGACCTTAAAAACTATCAAATTCAACTCCTTGATTTTACAGAGAATGACTTTCACAGGGTCACTTACATAAGGGTCTGTAGTAAGATTCAAAGTCTTCCTGATTCCAAATCCAGCACTCTATCACACTACCACTAAAGAGGTTTTCAAATCATTTTTCAGGGACCCTCTTCAAGGGGTCCTCAAGGTCAATACTATTTTCATAATGATATTAAGAAATTTTAGTTTCCAATGAAGCAAATATTGATCCAACATAAATAAAAGCTATTTGGGGGATCCTCAATAATTTTAAAGAATGTTAAGGGTTCCTGAGACCAAAAAGTTTGAGAATCATTGCATTATGTCACCTAGATGCTTCTAAAATTTCCAAGGTTGGGGGTCCATGGTTTGAGAGACAGTTGGGGAATAGTGAGGACTGTCTCAGATCAAACCAGGTAAGACACTCTCCATCCTCAGTAAAATGGACTCCAGTGAAGCCAAGTCTTGGTAAGAGATTGGGGGTAAGGTTTTCTTCATGCAATATGAGATCTCAGCACTTGATAGGAAAGAAAATGGTACATTCCATTCTCTGTTGTTTATGCCAATGAAAAAAAGCAGCTCATACACATGAAGAGCCTGTAGGTCACTCCAGGTTCCACTTTAGCTAAAAGTATCACCTTTGCCCTCCCTACCCCCACTTTGTCCTGGAGTTACTACCAGGGAGCAAAATTCTGCTTTGGACCACATCTCTTTTGTCTTCTCTCTCTTCAAGCTGGAAGAAAAAAAAAAAAGGTAGTGATCAGTCTCCTTGACCATAAATGGACAGCATCTGGACAAAACAGAGGAGGTGAATCTTGGAGAAAACCCAAGAACTGAAAGTATCTAGAGTCATCTTCTATATAAATTCAGTACATGATGGTAGAACAGCATGTCCTAAAAATTTTAGTGAAGTTTTAAGTTGTTAAAGCTTAAAACCACACTAAGAATTTTGTGACATTGTGGCTACACCCAAATGTCTAGTTAAAAAAGAAAAAGGGCATCAAGTCTCCTCTTTGCTAGCTGAGTGCATAAATTTCCAAGGTCCCGTCTCACCTCTCCACCTGACAAAGACAAATTCCAGTCAAGGAGGCTCATTCCCAGCCACTTTGTGTCTATCACATGGGTATTTCTTTAATCATTCATATGGCCCCAGAGAAGGTCCAGCCCAATGATTACCAGAGTGGTAGAGTTGGGACAAAAATTATACTATCCAAATATCCAAATTCTCTTCCACTGTGTAAACCTTCATAAGGTTCCTTTATATAGCATTATAAAAGCCCATTTATTGAATCAGATATAGGATCAAAGGATCATTGGTTTAGTACAATCTCAGTCATCTTATAGATGAGGAAACCAAGGGACAGAGAAGACAAGTAACTTGCCTAGGATTTGAACCCAAATCCTTTTGGCTACAAGGCTAGTCCTTTAAAACATACTTCTATTCTGATTGATCTCTGGACAACAGAGCCGAAACTATAATCTCCTGGCTGCCAGTCTGGTGTTCTGGTTACCTCATAGCACTTTAATTCACCATAACTGAATTGAGTGTCAAACTATTCAATTCTTATTTTACTTCTGAGTATATGTATGATGTTTGGGACAGGAAAGAACAGAGCAAAAAAGGCTAAAAGGGAGATGATAGCCAAGGAGAAGAAAGCATATAAGAGCTATCAGCCAAATTGGAGAAACATGGATACAAGATGGAGACCTATAGCAGACCTGGTGCTGAGGAGAAGGAGGACTGTTGGATAGAACCATTGGGAATGCCTGGAAGACAGGGAGGGATGTAGGGAGAGGACCCAGGCCTGGGATGTTTAAGGTGAATAACAATAAATGGTTTGATTTCAAAAAAGGAGGGGATGGGGCAGGTAGGTGGCACAGTAAATAGAGCATCAGTCCTGGAGTCAGGAGGACTGAGTTCATATCTGACCTCAGACACTTGACACTTACTAGCTATGTGACCTTGGGCAAGTTACTTAACACCAATTACCTAGCCTTCTACCTGCCAAAAAACAAACAAACAAACAAACAAACAAAAAAAAATATATATATATATATACACACACAAAGGAGTCTGGGATGTGTTTGGTGAACCAGGTCCAAATGAATGACATCCTCAGGTAGGAGAAGGAGAAAGGAACAAGTATTTATGAAGTGCCTACCATGTTCCAGGCACTGTACAGATATTATCTCATTGATCCTCCCAACAACCTTAAGAGGTAAGTGCTATGATAATTCCCATTTCATTGGGGAGTTGAGTACTGAGGCAAACAGAAGTTAAGTTACTTGTCCAGAGTGAAACAGTTAATATTTAAAGAACCAGTAGTTATTATGCCTGAGACAATGTCAATGGTCTTAGAAAGACTGTGGAAAACAAGAGAGGTACAACAGGACTGAAGGAGGGCAAATGTCCACATTTTCAAAAGAGGGAAGGGAATGAAAACTGTAGGCCAGTGAGTGTGTCTTGGAATCCTGGCAAACTTCTAGAATGTAGTATTAAAAGGATGATTAGTGAACATTTAGAAGAGGAAGTGGTGACCACAGAGAGTCAGCCTGGTTTCATCAGAAACAGGTCATGCCAGAATAACCTTATTTCCTTTCTCCTTCTTGTCGCTAAACTTGTAGATAAGAAGAATGCTAGATATGGTTTAGATCTAGGTTTTCTAGATTTTAGCAAGGTATTTGACAGAGTCTTTTGTGCTATTCTTGTTAAACAGCTAGAGAGATATGAAAGCTAGAGGACAGTGCAAGGAAATGACTTTGGAGCTGATTGAATGGACACATTCAAAGAGCCGCCATTTGCAATTCAATGTCAGAAGGTCTCCATTAGTGTGTTCCAGCATCTTTGCTTGGCCCTTTACTGTTTATGGGTGTTTTCAATAAAGATATAAACATTGTGCTTATTGAGTTTTCAGATGACACAAAGCTTTGTGGGAGAGCAAATTCACTATACAATGGTGAGGTTAAAAGCAACAGGCTAGAACAGTGGGCTATGTCTACTATAATGGGATAAAGTTTAATAGAGAAAAATGTAAACTCAACTTTGGTCCAAAAAATCATTGTCACAGGAACAAGATAGGGGTGGCATGGCTAGATAATAATTCATCGTAAAAAAGTCCTAAGAGTTTTAGTGGACTGTTTATGAGGCAATAGTGTATGGTCTTAGGTTGCACTAGGGGAAGAAAAGCATTTAGGATGAGGGAGGTGATAGGGACAATCTTTCCATACATTGCCTTCATAATCCCACATCTGGAATAATTTATTCATTTTTTGGCACTACATTTTGGGAAGGATATTAAAAAAAAAAAAGAATGTGTGGAGGAGGCCAAGGGGGATGGTGAAGGCATTATATAACTGTGGTAAAGTCTTTAAGATTATGTAATATAAAAATCAATTAAAGGAATAGATTAGAGAAAACTTAAGTAACACATGATAGCTACCTTTAAGTATTTGAAGGATTATCATGTGAAAAGAAGGATTCAATTTCTTTAGCTTAATTCTAGTAGTCAAACCAGGAGGAACATGAGGAAACTATAAGAAGTCAAATTTAGGCTTGGTGTAAGGAAAAGTTTCTTATCAGGGCCATCCAAAAGTGGAATGGGCTGCCTCTGGAGATTGTGAATTTTATCTCCTTTCTTTTAGCTTTTCTTTCATATCATTTTATTTCTATGTATTTTTTTGAGGCAACTGGGGTTGACTTGCCCAGGTTCATACAGCTAGTAAGTGTCTGAAGTCTGATTTAAACTCAGGTCCTTCTGACTCCATAGTGAATACACTATCCACTACATCACCTAGCTGCCCCCTCTACATCTTTCAAGAAAGGGTCAGATGACCCTCTGATGTAGTTTATGGAGGGGATTCTTGTTCAGTTATGAGTTGGATTAGATAGCCTCTGAGATCTCTTCCAGTTCAAAAACTGTTGATTCTGTGAGTCTTGAAAAAGTTGCCCCCATTCACCACCCATACTTTCTGCTCTCTGCGCAAAGCTCTTATAATTTGGTCTCTCTGTTCCTACCACTTTATTTTTAAGTCCTCTTCCCCTTGGACCTCACTTCAGCAATGACATGGTAGGCCATCATCTATCCCTTTCATCTCTGGGGTATTTTCTTTCTTCCCTTGTCATTCCTTTTTAAATTTTTATTTTTTTCCTTCTTCACTGGTTCCTCATCCTCTTGCCTGTGAGGATGAACATTCTCCAAAGCTCTAGTTTTCACCTTCTTGATGCACTGTTCAGTCTTCCCTTTGACAAGCTTATTTATTTCCCAGGGTTCAGCACCTCTATGCAGAGAATTTCAGATCTGTAGCATCAGTTCTCACCTCTTTTCAAGACTCCTGACCCATATCACTAACTTTAGCAAGTCATCTCTCCTTAGATATCCTGTTGCCACTTGAAATTCAACAAATCCAAAATTAAGGTGATGATCTTTCCCTCTGAACACTCTCACCTTTTGATTTGACTATTAGTGACATATACATGTACTTGGCCCACTTCTTAAACAGCCCTAATCACTGAATGGGCATTGTCTCCATCTATACTTGGAACTTGGAAAGACCTTAGCTTAAAAAGGTCAAGGTCTCTCCTGCATCCTGGGCCATTTCTAGTTGTCCTGATCTATATCTGGTCACTGGACCCAGATGGTTCTGGAGGAGAAAGTGAGGCTGGTGATCCTGCAGCCCTCCCTCACTGTAATCCAGTTCACTTGCAAGTCATGGCATCATCTTCCTGATGCCATGGGCCTCTTTGAGAATAAAGGACAAACCACACCTCAAAATCTTGGCCTTTGACTCTCCACTATATTTGACCTTTCATATTCACCATTTTCCTGGCTTCACCTCCCACATTCCTCTCCTCCATTTTTCTCACCATCACCACTCTAGTTTGGTTTTGGTGAAGGGGGCCATCCTCAACCCCACCTGTCTGGTGGAGCAACATAGGTGTCAAAAACCTGAGTTCAAATGCTGTCTCAGGAATTTATTGTATGACCCCTCTCTGTGTTTTAGTTTCCTTATGGGTAAAAAGAAAATAGTTGAACTCAACGTCCTCCACGGTCCCTTTCAGATCTAGATCTTGGATCCCACGTTTCTATTATGATTGTGACAGCCTTTTAATATCCTCATTTATTCACTCTTTACTCCTCCAACCTTTACATCATGCCAAAGTAATCAGTTTATTCATATGTAAAAGAAAGTGATTGGACTCAATCAAGGGTTCTTAACTTTTATGTCATAGATGGCAGTCTAATGAAGCATATAGATCCATACATTCGTAATTGAAGGAAATTTCAATTAGACGTTAATGAAAGTACAGATATATGTTTTTGCCTTATCCAAGTTCATGAACCTCTCAAAATCTATCCATGAACCACAGGTTAAGAACCCCTGGACTAGATCATCTTGGATATCCCTCTAATCCTCATAGATCTTATGCCAAACTAAAATGCAAGGACTGTGTCTCTTCTAATATTTGAATCTTCTCCAACCCAATGTGACTGAACACATATTTATTAAGGGCCTACTATGTGCAAGGTGTCTTGTCAACCACCAAAGGGAACAGTGAAAACAAAAAAAAACAAAAAACAAAAATTCCTGCTCCCAAGGAACTTACATTCTGGTCAATGAAACAATATGTACACAAATCCACACAGGAGTGATAACTTGAAAAGCTAATGAGTCCTGACAACCAAAGGAATCAGGTAAGGTTTCCCATGTGAGGTGGCCCAGAAGCTGAGCCTTGGGGGAAGATAGAGATTTAAGCTCTCTGTGTCTCAATTTCCTCATCTATAGAATGAGATGGACTCAGTGACCTCTACAATTCCTTCTAGCTCTGCCTCTATGAACCTAGGATTCAAAGAAGCAGAAGGAAGGAGAGAGTGAATTATGCTTAGTAAACATTTGCTAGATATATTATGCATCTACTTGTAGAAGACCCTTCCTCTCTAAGCTCAGTTTTGCCACAGAACTTCTCCCTTTTCTGCTATTTCCAGAATTGTCCACATATTAGGAACCTTCTAAATGAAGAAGGCAGTGGGGCATCCCAGACCAGGCACTGGACCTAGAGGAAGAAGACAACCTTAATTCTGGCCTTGGATTTTTCCACCTGCACAGACTTGGGGCAAGTCCTTTTCCCTTGCTGATCCTCACTCTTCCTTTTCTGGAAAATGGGAATAAAAATGTCTGTACTATTTGTCATGAGGAATTGTGGAAGAAAAAGAGAAGGGAGGAAAGACAGAAGAAGAGATAGGAGGGAGAAAGGGAGAACAGGGAAGAAGGGCCTGTCCTCCCCAAAAACACAACCTCTCCCTAGAATCTTTGAGCATTACTAGAATATGCTCTTTTTGCATACCTTCCTAGCAGAAAATATCCAAATATCTTTTTTCCTCCCCCTCCCTCTCCCTCTCCAAGCTTAGAATCAGAATGCTCTTTTACCTCTTAGCCAAGGCCAGAAGAAATGTGGCCCAGAAAACAACCTTCTTTTTTCCCTCTTTGTTTCCATCTTAACAAAGGTTGTTGGAAGAAGGGTGGGGAGCACAACCCTCTCCAGGGAAAGAAGAGGCTGCTTTGTCCTCCTCTAAAAAAACCACACCTTTGCTATCTCTGACCCCTTTAGAAAAGGCAATCCCTTTAGGCCTAACTAATTTGGAGACTGCTAGGAGAAGAAAGGCACCCAGGCCAGGATGCATAGACTTTATCTGCTTGGGGAAATGGAAGCCAGAGGCTGAGCTACTAGGAGACTCCTTGGACTAAAGCAAGAGAAAGGAGAGAGTCCTGAGCTTGGCACTAGGAAGGGGAGGAAAAGGTCAAGGCAGGGACCTTCAGAAATGGCATGTTTTTCTTAGAACTGGGGCATACAATACACACAAATTTGAGATTATCTGTGACAACTATCTAAAATTAACTGTGGTTTTCAAATGAAAAACATTTAGGGAAGGATCAGATAAGGAGGGGGGCCTATTTATAATACTTGCCACAGGAAGAAATAAAGGGGGGGTTCTGTGTGAATCGAAACTGAATGTGTTCCATATATCCCCATGTAGCATATAAAATAATGTTGGAGAGCTGGAGGGTGAGCTCAGTCACTTCTTCCTGGTTATTAGTAACAGAAAGGAGGGTTCTTATCATATCCATCAGTGGTTAATGGGAGAAAATTCTGTTCCACAGAGAAATTTTCCCAGTTGCATCTGGTTCTGGGTACAGCCTGAATTTTCTGTCTCTGTCCTTCTTATGGGATTCTGCCCAGCATTTATTTAGAAGAAAATTGAAATGTTTGCCAGCCATTTCTGACTCTAAATTAATTACAGGATGATGTGACCACAAACAGATAATAAAGTCACAAATCAGAAACAGTGTCCAATCTGGCATCAGGTATGCCATACTGTAGCACTCATTACTGACTGGAAAGTTAGGCTGCTTTGAAAGAATTAAAGGAATAAAAATAAGCAAACAAACATTCCTTTCCTCCCTCTTCTCCTAAAAAAAAAAAATCTTAGAGAGGTTCAATTCATTTCAATCCAAGGAGAATTTATTAAAGTTCCTACTATGTATGAAGCACTATGCCAGGCATCCAGGATGCAAACACTTTTTTTTTCCAATCCCCATGCTCAAGGTGTTGGGGAAGATTCCTCTAACTATGCCAGTACAACCCTTCTTCTTTTTCTGTCTTTTTTTTTGGAGGGGGGAAGTGACTTGCCCAAAGTCACACAGCTAGGTGAGTTCCAAGTGTCTGAGGCCAGATTTGAACTCAGGTCCTGCTGACTCTGAGGCTAGTGCTCTATTCACTGCACTACCAAGCTGCCCCTTTAACCCTTCTTATTGTATTGCATGTACATTTTGTTTTCTCCAATATAATTTTTCATTTTTGTCTTTTTTTTTTTTAATCTCCAGTACCTAACACAATGCCTGACACAAGCTAGCACTTAGTAAATGTCTACTCCTTCACCAATTCCATGACTTTTCAAAGTGTGTATAAATCTGTTTCCATAATCTTCATGGGGTTTTCTGAACAACAGATTCACATTTTTAGAGTTCAAAAACACTAGTGAAATAGACATTTGCCTATGAAATCTATTTTCCAGATAAGGGAGACAAATCTCAGAAAAGGAAGGTCATTATCCTCTCCTCACCTAATGAGTATCTGAGTCAGGATTTGAATTCAGGATACTAAGTCAGCATTATTTTTCCAACTCCTTACTTCTTCTCTTATGGGAAGGATTGACATGGAAGACAGTTGGCCAGGAAGTGGCTGGCCTTAAATCTTATAGTAGAAAGTGTGTTAGATTCAGAATCAGAGGACCTAGGTTCAAAGCCTGTATAACCTCTGACAAATGGTTTAATCCCTATAGACTTTGGTTTCCTCCTCAACAAAACAAGGGAATTGAACTGTATGACTATAAATATCCCTTTCAGCACAAAAATTCTGTGACTCTCTGTGAAAGGCAGACAAAATATCCATTCCACATATTTGCCCATGTTGTTTATCAGTGCCTTTCAGAGAACAGTCAGTTGAGTTTTGACCTTCATGATATTCTTAGAGGAAGGATAGTGACAAATTGTAGCAGGTCAAGAAGAAAACCAGGATAGTAAGACTGGAGACTGCAATACATAAAGACAAATAGGAAGGAGTTGGAGATTTCTAGACCTGGAAAAAGACTTAACGAGTTTTGTAAAAATGGGAATGTTCAATTAAATGATTTCTAAGGTCCTATGACTCCATACAGGGGTGTCCTAAATCCTGCTTGAACCAGTTGAAGCTGATTATTAAATTTTTGGTGTGACCATTTATACCTCAGAAAGCAGCAAATGGCTACAGAACAGGGCTTGATTTATCATTTTGCTGATTTTGACTTAAGAAAGAGATGGAGGGAATGTTAATGATGAAGATTAAACTTAAAACTGTGTTAAACATACATTATTCCCGCCCCCCCCCCAAGAGCTGGATGTTAAACATTTGTCAACATACTCCCTGATTTTAAGTCTTGAAATTCTTGGTTTCCTGCAGTTGTGTTAGGTCCCAAATTGCTTCTCCTGAATGTTCTTTGTTTACTAGGAGACAGTGTTAAAGATAAGGGAGATCAAGCACCACCTTCTATGTGAAGCCTTAACTGTTCCTTCCAACTTCAGTATCCTCCCTCCCCAGATTACTCTGTATGTATGCTTGTGTATACACACATGCATATATATATATATATATATATATGTATATATATGCATATATATGTATACACACACACACACATATGTATTCTTGCTGTTGTTGTTCAGTTGTTTTCAGTGTCTGACTCTTCATGACCCTTTGGGGTTTTCTTGGCAAAGACACCAGAGTGGTTTGCCAATTCCTTTTCCAGCTCATTTTACAGATGTGGAAATCAAGGCAAACAGGGTTAAGTGACTTACCCAGGGTCACACAGCTAGTAAGTGTTTGAGGCTGGATTTGAACTTAGGAAGATGAGTCTTCCTGACTCCAGGCCCAGCACTCTATCCACTGCACTACCTGCCTGATATATGTGTATGTATGTATTTGTATACATATATGTATATCTGTATACATACCTGTATATATTTTAGTTATATTTATATGTGTATACATTGTCTCTTCAGTTAGAATGTAAGTTTCTTGAGGACAGGAACTATTTTACTTTTGGCTTTCTATCGCTCATACCTTGCACAGTGCCTAGAATACAGTAGGTACTTAATAAATACTTGCTTGATTAGTTCCAATATGCAGACAAGTCACATAGAATTTGTATGAAAGGAAAACTGAATGTGTCAGAGCCAGATGAACCCATGAGAGACAATAGCTAAATTTTCAATGTAAGCATTGCCACCTTAGAAATGACCAAAAGCCACAATTCAGGGCCTGATTTATTGAATTGTTTTTGTCTAGATTCAAAGTGATGGAGAAAATGTTAATGATTCAGATTACGCTTAAAAACATATCTTACATTTTCAGAGAGTTGGTTGTTAAACACTCACCAAACCCTGTGCACCCCTGTCTCTTCACCTTTGTCACCTTAACAATGGGTTGCTAGTGACCATACCATCAGTTCATTTGTGGTGACTGTTTCCCCTCTCAGAGACAGCCAGAAGGAACAAATTTTCCATGCTTTTCACCAGCTGGGTCTAAAAGTATAGAAGCCCTTTGAATTCTGTGAGTCCTGCTCCTTCATCATCAGGAAAAGACTTGCCCACAGCCACAAAGCCAATAAGGAAAAAAAAAGGCAGAGTTTGAATCCAGGTATCTGAACTCCAAAGGCAGGATTCTCACAACTCCTGGGAGAAGCGGTATTTTGGAAAGAGTTTGTATGTTAGAGGACAGAGCTAGGGGAGTAGCTGCTCTCTTTGATTCAAAGTATTTTTGCATCAGGGGAGTTGTCCAGACCAAGGTCTGTCTTAGGGTCACATTCTCCCACTGCCTTATCTTTAACAGTCTCTGTATCCTAGTAGACAAACAACATTCAAGGGAAGCTATCTGGGGCCTAACACAGTTCAGGGTACTTGGCTTTTAATTCTTCTGTCCCACTGTCTTCATGTCAGTTTGTGGTGATTTCAGAGTTCTTTTTCATTCTTTGGGCACTAAGACAGGTCAGCAAGGAATGAATGACCCTAAGATAGCAAAAAGAACCCACAATTCTTCAGTGATCATAGATTGATTCCACAAACCATAAATCCATCAGAATCACTGGCAACACATTGTACATTAGCAATATAATAGTTCTTTTTACTGTGCCAGATTCAGAGAACCTGGGCTGCTAATTCCTTTGAAAGCAACCTTGGGCATGTTATTCAACCTCTTTTGAACCTTAGCTTCTGAATATGTAAAATGAGGGTCCCCAATTCACCAAATGAGAATCACAGAATCTCAGAGTAGTCTTTGACCCTAGACTCCATCCAGTCTTCCAGGTTATGCCTAAATAAGTTCTCTGGCTAAAGCATCTATGATGATGGTCATTGGACCTCCACTTAGAAAACCCCAGTGAAAGAGAACCTTCCAGTTACTGAGATGGCCTATTCTACTTTGGGACTGTTCTAATAGTTTAGGGCATTGTTTTTTTTCCTCACATCAAGTTAAAATCTGTAACTTCTACCATTCTCCTTGAAGTCCAAGCCTAATCACTCTTGTGTCATCTTCCGCATCCTGTTGCCCCCTTCCCCAATTTTCTCTTCTCTGGGGTCAATGTGCCCAGCTCTTACAACTGATCTTCTTATGGCATGGTTTCCATACCCCTCAGCATCCTGGTCATAGGATCATAAAATTTAGAACTGTATCTAGTGGAAGAAACCCCTGAAATCACAAATGCATAGATTCATAGAATTTAGAATTGGAAGGGGCTTCAGTGGCCATCTGACACAATGCATACTTGAAAGCAACCCCCACTATAACATCCTTGATAAATGGTCAGTCCTTCAAGCCTCTGCTTAAAGAACTCCATTGAAGGTCAGTCCATTCCATTTTTAGACAGATCTAATACCAAAGACCTTTTTCCTAATATCAACTAAATTTGTTCAGATGTATTTTCTATTCATTGTTCCTGGTTCTGCCAACAAAGTTGAACTCTTTTCCTATCCTAGCACTTCAAATACCTGAAGATGGCCATCAAGTACCACCTGAATGTTCTCTTCTCTAGGAATGTTTACATTCCTAGTTCTTTTGACCAATTCTCATCCAGGTTCATCTCATTTAAAGATCACCTAGATGCAATTCTTCTGTCTAGGGTCCCTTTCACATCTAAATTCTATCATCCTTTGGACAGAAATACTGATTGTTGCATTGCTTTGTTTTTAATCTTTCAGCCTGAAAGCAAATTTCCTGTACACTTAGCAAGTATTAATGGAAACCAAACAGTACTTTGAGAAGCCAAGGTCTGCATGCCCCCAAGACAAGTGCCCACGTGTTGAAAAAAATAAAAACACCAACAAAAATGCCTTTTAAAATATCACAGCAACAACAACAAAAAATGGCCAATGTTAATTTGAAGAGTCAGACATACTTCTTAAGGTTGAAAAGGGGTGAGCCTGCCTTTCACAAGACTCTAGCTTGGGGCTATATTTGCAAAAGTCTAATCATTTCCCTGGCAAGGTTTTGTTTATCCAGCCATTGGAAAAAAAAATGGTAAAGCCACTCTTACTTTCAGGCCCCCGCAGAGCTGTTTTTCCAGCTGTTTAGTCTAATGAGGATACCCAAGGACCAAGTTTGGAGATATTTTCCTTTGCATAGGAGGAAAGTTCTTTCCCGCAAACTCCTTCTCCAACTTCGCTCCATGCCGTTCTGCATACAGAGTAGTCTATTTATATGGCTTTATCACGCACCTGTTTGGATATGGGCTGTTTTCTGGTATTTAAACATACTATTTCTTGCCAATTGCTTTATCTGCACAGTTCCATGCTTTTGCCGCAAATGTTTCTTATTAACCCAGAAAGAAACATGAATTGCTCCCTGAACATTATTAGCGAGGACCAAAATAACTTAATTGTTAGTTACTTCTAACATGTTATCACAGAAGAACTATATTCTAGAAATTCTTTCAAAATACTGCAGAGAAGATTTCAGTCCACTGAAAAATGAATAACATATCCTTTAAGCTGTTGCTTTTCTGTGGGAATTTTTTTAATGGAAGAAACAAAAAGGAAACAATTTTTAAAAACAGTTTCAAGTATTTAGAAAAGGTTGAGCTGGTCTGCTCTGTGGAACGAAGGGATGTTCTTTTCCCTACACTGTGATGGATGGTATTAGTGACTGAAACTCAAACACCTTGGAAAATTGTGTCTACGGAGCAAGCAAGCCACCTCTTACTGGATCCATATTCCAAGCCCTTTCATCTTGCTAGGCCCTGCCTAAGTTTGTGCTCTGCTAGGCTAGGTTCTAAGAACCCAAGGGTCACCTCTGTGCAAAGAGGAGCATGTGTGCCTTGTGTCCACCCAGCCCAGGCTCTGAGAACCCAAGGGTCCAGGGTCATACAACTAGTAAATATCTAAAGTGTAGTCACATTTGAACTCGTATCTTCCTGCTTCCAGGCCCAATGCTCCATCCACTTCAGCATCTATGCAGTTATTAGTACCCATATAGATGAAATCACAGATCTTTCAACATATATATATATAATATATTTGTTTCTATAATTTGTTCATTCATTTGCTTGTTCATTAGTTCATTCAAATATATTTTTATACAATGCAAGATTTTGTGCTAGTGACTAGAGGAATTCAAAATAAATAAGATGGAAGGGAGCCTTAGGTAAATAGCAATCAGTATCACACTAGTATAAAAGAGTGAATGTATAGATATCATAAAAGAGGGATACACATAGTATTATGGGAGTTCAGAAAAGGGAGATAGAACTTTTTGGGGAAGGATCAGAGAAACTTTCATAGACATGGTGACATTCCCAGGGGTCTACTCATCATGCCCCAGTACAGATGCACTCCGTTCCCAATCCTACTTTATAGTATCCCTTTATGTGTTGTCTTCTCCCATTAAAATGTAACCTGGGAATTGCTTAGCAATAAAGCAAAAAAGCTCACCTTATCAGAGCATGGAGAGAAAAGGGTGGATTCTAGAAGGTGAGATTGGAGAGGAAGATTGAGAACAAATTGTAGAGAGTTTTAGACTCCGTGGTAAAGAGTTTGGCCTTCACTGGATGAACAATGTGCTACAGTAGATGGAGAGAACCAGGAAAATCTCTCCTAAAGTCTTGCTTCTGACACACACAAACTATATGTCTCTGGACAAGTCACTTGGTTCCCCAGTGCCCTTTAAGATTATATGCTGATCTGGCTAAGTGGTGCAATGAACAGAACACCGGCCCTGGAATCAGGAGGACTTGAGTTCAAATCTAGCTTCAGACACTTAACACAAAAACTAGCCGTGTGACCTTGGGCAAGGCAATTAACCCTAATTGCCCTCCAAAAAGCAAAAAATAAATAAATAAAAGTGAATCTCATTCAGAAAAAAAAAAAAAAGATTAGATGCTGATCCCAATTGGTGGAGGGAAATCTCCACACCAGGAGTTCCATATGCCTCTCCCCTCTATAAAAGGGGGTAATCCCTGGAACTTTGGTGGAGATGGGGTGATATAGTCAATCAGTACTTTAGGAAAATTCATCAAGAATTAGATGAATTAGATTCTATGCTCCTTAAGGGCAAGGACTGTCTTTTGCCTCTTTTTGTATCCCCAGTGCTTAGCACAGAGCCTGAAACATAATAGGTGCTTAATAAATGTTTGTTGATTGATTGATCTTGCTGAATATAAAGGATCAATTAGAGGGAGTAGAAATTGGAAGTGAAGACCTACAATAAGACTCTTACAATAGTCTAGATGAGAGGTCATGAGGGTGAATCAGGGTGCTGGAAAAGAAAGGATATATATGACAGATCGTAAGGTAGTAGAATGGATAGAATCTACACACTGATTCCATGCAGAGGAAGGGAGACAGAAGAGCAAAAAATAACAATAAGAGCCTGGGTGTTTAAAGGTGTGAGATCTACCAAATTAGGGAAATGGGCACAAGAGGAAGGTTTGAAGGAAAAGGTTACATGTTCAAGTCAAATTCAATTTTGGACGAGTTGGACTAAAGCTCTCAGTACAATGCCTGGCAAATACCAGGTGTTTAATAAATGCTTGTTCCCTTCCCTAAGGGCACATCAAGGCAAAGAAATCTTGTAGACAGTTGGAAATATGCAATGGTAAGAATTTGAAACTAGAAGTGTAGATTTAGACATCTCTTTGGAGAATATTATAACTAAAACTATGGGAATGAATGATATCACTAAGGAAATGAATGTAAAGACAGAAGAGATGAGGCCAAGAACAGAGCTGAAAGTGAGAGGAGATAGAAAAGAGAGAACAGCCAGAGATATGAGAGCAGAGCCAGGAGAGAAAGCTATGTGCAAACTAATGAAGAGGAATAGCCTAATCATGAATGAGATTCAAGGGTCTCCTCTCTCTGGGTTCTTATTTTTCCCTTGAAGTTGAATATTTGCAGAAATCAGTAAAGAGTAGAGGATAGAGAGCCAGTCTCTAACTCAGAATGACCTTGGTATGGTCTCTTCCTCTGACACATATGGATTTTGTAACAATAAGACTATGAGTTCTAAATTACTAGCTGATCCCTATACTGGGAGAGGGAGTTTTCTTATGAAATCGCCGGTACAGATTTCCCCCCAAAACCGAGCAAAACTACCCTAGAATATGAGGTTGAAACAGCTTCTTGAAAAACAAAACCCAGAGTGAGTAAAAGATGGATCTCTCTAGCTGAATCAGTCTTGGTTTAACGTCAATAGGTTGTTTGTTTCTTCTCCTTTGGAAATCCCATGGCCCTTGAACCCCTCTTGCCAGTTGTTTTCTAGGTCCAGATGAATTTTTCCCACATCTTCTATGTCTGCATGGCCTAGGACAAAGTAGGGTTTGGGTAATGGCTGTCTGGCTCCTCAGACTGGTTCCTGGGGACCTTCTGCTACGATGACCCTCTTTTCAACCTTGTCCATGTGATACATGAGAGCAATTTCTGTTTTTCTAGGTAAGTATATGAAACCCCAGAAGCAGAAGAAATTACTTCCCCAAAGGAACATTCCAATCAAGTAAGCATTTATTAAGTACCCATGGCATGTATTATGTTATTAGACACTGGGGATACCAAGACAGCTCCTTTCCCTCAAGAAGTTTTCTTTGATGGGGAAGCATCACAGAAGCAAATAAATCTGCATATGAACTTTTCAGCAGCTAAGATAGAGCATTAACAACTTAGGAAGTCAGGAAAAGACTTCCCAGGGACCTGACACATAGCTTCCTCCTCTTTCCCCCTTGTCTACAGCTACCTGAAGAAAAACAAAGGGACCCAGAATTATGAGCAAATCAATGATGATCCAGATGCCCAGAATATAGATTATTGTTTCAAATACTTGCCCCCATCCCATCCCCATTATAATCATTGTTAACCTGTGGAATTTGAGCCCTTAAAAAAGAGTTTGAAGAATGATAAAGAGGAATGAACATTGAGTCATACTCACTCTGGTGTCAGAGCACCCAAATTTATATCCTGCCTATGATGACTACTATCTGTGTGACCTCGGGAAAATCCCCTAAACCCCCGGGCCTCTGTGTCCTCATCTCTAAAATGAGGGCTTTGGACTAGATGGCCTCTGAAATCCCTTCCAGCATTAGACCTGTGACCTTGTGATGATGACCAAAGACAACAATGAACCATGTGTAACTGGGATTGTTGGGAAAACCGGAGAAGATGCCTGTTCTGGGTGCGGGTTAGAGTTGATGCTTCAGCAGAAAAAACACTAGATTTGAAGCCAGGAAAATTGGGTGCAAATCTTGGTGCCATGTTAAATTGCTGGGGTTTAGTTTCCTTCTCTATAAAATGAAGGAGTTGGGATGAAGGATCTCTGAGGGCCCTTCTAGCTTTCAATCTATAATCTTTCATTCTGTGACCACACTGGTCCCCTCTATCTCTGAGATTCTCAGATTTTTTTTTTTTTGAGGGCAATTGGGGTTAAGTGACTTGCCCAAGGCCACACGGCTAGGTTTTTGTTTGTGTGTACATTAAGTGTCTGAGGCCAGAACCGAACTCAGGTCCTTCTGACTCCAGGGCCGACTCTCTACTCACTGCGCCACCTAGACGCCCCATGATTCTCAGATTTTATGACTTTATTGCTATAAGAATAACAAAAGCCGGGGTGAAAAGATGAATGGAAAAAAATATTCATTAAGCACCTATCATATGCCAGGCACTGTTAAAAAGAGTACCAGAGAAGGGGCGGCTAGGTGGTGCAGTGAGTAGAGCACTGGCCCTGGAGTCAGGAGGACCTGAATTCAAATCCAGCCTCAGACACTTAACACAAAAACTAGCCATGTGACCTTGGGCAAGTCACTTAACCCCAATTGTCCTGCCTTCACCCTCCAAAAAGAAAAAGAAAAAAAGATTTCTTAAACTAGTATGTCAAGGCCTTTGGGGGCAGCTAGGTGGTGCAGTGAATGGAGCACTAGCCCTGGAGTAAAAAATAAAAATAAATAAAAACAATACCAAGGGTACAAATACAAGCAAGCAAAGGAGTCCCTGGCCCCAAGGACTTTACGTTCTCATAGGGGAAAAGGACACTGCAGTAGGGTAGTGAGATCCAGGGAAATGGGAGGGAATGGTGATAGTAGTCAACTGGCATTTGATTGACCTATCCTTGCTAGGCATGATAGTGATGATTCAGTTGCTATTCTCAGAGTTAGGATTGTGTCATGGTGGCTCTGGGTCTGGGCAAGATAAGGACTGGGGTCCTAGGCCAGGGTGTGCTGGTAAATAGTTAACAATAGAGGGGGTGGGACAGAAGGACAGCT
The DNA here is from genome assembly GCA_011680675.1 of Gymnobelideus leadbeateri. Taxonomy (NCBI): domain Eukaryota; kingdom Metazoa; phylum Chordata; class Mammalia; order Diprotodontia; family Petauridae; genus Gymnobelideus; species Gymnobelideus leadbeateri. The sequence continues at coordinate 54,975 of WOXC01012335.1, read as the reverse complement.
AGGTGGCACAGTGGATAGAGCACCAGCTCTGGAGTCTGGAGGTCCTAAGTTCAAATCCAGTCTCACTTTCTAGCTGTGTAACCTCGGGTAAGTCACTTAACCCCAAATGTCTACAAAAACTGAAACCAACCAAACAACAACAACAACAAAACAGTGGGGATGGGGGAAGAACCATGACACACTTTTAAACTCAATCTATATTAACATTTTTTCCCATTACTTTCTTTGGTCTAGACAATCAATAAAGCAAAAAGTGTGGCTTGATTTGTAGCATTTGCTGATCACCCTGAAAACTTAACAATCAATTCTCACAAGCCATTAGCATGGCTCTAGCCTGGTCCTAGGGGTGGGAATCCAGAATCTGCATGAGAGACTGAGACTAAAGGGCATGCAGGCAGCATGACCTAGAGAGGGTCAAGAAGTAGCTTCACAGCCTGAGTCCAGGCACCATAAGGTGAATTTTAAGGTCTAAGGTTGAGCATGTAGACAAGAATACAGGTCAAGAGGTTTTTCATCTAACTTTGGGTCCCTTCTCATTTATTCATTCAACAAATATTTATTAGATAACACAATGGCTTTTAAGTTTTGGAAGAGGGCTTGGGGAGAGGTTAGGGGATTATGGAGAGAGCCAAGGGGTGGGGGCCCCTCAGTCTTCCTAGGCCTGTTTGAGCCTCTGGGCAGCTCTCACCAGAATTCCCATGGTTCTGCTTTTCTGCTCTGACTGGGGCACCACAGATCATAGTCCAGAGTCTTGGGTTAAAGTATTCAGGGTCTTAGCTGCCCCACACCCTACCAAGGGACCAAGCAGCTTCTGCCCTGCTGGGACACTTCTGTCTAGGGGACACTGTGACACTGTGACAGCTTTCTCTGGTTTACCAGAGTGCTGCAGAATGACTCACGTTTTGTCTTGGCACACATTTCTCAGCACAGAATGGAATTTTCTGAGTCCGCCTCAGTGAAGGAGTTAATTTCCCCAACACAGGGCTTCAACATCATTTTGCAAAAGATGCTTCCTTCACTCTGCCTAAGTCCTTTCATCTGCTGCCAGGGTACACTCACTCTCTCTCTGAGCTCCTGCTCATTTAACATTTCTCACAAGAGCCCCTACCCAGGAACCAAGTGTAATGAGGTCAAGTATCCAGTTACTGTTTCCAAACAGCTGGATTCACAAGGCACGTGTTCAGCCATGGAGAAGGGGAGGATACTGGGCAGTTATCACTGGCACAAACCCGGTGGCCCATGTAGTCACCTCGGCCATGACCTTTCTCTGTCCTCCATGCTCCACTCTATCTAGAAGCTCTGACTAAATCTCCCTTTGGCTCACAGCAAAGAAAGACTGGGCTAGATTGTTCCCCTAAAGAACGAGAAGGGGTTCTCTCTTCAGAAGGGAGGAGGTTTCTAGGGAATGGTGAGAGGAGGGCCAGACATGGCAGGGTGGAGATAGATGCCAGCAGTTAATTTCTGTTGGGACTCCCCCCTAGAAATGTATAGATTTGTCTCTTCAATTAAATCAACCTACTGTGGTTTATTTAACCAGGTTTTGTTATACTTTTGTTTAATAAAACCACCTACTATATGCAGAGTATTTTGCTTAAAGATGGAGGGAGATATAAAATTTCAGACTAGATGAGGCCTTTGCCCTCATGGAGCTCAAAGTCTGACCTTACAACCTCTGGATCAGTGCCCAAATGTCTTCTGGGGCAAGACAAGCAAGGACTGCTGTGCATTTACGTGCTCTCTCTCCCTGTCTATTTTCACCCACATTCCAAAACAAAAAGGACGTTCAGTGGGAGTTCACTTCACATACATGCTCTATGTAGCATGCAAATTTGGCTCCTCTGCTAAGAAAACATAAGGATATGAGAACTGTCACAACAGGAAAGACTAAGGGTCCTTTTGGGCCAGGGGCTCTGTTTCTAATGGAGGCCTTGGGGTATGGTTTTGTGGAAGGACAGAAAATGAGCTTCAGTGCATGAGGTGAGGGGTGGAAAAAAGCATCCTTTTATTTTTTTTAAATCATTTTTCAAGTAACAAGTTAGAGAATGCCCAGTGAATATGCCCATCAGACTTAACTGATGAAACAAAACTAAGTGAAATTATATATATATATATATATATATATATATAATGGACTCCTTTGACAATATGGTAAAGCCTATGCATCTCTTAAATGCATAAAATGAAATATATAGAATTATTAAAGAAACTAATTAGAATGAAATATAGTTATCAATATTTTTTTTAAGTTCATATACCCCAGGGTAAGAATTTCTCAGTTTAAATGATGGGGTTGAATTGAATAGGATGAAGTTTAATAGAAGTTGAGCCAAGTCCTACTTTGGGATTCAGTTACCCAGAGTTTAAAAGGTAGAGGCAGTGGGGGAATGAAGTCCCAGAGGTTCATACAAGAAGGATTCAAAGGTTTGAATAGAATACAAGTTCAATATCAGCCAACATATTGCAACCCCAAAAGCAAATATTTATATATAACCTCAATATAATATAATATAATATAATATAATATAATATAATATAATATAATATAATATAATATAATATAATATAATATAATATAATATAATATAATATATAATCCCAAAAGTGAATATATGAGATGGCTAGGTGGCACAGTGAATAGAGCACCTGCCCTGGAGGCAGGAGGACCTGAGTTCAAATCCAGCTTCAGACACTTAATACAAAAAGTAGCTTGTGACCTTGGGCAAGTCACTTAACCCCATATTTCCCTCCAAAAAAAAAGGCAAAAAAAGTGAATATACATAATATATTAATTTTCATTAGTATATTAGTATGGATACTACATTCTGGAAGAGGCTATAGCTTTGCTTTGTTTTGGGCAGACGACATCTGGAGTCCTGTACTCAAGTCCCTGACAGTCATGATTTAAGGATTGACATAGTCTTAATGCCATTTATAAACTCCGAGGGTTCTTATCCCAACTCTCACATGCACTGAGAGGTCAGGTCATCAGTGTAGTTACTAAATCCCCTTAGATCTCCAGGCATTGGCCTGATTGGTTGGAAGGGAGTATTTTCTAATGTTATAGTTAATGAGTCCCTACCACTACACTTCCTTCCATGATTACATGTGGATTGTCAATCAGTCTGCAAGGCCTATTAGCTTTAGAAAGATAATTTCCTAAGCATTCACACTAAGGTAACATAGTAAGAATAGAGAAAACATCCCCTAACAAAAATCTGTGACAAGTGTACAAAGAACACAGGGGAAAGTGAGTTCAAGCTTAGAAAGCAAGTTTAATCAAACAAGATAACATATGTACAATACTTTGAAAACCTTAAGGCAATATGTAAATAGTAGATATTGTGATTACTGTTACTATCAAGTCAAAAGGGGTAACTTACAGGTTGTAGTTGTTGGAAGTCTTTCTCTCCCCTTCATAGGGTGCTTAATCCCCATTGCTTCTTTGCTGGGATCCTTATGGAGTCATGAATCTGTGCCCAGCTTGTCCTTCCTTCCCAATTAGACAGTACTTTTAGCTATTCCAGGGAGGATGCTAGGATGCTAATGGTAAGATGGGAAGTCTTCTGGAACTTCTGAGGTTCAAAAGGAAGCTAAACAAAAGTTTAGCCAAGGAAGGTGAGAAAGAGCTCAAGACCAAAGCCCAAGGAATTCTCCTCCTTCTCCTACCCCATCTCCCAGGCAATTCCTTCCTTCTCAAAGGCTTTTCTCACTACCAGATGAATGCATCTCTCTCAAACTTGCCTGACTTATTAACTATGATAATCCTAATACAACCTAGCATTTAGATAATGCTTTAAGGTCTGAAAAGTACCATACATATGTTTTCTCACTTGATAACGCATTGATTGACATTCTATAGATGACTCCTAGGGCCTGACCAAGTTTCTTCAATCGGTCCTGAACACTCTTCTCCTGCAATGTCAGTTTGCCCAGTGGAGCATCAGAAACATCTAAATTGTTCAAGCATTTTTCACACTTAGTTGGAATGCCTCTGATTGTGTTGATTCAATTGAGACTCATTCTCTCCTGATAAAGGTACTGGAGTGAAGCAGTTTGCCTTTTGCTTCAGGCAAAATGGAAGTAACTTAATTGATTTAGCCAACTGAACCCTCCTCCTTACATCTACAAATGTAAAGTCTTGGGTTTAGGTTCAAAAATTCAACTTCACAAGTAGGGGGGAAATAAGCTAGGGAATCTTGTATGTGAAAAAGATCCGGGTTTTTTCATTACCTCATTATGATTCAATAATGTGATATGTTAACCATAAGAGCCAACATAATATTGGGGGGCAGAAAGGAGGACAGTTGTAGGGAGGAATTAGCAGCTGAGGGCTAGGACTTAACTCTTAATCCTGCTTCCAAGTCATTTTTCAGAAAGTCTACAATTTTTTGCCATGCCCTAGTATTGTGGGCATTTGTATGGTCTGCCAGGTGGAAGAATCATCCTTCCCTTCCTATCAACAGATATCAGAATGGCAAGAGGGAGAGGCAAGGGAGGAACGTTGTCCCTCCCATGAGCTTGAACAGAACTACTCCAGCAGCCTTCTATGCATGGAGCCATAGAGGGCAGAGCCCTGAGCAAGGGAGTGTGCAGAGCACATCTTAAGATACACACACACACACACACACACACACACACACACACACACACCCCTGTGACTCAGCTCTTGGCTACCCTCAGCTTTGTCTTGCACTCAGGATTACAGGGCTGGAGGAACTGCCATCCCATATACACCTTTTCTACTTCATTAACAGAAGACATCATTTGGATAAAATTAAGATTACTTATCTGGCATTCAATTCCCTCCACAATCTGGCTTCAAGCCACCTTTCCAATATTATGTTTCATGCACTCTTGGTTTGTCTGAAAGTTCCCCAATCTCCTCCTCCTCTCTCCCATCACCATTTATTTATGCAGGCTATCCAATATGCTTGGAACCTACCCTTTCCTTACCTTTTGAAATTCTCTACTTCCTTTAATGCTCACTTCAGGCAGTGTGGTATAGTGGAAAGAGCATGGGCTCTTTCAAACAACAGATCCTGACTTTGGTTCTTACTACCTCTTTGGCCTAGAGCGAGGCTTTCTGCTGGAGGCAGCTGAATAATGCAAAGTATAGAGCACTGGGCCTGTAGTCAGAAAGACTGAGTTCAAATTCAGTCTCAAACACTTACCGCCTGTGTGATCCTGGGCAATCACTGTTTACCTCAGTTTCTTCAATTGTAAAAATAATAGCATTTAAGATCAAATCAAGATAATATTTGTCAAGTATCTGGCATATAGTAGACACTTATAAGTGCTTGTTTCCTTCCTTCCTGAGCTTCAATTTCCTCAACCAAAAAATGATAATTGAGGCCTTTTTAGATCAAAACAAAACAAAAAATAATAACAAGCTTGACTGTGATCCAATGATCAACCCTTAGTTGGATTAGATGGCTTCTGAGGTCCCTTCCATATCTGAATCTATGATCTTATTCTCTAAGAAACTTGGCCTGATCCCCGCCAGCTCAAAGTAAACTTTTCATTGTTGCTAAAACACTGTCAGAATCTCTCTTTTGCTCCATGATCATTCCCCAGTTTAGTTGTTTCATCAGTCACATCCGACTCTTTGTGACCCCATCTGGGGATTTTCCTGGCAAAGATCCTGGAAGGGTTTGCCATTTCCTTCTCCAGTTCATTTGACAGATGAGGAAACTGAGGCAAATAGGGTGAAGTCTACAGTCATATAGCTAGTAAGTGTCTGAGGCCAGATTTGAATTCATGAAGATGAGTCTTCCTAATATTAGGCCTGGTGCTCCACTGACTGTGCCACCTAGCTGTCCTGACCATTCCCTAGCTTCTATTATACTGGAAAATCATTCATGGTCCTCTCGACTCTTCTAGTGCCTTCCCTCTGAGAATAACTCCAATTACCCTGTAAATATCTTGTCTGCTCAGTTATTTACATGTTGTTTCTTCCCCTTTGCCTCCCCCACCCCCTTAGACTGTGAGCTATTTTTGCTTTTCTTTGTATTTCCAGTGCTTGGTACAATGCTTAGCATATGGTAGACTTAACTTACAACTCTTTGATGTACTTATTAGATCCATAGTAGTAGAATGTAATCTCTTTGTAGGCAGGAACAGTATCATTTTCCATCTTGTCACCCCTAGTGCTATGCACAGGGCATTGAACAAGCAGTTGTTGTTTGTCTTAGACCAAAGGGTATAAATGGTGTTCCTTTGATGAGAGGATCTTTGTCTTCATAGACCTCTTTGCCCCACTCACTAAATCTTTCAGAGGTGGGGAACCTGCAGCCTCGAGGACACATTTGTTCTGTGAAGTTTGGATTCAGCCAAAGGGCCACACTTGAGGACCTAAAGGGCCACATGTGCCTTCAGGGCTGCAGATTCCCCATCCCTTAACCAGATACTGGGGTAAATCTCTGGTTGTTCTTGAGGACTCAGATCCCAAGCTAAACTTAACAAGGTGCCCCCACAGTCTTAGTGAAATGGCTAATAAATTTTAATTTGTCAAATAAATTTAAATTAAACTTTAGAAGACTTTCATGATACTCTGACAAGTGCTAGCTATTTTTCAGTTCAGTCATCTGGAAGACACATTGGATTTGGTATCAAGTAGGAGGGGTGCTGCCCTCTGAGAGAGTGACTCTTACCAGGAGGGCCTTCTCACAACACTTGGACCCCATAGAGTCACCAGGAACATCCAGCCACAACTCTTCCCTTCCTACCACCCCTCAAAACCAGTTAGGTACTTGAGTGGGCCCTTCAAGGCCATCCCTTAGTTCAAACTGAATTTGGCAACTCAACTGTTCTGCTCACCAATGGCATTAATTTTCAATCTGTGTTCCTAAGAACCTCTAACAGGTCTCTGAACAAAGTAAACACTATCCTAGGCTTGTACTCTTACCACAATAAGCACATAGAGTGACTTAGAAATTCAAGAAATTTAGAGTCCCTCTGGCAGAGATGAAAGAGATTATTTCATGCAATGCCTTCATTTAAAAGAGGAGAAAATGGAGACCCAGAGAATGTAAGAAATCATAAATAATGTGTCAGATCCACAATATGTACCCAGTTATCTTGATTCTAAATACTCAGATACTGAGTCGCAATAATAACAATAACAACAAATATTTCAACAGAATTTTAACATTTACAAAGTGCTCTAACCATGATCTTATTTGATCTTCACAGCAATATAATGAGGTAGATGCTATTACTATCCCCATTTTTCAGATAAGGTCATTGAGACTACAAGAACTTAGATTGACTTGCCCAGGGTCACAAACACACATCTGTAAGTGTCTGAGGCAGGATATGAATTCAAGTCTAGTCCCACAGACTCTCCACAGTGTTACCTAGCTTTTTCAGACATGGGTAAAGAATCTCAATTTTAAAGTCAAAAGGGACCTTATAGGTAATGGTGCATGTAAGGAACGTGAGTCCCAACAAGGCTAAGTCACTTTGTCCAAGGTCATCTAAGTTTAGTCAGTCAGTCCACATGCATTTATTAAATTTTTTCTATGTGCCAAGGACTGTGCTAAGTTCTGGGGAATAAGAAGAAAGGCAAAAATCAGCCCCTGACTTCAAGGACCTAATGGCAGAGACACCATTAAATAACCAGGTAAACACAAGTAGTGAGTGATAGAGATGAGTTTTGAATGGGTTTCCCTAAGTGAAAATCTAGAGTCCTATCCCTGGCCCTGTACCACTATGAAATATGAAATGGAATTGCTTGGAACAACCAAGACAGCTTACAGTTGAAGATATATAGCAGTAGATAGACCAGAACTGACCCCCAAGCTATCCATTTTGATCATCTTTCTCTAAAAACTTGCCAATCAAAACATTCTCCTCCAGCTCTCAGATTCTATAATTCTAGGGCAATGTACTCAGATTTGATTCATTAAATATGTATTTGGTCCAGCAGCCTGAATTTCAGAACAAAACACATTAAATCCTTTGAGAGAGAGGTGGCAGAGCAGAAAGACATGCTGGCCTAGGTATCAGGAAACTGGGATTTGAATTCCGGTAGTGTCTGCATCACCTCCTAACCCCTTCTCAGCTTTATAACTTAGAATTAATGAACCCTGAGTGGGCCTCAGTTTCCTATTCAGTAAAATGGAGGACACTTATGCCTTCTCTGACTAAATGATCACATGAGAATGGCCACGATTTTATTTTATTAGCATAAATTATTCAGTGAATTCTTGTTCCCATATAAATATTAGCTATTATTAGTCATTAACATAGATAACATTGAAACTGAAGATGAGTGGTTAGCCCATTTTTTGTGGTTAATCAGAAAAAAGGGACTTCCTCCTCATCAGCAGTATCATTATTCATATATGCAAGGGATGGAGAGCAGATTTTGGCATCAGAAGACCTCATGATCTAGAAGGAAGTGTGTTGGACTTAGAACGTGAACCTCTAGGGGTGGAATTCTTGAGTGGGTGACCTTGGGCTAACTACTTTATTTCTCTGAGACTCAATGTCCTCATGTATAAAATGAGAAGGCTAGACCAGGTCCCTTCCAGCTCTAAAGGTATGGTCCTGCGTTCGAATCCTGGATCTTTTACATATTACCTGAATAACCTTGTGCCTACTGTTGACCTTTCTCATTTTCCTCATCTGTAAAAAAGGAAAGGACTGAATGACATGATCTCCAAGGTCTTTTCTGTGTCTAAATCTCATGATCTTCCTTCAACCATCTGCAGTAGCTCTAGAAAAATCCCTCAATGTCGCATTTGAGTCCTTTCAGATGGTGTTTATATAGCACTTTAAAAATATTTTAACATTTGGTCCTCATAACAATTCAGGGAGATAGGGGCTATTATCCTCCTTATTTTACAGATAAGGTGAAACAGTGGATAGAACAATGGATCTGGAGTCAGAAAGATCTGAGTTCAAATCCATACTATGGAATCATGGATAAGTCACCTAACTTCTTTTTTGCCTCAGTTTCCCCATCTGTAAAATGGGGACAAGAGGGGCGGCTAGGTGGCCCAGTGAGTAGAGAGTCGGCCCTGGAGTCAGAAGGACCTGAGTTCGGATCTGACCTCAGACACTTAACACACAAACAAAAACCTAGCCGTGTGACCTTGGGCAAGTTACTTAACCCCAATTGCCCTCCAAAAAGCAAAAAAAAAAAAAAAATGGGGACAAGAATTATAGCACCTACCTCCTAGGGCGAAGTGCTTAGCACAGAGTAGGTGCTATATAAATGTTAATTATTATTATTAATGTTAATTATTATTATTAATCATTAATCTCACGAGTAAAACATTTCTATTATAAGAATCAGGAATTCAGAAGCTAGGTGGTACAATGGATAGATCTGGGGTCAGGAACACTTCAGTTTTGTTTGTTTACAGTAAGGGAAATCTTTTAATTCGAAGCATTTTTATACAAATTGATGAAATGTACAAGCAATGAATTTCAAGCCCAGCTATTTCATGGACAATGAAGGATTCCAGTGATGAGGTTATTCAGAATGCAAACATGAGAACACCTTCTAATATCCCCACTAATTTTCCATATTTCTCTTCTCCTTCTGCTTCTCCTCTTGCCCCAGAACCTCTTCTCAAAATATATGAAGAGAACACCTTAGTTTAAATCCTATCTTGAACAATTGCTCACTAGCAATGTGACCCTGGGAAAGCCATTCACCCTCCATTGCCTCAATTTCCCTATTTGTAAAATAAGATAATAGCCCCTACCTCTCAGAGTCATTATAAGGAACAAATGAGATATTTTAAAGTGCTATACAAACACCAGCTATTGTTATTAGCTATGATTTAGTCCCTTTTGCCCTCCCTCTCATCCTAAGCCCTAATTTCTGTAGACTCCAAAAAGTGGTTGCAGTGAAGTTCTGCCCAATGAGTCACATCCATTATGTCCCTAAACAAACAACAAGGGGAATCTTCTCCCCAGTGCAACATGCTAAATATCATGGGGAGAGGAGACCCCCCCCAGGTATGTAAATAACATGATCTCTTCCATCTCCTTCCACAATTCATTACAAGCCCTGGCTCTTCAAGGGCTTTGCCAAGAGTGGGTAGAACAGAGCTATCAGAGAAGCATCTCCACTGTTGGTCATTCATTATACCTATATCACAAGGAGCGGAGGAAGTGTAAAGGGTAGATGTGTAACAGAGTTCATATTAAGTTGTCCATCCAACCCAGGCCTGGAGTACAGGTTAGAAATCATGGTTGTTAGGTAGCCAAACATAGCCAGTATCCTGGCACTGTAGTGCTATTGCTGATTGTATCAGATTTAGAATTACACAATCAAGAACCTACAGAAAAGGGGAGAGACCTCAAAAATCGCAAATTCCAACCCATAGATGACTGAAAATCTCCTCTATACCACTGATAAGTGGTCATTCAGTCTCTGCTTGAAGACCTCTGATAGCCTGTTCAACTTCAATATAGCTTGAATGAATGAATATGCACTCGTTAAGAACATCTATATGCTAAGCATTGACAATACAAACAGAAGCAAAGATATCCTTGTCCTGAAGGACCTTACATTGTAATTGGGGAGACAATACAAAGGGGAATGGTGGCCAGGGAGGAGCGCTTTGGAAAAGGAAAGTTTCAGTAAGGTGAGTCTGGGGAAATCAATAGACTAGCAACAAGGGTGAAGTTGGTTTGATCCAGGTTCATGAAACTGAAAAGAGTAGGAGAGGAAAGGGTGCTTATTTGGTGGTCAAGTGGTTGGGGAAGAAGAGAAGATGGCCAGAGGTAGGAATGAAAGGCAAGGACTTTCCTGAAATATTGGTCCAGAGAAGCAGTCACCAATAAGGAAAGGAGGAGTCTAGGGTAGAAATCCCCCCAAGGCATCAAGACAGTTGATGACAAAGAATTGGCTGGAGAATAAGTTAGAGGTTATTCTTCATTTGTGGCTGAAATCTACCCCTCTGAACCTTCCACTGCTTTCTCCTAGTTTTGCCCTCTGTGGCCAAGCAGATTGTCTAGTTCCTCTTGAAGATAATAATCATACACCCACTACATCTTCCCTTCTCTATGCTAAACTTCCCCAACTCCTTTAATTAATACTCATAAGGCATGATCTTGTAAAAATGAGCTGGAGAAGGAAATGGCAAACCACTCCAGTATCTTTGCCAACATAACTGCAAATGGGGTCACAGAGAGTCAGACACGACTGAAAACATCTGAACAGCAGAAAGACCTTAGTCTCTGGTCCCTTTACCCCCTGCTTGTTCTCCTTTGGGCATTAATTTGTCAATGTCTTTTCTAAAATATGGTTCCTATAAATAAACACAATACTCCAGATGAGGTGTGACTGAGGTAGAGAGCAAGAGACCTCTCAACACCTTTTTTTCTGGATATTTTATTAATTCTACCTCTTGTTCCCTCACTAAAGTACCCCAATTTGTTATCAGTTATAGGAAGTTATATAGACAGAGCAAAAGTGTGCTCATAGACTTATGAGGGCAGATTGTTGAATTTTCACCTTGGAAATCAGCAAATGCCACAAATCGAGGCTTGACTATTTTGTTTGTGGTCTAGAAATAAGAAAATGATAGAGAAAAATGAAATAATTTTCATCCTTAATGCAGGTTAAACTTTAAAGTATCTCAGTCTTTCCCTAGAGAGCCAGTTGTGAAACATTTACTAACACACCCTTGCCTCTCCCTCTCTAGCCCCAACCCTGGAATTTACAAAGCCATCCCTGTCCTGAGCTCAGAGGGTCTCTCTCTTCTCTATCTTGGATTCAAGCAATTCCTGAAGGTATCAAAAGAGTATCTTGTCAATTGATAGCAAAGGGAGCTACTCTAAAAGTTCAGCATATACCCAGATTGTATATGTTAATTGACGTGATTTTCCTCCTTCACCTTATTCTTTGATTTTCTGTCATGGCATGGACGTGACCCAAGGGTTCTCCAGAGCTCTGTCAGATCCTACCAAGTTGGAAAAGTCTTCAAGTATACCCTGTACTGATTATCCAAGGAACAGCCTATAGGTAGGGGGACATGGCAACCAGGAATTCATTCATTCATTCATTTTTCCAGTCACAACTACTCACAAATAGCATGTGCCAAGGTATTGGAGGGGTTGTAATCTACAAGGGTGAATCCAGACCAATGAAATAAAAAAATCCTTGAAATACTGAAGTAAGATCAAGTTAGCCACTTGTGGCTGCCATGTCACAATGTCTACACTCACTAATCTTGCCATCCATTAAAGGCCCCTGGTGTTTTTCACATGAATTCTTTTCCATAGGCTCTATCCTGCCCATGCTCACAAAACCTGTGAGTCAAAAGACCAAGCCTTTTTACAGTTGTGTAGTAGACTGTTTGTGACAGTAAATTCCTTCTTTAATTTCAGTTCTATATTGGGAAAGTTATCTTTCAGGAAAACAAATAATGAAAAGGCCCCCTGGCTCCTGAGGTCCGGGGCTGAATGTACACCTCCTGGAGCAATGGGAAACAGCTGTGGAACTCCAGCTGCCATTCAGAGGAGGGAAATCACATTCCAGGGGTGGAAGCCTATTAGCAGTAACCACCCCTTTTCCTCCACCACTCCCCTCACCCAAATCCTTTTGGACCTAGGCTGTTTCTTTTCTCTGTATGAAAAAAATAGTGACTTTCTTGACGCATCTTTCACAATGTCATGATGGTATAACTGTCTAAATTTAGGGAACCAGGGCACCCTGGAATGAGAGTCTGGTCCCTTGAGAGCTGGCTCTGAAGTCTTTTGTTCAGCCCTCTGTAGGGAGTTTTTCAGTGTGTGGGTGGAAGTTGAAAAATCGAGGTAATTTAAACTAATTATGGGGACAACGAAAAGGAAGGCTGTCGAATTCCAGAGAAGTTTTAGATCCCTGATTAGATTTTACATTTTTTTTAAAGGAAACCTAAGAAAAGAACATGCTTGGTTTCTACTGAGAATAGAAATTTATGCACTCAAACTATAGAGGAAATCATGCCCTTGTTTTCTTGACTTGCTATGCCAAGCCTAGCTAGCACAGAAAATGAGGAAGATAAAACGCATTGGTAAACTTTGTTTTGCTTTTCTGTGGGTTGGTTTGCTTTCATAGATCTTCACTAAAGCTGCCTTCTCTAATGCCTCACCAAGGTGTGGACATGACCCTGTGTTGTCAAAGGCAATATGCCAGGAGAGCAAGAGATCTAGCAGCTTGAACAAGTTGGAAAAAACTTCCTGCAACGATCTGCTGATGGACGGTGGGTCTGGTGGTGAGGACCAGCCTAGTGATGTGTAAAGATGCTCATCCAAAGGGAGAGCTCCCACGACATGGTGGGATTTGGTTTTTGTTTTCTTCTGGTCACAGCAACTGAGGAAACTACCAATCAACAAGCATTTCTCAAGGGTCTATTACATGTATCTGTGGGTATAAATAAAAAGAATAACATGATCCCTTTCAAGGAACTTGCATCCTTTGGGGGGAGATAATGCACACATAATAGTAGCTAACATTATATTGCACTTACTATATGCTAAAGCACTTTACAATTATGAACTTATTTGACCTTCACAACAATCTTATGAGGTAGATGCTATTATTATCCTTATTTTACAGATGAGGAAACCAAGGCAGATAGCAGTTAAACGACTTGCCCAGGATTTGAACTCAAGTCTTCCTGACTCCAAGCCCAAGGCTCTGTCCACTGTGACACCTAGCTCCCTCTTATAGATTTATAAGTATTTACAGAACAAATACAAAATTAAAAACAAGGCACTTTAAGTTGGGGAGTCCTAGGGAGAGATCCTTGGGAGTATCAGAAAAGGATTCTTGCATAGCTAGGGTCTGTGAACTCATTTTTATTTTTTAACATTTTGGTAACTACTTTTCAACATAATGGGTTTCCTTTGTAATACTATATATTTTGCCTTAGGCATTTGAAAACTTTATTTGGAGAAAGGGCTCATGAATTTCACCAGACTACCAAAGAAGTTCATGATGTAAAAAGGTTAAGAACTCCTTATATAAAGAGTGGTAAGTGAGTTATATCATGAAAGAAGAGAGGAAAGCACAAGTCCTGGCACATGGTAAGTGTTTAATAAATTATCAATAATAATAATAGTCAACACAACTAATTACGAAAATAGATAAAGCACTCTGGGCTCAGAATCAGGAAGACTCATCTTCATGGGTTCAAATCTGGCCTCAGACACTTACTTACTAGTTTCATGACCCTGGGCAAGTCACTTTACCCTCTTTGCCTCAGTTCCTCATCTATGAAATGAGCTGGAGTAGGAAATGGTTAAACCGCTCTGGAATCTTTGCCAAGAAAACCTAAAAAGAGGGTCACAGAGTCTGAAACAACTAAACAACAAAAACTAATTACCAAGGATAAAAATTATGATAATAATAACTAAAGTAACAATTGAAGCTTTGCAAAGAATTTTATAAATATTATCTGATTTAAGCCTCACAACAATTCTGGGAGATGGGTGCTAGAATTACCCCCATTTCACAGATGAGGAAACTGAGGCAGGCATTATTTAAGTAACTTGACAAAGCTAGCAAGCATCTGAGGCTAGCTTTGGACTCAGGTTTTTCTCACCCCAGGTCCAGCACTCTAACCTGTATCTGTCTTGTTTGTACACAGTTGTCTGTTGTCTCTGCCATAAAATTGTGAGCTCCTTGACAGGTGGGACTGTCTTTTTCCTCTTTGTGTATTCTTAGCATCATTTAGCATAGTACCTGGCATACAGTAGGCACTTAAGAAATACTTAATAACTGAGTGACTCATTGTTTGCATATTGACTCATTTATTAGACTGAGAGCTACCTGAGAATACAAGTTGGTTTTTTTGTGCTTTTTTTGTATGCCTTGTGATTAGGACAGTGCCTGGCCCTTTGTAGGTCCTTAAAAAATGGATGCTTAATAAATGTCTATTAATTGATCTATGAAGCAGAGGTGAAAAGGAAGTCCAGGTTTGGGGACTAGCCATTGCAAAGACATGGATATCAGAGATGGAGTATGGCATCTACTAAGGAACAGAGGTGTTACAATCTATGACGGGGATAGTGACTAGCCCAATGCAACCAGAGTTCTCTAAAATACGAAAGCCTACCAAAGATAGCTAAGCCATTTCATTTTTTTTCGCAGCACAAACAGCTTGAGGGTCTTTGATATAATTACAAGAAAATATACTCTTTCCTTTGATACTTTGAAAAATCCATGATTTACCAACTTGATGTCATATTTCCACATTTTTAATGTTACTGTTGTCAGAAAGACCATTCCATGGTAGCCAACCCTCCCTTCAGAAGAGCCTCTGTAGACATAGCTAGGCTGGGCCCCAATCCATCCCTATATTCAGCCTTGGTAGAACCTATAGAGTGTGTGCTTCATTGGCATGGAGAACCCAGGTCACCCCTACACCATTAGAGGATAATTTTATTATTTTTCCATCATCATTAGTGTGAGTTCCTTAATGTAAGGACTGTTTCATTTTTCACTTTGTAGCCCCAGCGCCATATGTAGAAAGAAATACATTTTGTGTCTGCAGGAAGCCTGAATGTAGTCAGAAAAAAAAGAAAAAAAAACATATAAAACTACAATCCTCCTTCCCACCCACTTCTTCTTTACCTAAGCTTCACCTCACTTGACCTCTCCTCAGGAGTGTGCTTGAGCAAGCTCCATCAAGTTTAAGAAAGCTGGTTGTTAAATTTTCAGTATGAGTGCTTATTATCTTAGAAATTGACAAACTCTACAAATCAGGATCATTTTTGTTGCTTGTCTAGACTTAAAGAAAGTGATGGAGAAAATCTTAATAATGTAGATTAAACTTAAAAGTGTCTCCTGCACACATGTTTGTCAGAGAGCCAGTTGTTAAATATTTCATCCCTTGCCTCTCCTTTTTTAAACCCTAAACTTTGAGCTTACAAAGCCTTCCTTGTCTCCAGTTCATATGGTTGCCCTTTTCTCTAGCTTTGATAAAAATAATTTCTGAAGACACAAAATGAGTAGTCCCTTGGTGATTGCTCCCAAAGGGAGCTACCTTCAATGTCCTTCCTGAATGAATGATCCCTTCAGCTTCTGAAGCAACCCTGTATGCTGACATCATCCCCTACTCCAATCATGTCATGGTAGATAGGTAGGTCTTTTCCAGGTTTCCATTCTTTCATAACTATGTAAGCTGCTGTCTTTCTGTCCCTGGGGAATTAGAAGAAAGGTTGGGGCATGTTTGCTGATGTACATACTTCTGCATTCTTTTACTGGTGGCAGTAATAATGGTAATTACATATTCCTTTTTCCTTATTCTTCCTGGCCAAAAGGTGCTTAACATAAGAGTAGCCTGGCAAGCCATAAAACTCAAAACCAAGTCTCCCATTCCCATGAAATCCAAACAAGAGTGTTGAGGGGACTACTTGCCCCATGCCTTTTTGAAAGAAATTTTGTTGGTATCTTGTGTTTTTACATAACCTATAATTTCTAATGCATCTCTCTCCCTATCCCCTCCCAGGGAGACCCTTCCCTTATAATAAGGAATTTTAAAAAGGAAGAAAAACAGTTCAACAGACCTAATCTACTTATTGAAAGAGTCTTAATTTATAGCAAGAATCTTTAACCTGGGGTCAGTCATGGATTAATTTAAGAGGGTGAACTTGGGTGTGGAATAAAAAGCCATACCTTTTTTTAATGTAGCTTCCTTTGTAATCCTATGTGTATTATTTGATATATTTAAAAGCATTATTCAGAATAAAGATTCATGGATTTCACCAGACTACCAAAGTAATACACAACACCAAAAAGGTTAAGGATCCCTGCCTTAAAGATATTATTCCACAATCAATCTACCCCTTCTTTAATGATGTTTTTATATTGCTTTTTGGATTCAAGTTTGCTCATTACAATTTTGTGACATTGTTTCAACTATTTTGAATGAATAATTATTTATTAAGTGCATATGCCAAGTAAAAAACCATAGATGCTTCCCTTTAGGAGATCACACTTGAATGGGGAAACAATACACATAGGAGAGAAGTGGCCAGGATGAGGTACTGACAGAATTGGTGAGTGGTATCATATGGGTTCCTTCTGGGAGCAATGGTGAGGTTGCTTTGACATGGTTCCAGATGTGGGGAGAAGAAGGTATGATCATGAACTGTTGAAGAGATGGTCAAGGAGCTTGGATGGGGGGGTTATACTCTTAAAGATATTATGCATGTTGTTTTCTTGATTCTGCTTCATTCATTTGGCCTCAGTTCATTTAAGTCTTCCGATGTTTCTCTGTAGTCATCATATTTATAATTTCTTAGAGCACAATAATGTGCCATTATAATTATGTACTAATTTTTATTTTTGCCATTTCCCCAAGTGATCACACCTTGTGTCTTTTAAAGTCAATGAAAATGATCTGTTTGCTTGTTTATTTGTAAGTTTCTTTGTTTTTCATCAGAGAAGACAAGAACCAAAACCCAACAAAATTGGCTGAAGAGACTTCTGGAACATTGGAAGCAGCCTGGATCTCTTAGACTGGAAGAGCTGGATGGACTCCAGATAGAGAACAGTGTGTTCAATTCCCTTATCTTATAGATGAAACTAAAGTTCAGAGTATTGATATGATTTGCCCAAGGTCACAAAACTAGCTGTTGACAGACCTGGGAACCAAAACCAGTTTCCCCTTCAGTTTCATGATTTTTTTCATTATACAATTGCTGCCCTCATACCGAATGTCTGATGAGGTCGTTGGGCAAGGTGACTTCTAAGCCCCACCTAGGGCTAACAATCTGGATCTCAAGGTCCTTGCTCTCCTAGTTGCCCTCCCCCACCATGTAACCTTGGGCAAATTGCTTCATCTCATTAAGATGAAGCTTCAATTTCCAAATGTGTAAAATAATGGTGCCTAACCAATGACCTCTGAAATCTCAAAGTTCTAAATCTATTCTCCTAGAATCTAATGAGAGGTGGGGTGATAGAGTAGAAAGAAGCCTGGATTTAGAGTCAGGGAGCCTAGACTGAAGTCCTAGTTTTATCATCCTACCTTGGAGTCAATGGGGTATAATAGAAAAACCACTGGATTTTAAATCTTGGGATCTGGGTTCAGATCCTAATACTATCATTTATGTGATGGATGACCTGGGGCAAGTCTCCTAATGTCTCTAAGTCTTGGTTTCTTCCCTTGTAAAATGAAGGAGTTAAGCCAGATCAGGATAGCTTAACCTTTTTTGTATTGTGTAACCCTTTGGTAGTTTAGTGGACCCTTTCTTAGAATACTATTTTTAAATGAATAAAATGAAATCTTCAGGATTACAAAAGAAACCAATTGTCTTGAAATATAATTAAGAAAAACAAGTTTATGGACTTCAGGTTAAGAAATGCTGAACAAGACGATCTGTAAGGCCCCTTTCCAACTCCAAATCATATGGTCCTAATCAGACCATCATTTCTGTAAAAATTCCTATCATGAAACCCAGAGGACTTAACTTACCCTAAATCATATATAGTTCATACATGACAGACCTTGGAGCAAATGCCAGGTCTCCTGATTCCCAATCCAGACTTTCCCCCATTGTCCCTTAGCTATCTCATAGAAAGTAAATGATCCTCAACTATAACAACCAAAAACAAACAAACAAAAACCCTCCTCTGTCCAATTTTCTTTAAGAGACATGATACCTGCTTTAAATGCTGAAAGGGACCTCTGAATTCCTTCTTTCCGTCATCTGAAAATCCTGGCTTACCATGGAACAAGGATTCCGTGGAACTAAACCCACTGTGGGGAGAGGAAGAAGGAGCTGCCATCTTATTGTCTGCTCCTAGAATACATAAAGTGAAGTCATGGGGCCACCAGCACCCAGGAATGGGCAAGAAGGCCACGTGGTAGGCTGCCAAGGGTTCCGCAGGCTTCTCTATGCAAAGTGATTTGCAATCAGTTCCAAGTGATTACGCATTGTCTCTCATCGATTGGCACAAGGCATCCTTGACAGAATAATGAGCTGCAGCTGATGACAATCACGGTCTACTGTCTCCCTGGAAGTCTGATTGCACAGCCTTCCACTGGCGGTTGAGCCTACATCACCACTACAAAGTACTGCGAGGAAGGTGGCAACTTGAACACTGCCGAACTTAGGAGGGGAGAGACAGATGGGTTCCCTTCCAGTGACTGGATATTTGTAAAACACACTGATCAGTTTCTTTGCTTTGGATTAACAGGGCAATTTTCTGTCTTCAAAGTCCCAAACACATTCCCTCAAAAAAAAAAAAAAAAAGGAAAGAAAAATAGCATTGAGAGGGAAAGAAGATCCGTGGGCATCTCCGAAGACAAAAGATGTCACCCTTCTCTTTCTTTCAAGGTCATTCAACAAATATTTTTAAGCCCCAGGTGATTTAGGTGTAAAATGAAGTGACTCTCTTAAGATCCTTTCAATTTTAAATCCTGTGATCAAATGACACAGGGCCAGCTGGTAATCTCCATAATGGAATGGGGACAAGGAGGGAAAAACAAACATACAGATGGCTAGAAAGCAAGCTGTGAAAGCATTGGTCCAGGCAGCATCCTGGGAGAAATTTGAGGAAGGAAAGATCCTGCTCACTTGGGTGATTAGTGAAGGCTTCACGGAGGAGGCAGGACTGAGCTGAGCCTTGGAAGAAAGGGATAATTTAAATAAATAGAGAAAGGGATGGAAAGAGGGAAGGAAGGCCCTTCCAAGGCCAGAGGATATGAGCAAAAGTACGGGGAATGAGTGAATGAATGAATGAATGAAATGAAAACTGGGCAAGAGGATTGAATCCAGGAAAGGGAATGAGATAAGGTTGAATGGGTAAACTGGAGAGAGACAGCCCTTGACTTAGAATGGGAAGTTTATGTTTTCTTGGGTAAGCAAAAAAAAGGAACTACTGAAAGGTATTTTTAAAATTTTTTTGTTGTTGTTTTTAGTAGAGAAGTGGTATAATCATACATTAGAGATTTAGAACTGGCATGGGAATTTCGAGTTCATTTAGTACAACACTTCCAGATGAGGAAAGGGGGTGGGGGAGGGGCACAAAGGTTAAGTGATTTGCCTAAGGTCACCTATGGTAAATGGAAGAGTCAGGTCCTCTATCTCCAAATCCAACAAGATTGCACTGGAGAGAATATTTAGCATATTTTCATTCACTCAACAAACATCTAGACTCCCTACCAGAACATAGAAGGAGAAATGAGGCCAAGGAAATAGAGCATACCCTAGAGGTTTAGGGTTTGAAAGTCTTCAGGATGACTATCTCTCAGACTCTCTGTCTGCGAACTAAATGCCAGTTTCAGCTAAGGACCTAAAACGAGAATTGGTAGATTCTTTCAACAGAGCCCTGCTTGCTCTCCTGTTGTCAAGGGAAAACATCTGTTTATTTAAATTGAGATCGTATTTTATCATAGCCAGGAATGCCTCTCAATAAGAGATAATGTGCTTGAATTTCACAAGGATGTGTGAATTGTGCAAGCCTTAAATTTCCTAGCTGGGATCCACCTTCTGTCCCTATATACTTATAGGCTGAGATTTCCCAGGAAGGTACAGAGTCTTTCTTAAGCTGATAAAAGGGTTATAATGTACAATAGAATTACAAACAAGACTCTAATTTATGAATTTGCTAATAGCTGATCCTTGTTCCCAAACATTTAATCTATTTCTGAGACCTATTTATGGAATAAGTCTGGGTGTGGAGTCACAAGCACAACCATCTGAAAAACCAGGTAGGATTTTTTCTACCCAAGGGTAGAATCTACTCTTTTTTCTTAGTAGCTATTTAGTGTGTTGGAGTTGTCAAAGTAGCACCAATTGGTTTTAAAAGAAATAACAGGGGCGGTTAGGTGGTGTAGTGAATAGAGCACTGGCTCTGGAGTCAGGAAGACCTGAGTTCAAATCCAGTCTCAGACACTTAATACTTACTAGCCATGTGACCTTGGACAGTCACTTAAACCCAATTGCACCTCCAAAAAGCAAGAAAAAAAAAGGAATAACAAAAAGTTGCTTTCTATCATTAATCATGGTACAATGAATGAAAAACTTAAAAAAAAAATGGATTTGACATTGGAGGACCTGAATTCCTATCCTAGCTCTGGTCCCCAAATGACTTTTATGACCTTTATGGCCTTAGCAAGCCACTGAATCTCTCTGGGCCTCAGTGTTCTCATCTGTAACATTAAATGATAGATGACGAAGTCTATGAGGGTACTCGTCCTCTAAATCTATGATTCTGAGAAGATTCTCCTCCCATCTGTTAAATTCACTACCTTAACCTTTCCAGCTTTCTCTCATATAGCATTTATATAGATTTTTAAAGTTTGCAAATTACCTTACAAACATTTTCCCATTTCATTTGAACAATAACCGTGCAAGGTAAGCTCTTATTATTATCCTCATTTTCAGAAAAGGAAACTGAGGCAAACAGAAGTTAAGTATGCTCACCATGATCACACAACTAGTAAATAAATGTCTCAGTCCAGATTTGAACCCAAGACTTTCTGAGTCCAGGTCCAGTACTCTGTTAGCTGTCCCAGACAGAATAAGTTACCCTCTCTCCCCACAACATAATCGGTAATCTCTATTAATTTGCTTTGGCAGTTCCCCTTGCCTGGAATGCTCTTCCTCACCATCTTTTCCTGTTGAATCCCCACCCAACCGTTACAATTCAATGGAAATGCTACCTCTTCCATGAAACAACCCTCCCACCTTTTCCCTTGGATCTCACCTAACACTTTGCTTATACCTCTTTAAGTGAAATAATGTTTGTAAAATGCCTTGTGAATCTTAACTCACTATACATAAATTTTCAGTTATAATGATCTGTCCTTATGTCTTCTCCTACTAAGCTATGAGTTCCATGAGGTCATGAACAATACCTTTCTAAACTCTGTATGCCCCCTAGCTTGGGTGCCCAGCATAGGGTCCTGGACATAAAAGGTACTTAACATATTTTTGCTGAATTAAATAAAATGTCCCGAAAAAAAAAATCCCTCATTCTATTTATTAAATAGTAAACTCTCCAAAATAGAACCATGAAGATACCAAAAAGCATACTTTAATTAGAACATAGAACATTTACTGATTTTATTTTAAAAAAAAATACCTACAACTGAGGAAAAGTGGATACTTTAACTTGAATTACCAAGAAGAATATAATTGTTGATCCAGGTCACTGGGAAATAGCTAGGAAATACAAGATATTACTGGGAGTCAGGAAGCTTGGAACTGGGTCCTAGTTCTGACGTTCACTCAAAATATTTCAGTTCAGTTGAGTCCAAAGCACAAGGCATATACATCGTGTAACTTTGGGCAAGTTACTTTCTCCAACACACACTTCAGATTCCTAATCTTCCAAATAACACTTGAGTACTTGGCCCAGTTAATTTTAAACATCTCATGTCTTCCTATCTTTTGTAAGAAACATTGAGAGATTATCTTGACTGCAAGATAGGAGCGACATTCAATTAGAGGAAGCAGCATGACCTTGGGCTGGACCCGGAATCAGCCAGCACCAGGCTTGACAAGTTCTAGCTGTGGAGGCAATGGCAAATCTATCAAGCTCTCAGAGGCTTAAGTCCCTTTATCTGTGAAATGGGATTACAATACTGATAGAAACTACCTCAGAGAGCTCTTGTAAGGCTCAAATGTGACAGTGTATATGAATAAAGTGCTCCATAAACCTTAACATGATGTATAAATGTCAACTCTTTGTTTTTTAACCTACCCAACCTATGATTTCATTGCTCGAGGGAACTCCCAATGAGTAAACTCCCTCTGTTCTGTTCTGCTGTTTCAAGTCTTTTTTTTTGGAGGGGAGAAGGCAGGGCAATTGGGGTTAAGTGTCTTGCCCAAGGTCACGCAGCTAATAAGTGTTAAGTGTCTGAGGTCAGATTTGAACTCAGGTCCTCCTGACTCCAGGGCTGGGGCTCTATTCACTGTGCTACCTAGCCTCCCCTGTTTCAAGTCTTAGAAAGGTATCTGGAATTTTAAGATGTCAAGTGATTTGCCCAGGGTCATTATAGCTATGATGAAATCTTATGCAGGACTCAAAATCTGACACCAGTCTTTATCCCCCTTTTTTTCCAGATGAGTGTTAACATTGCTGTTTTGGGTTTTGTTCTTACTGCCCAATGAGGTATCACATGAAAAGGATTTTGTAAAGTTTAAAGCTCCACATAAATACTATTATTATTAGCTAATGAGTTTACATGTGAAGTGTTTGGGAAACCTTAAGGCACTATGCAAATGCTTAACAATAATAATAATAAATGAAATAGCCCATAAAAGGCCTTGTAAACTTTAATATATATTCTATATAAATACTATTATTAATATCAGAAAATGAGATTACATATAGATTGAATTGGAAACCTTAAAACACTATGCAAATTCTTATTAATAATAATAAATGAAATAGCCCATAAAAGACCTTGTAAATTTTAAAGTTCTATCTAAATACTATTATTACTATTAGAAAATGAAATTACATGTAAAGTGCTTTGGAAACCTTATGACACTATTCAAATGCTTACTATTACTAATAATAACAAATGAGAAAACATGTAAAAGACTTTGTAAACTTTAAAGTTCCATATAAATGCCATTATTATTAGCAAATTAATAATAATTAATAAATACTATTATTAGCAAATTAATTAAAGAACTTTATTATTAGAAAAATAATAATATTAATGATAATAAATATTGTTATTAGCAAATGAAATTACATGTAAATTGCTTTGGAAATCTTAAGACACCATACAAATGCTTAATATCATTATCATTAATAAATGAGATAACATGTGAAACACCTTGTAAACCTTCAAGTTCCATATAAATACTAATTACTATTAATATTAGAAAATGAGATTACATGTAAAGTGCTTTGGAAACCTAAAGGTTCTCTGTAAATTTTTGTTATTATTAATTGTAAATGAAGTAATATTAAATGCCTTATAAACATCATGCTTCTATAGAAATACTAATTATTTTATTATAAATTATTATTATTGATAAACGAGGAACATATGTTAGACATTTTATAAACTTTAAATTTCTATGGAAATACTATCATTACTGTTGGTATTACTGTGAACAAATTAGGTGACTTACAAAATGCTTTGGAAACCTTAAGGCACTATATTAATAATAACAATAATAATAAATGAGAGGGCATATGCAAGGTACTGTACAATCATTAAAGTGCTATATAAATGTTAGCTATTATTGTTTTAATTTTTTATTGTTACTACTATTTTTATTATTTCATGGTCCCTGTCTTGCTTATGAGGATAATTCTAGACTTGCAGGTAATCAGAAAGCCTGTATCATTCAATCTAAGGTACCCCTCTATGTCAGCTTTTAAATAAACCCAGAGGGGCACAGATGAGGGTTTGGTGCTTTTTCCCCTTCGAAGGTCAGGAGAAGTCACCTACCCACTCCCTAGCCCCTGCTGGTCTTGTTTCCATTTCTTCTCTCCTTTTTCTTGGAGCATTTCCCTTCTTGGCACCAAGAATACAAGTCAATGGGAAACCATTAAGTATATAAAAAGAAATGCTACCTTCCGACAAACGATACTGCCCCTGCCTGACTTCACCCTCTCCTTCAGGAGACAAACCGGGGACGCTTGGAGCTTCCTGCTTTGTTCAGGCAGAATTCTGTGTACTTGGGATATGACTGTAAATCAATAGCTCTATCTGAAAGGTGACATTTCCCCAACAGGGGCATCCTGGAGCCTCTCCGGAGCATTCTTCTGGTGTCAAGTGTCCAGCTTCCTAAATAAATTATGAGCACCCATCTATCAACCTCGCTCAGATCATGTCAGTGCCTCATTGTATGGACATACACACACATACATGTGTCTACCTGTCTGTACCTAGGGCATCATAGAGCAAGGCAAAAGTTCCTGTTTACAATTTCCCGTTGTATCCAACTCTTCATGACCCCATTTGGGGTTTTCTTAGCAAAGATGCCGGGGTGATTTGCCATTTTCTTCTCCAGCTTGTTTTACAGATAAGGAAACTAAGGCAAACAGAGTTAAGTGACTCGTCCAGGGTCACATAACTAGTAAGTGTCTGAGGCCAGATTGAACTCAGGGAGATAAGTCTTCCTGACTCCAGGCCCAGCATTCTATCTACTGAACCAACTAGCTGCCCTCCAGTTCTAAGCATGAACTAAATTCTGTATATGCACTAGGAATAAATGTTGAATTAAGAGTAAATATCACTGTTTTCATTCATTCATTAAAAAAAATGTAAGCCATGCCCATTGTATTAGATATTGGGACAATGCAGAGTTTGGATAAGATTCTGTCTCTAGCCTCAGAGATGGGTAGGAAATCAACAGTCTAGTAGTCTAGGAGGATAAGACCCACGATAGCCTCTATGTGTAACATTGTGAATTGGAGAGCCCTGAAACAAAGTCCTTGCTAATATTCCCCTTAAGAAGGAACATCTTACGTGAAAGGGCTCACTCAGCTGAAGGAGGGAGAGAGACAGAGACAAAGAGAGAGCAAGCAATTTGACAAGGACGGAATAGTTTACATTTTAGGGGTTTCTTATTTTTACAAAATCTTTTTCTCTGAACCCTGTGAGAGAGGGAATAAGCATTTATTATGTGCTGACTATATGCTGGGCATTGTGCTATGTGACTTACAAATTTTATAGCCTCACAACTGGCCCTGGGAGGGAGGTGCTGCTTTTATTCATATTTTACAGCTGGGAAAACTGAGGCAGACAGTGGTGAAGTGAGCCAAGGTCACACAACTAGAAAGTCACTGAGGCTAGATTAGAACTCAACTCTTCCTGATTACAAGCCCAGTGTTCCTGGATGCTGTGAGGGCATGGAGGCAGTAAAGCTATCATCCCACTTTTACTGATGACAAAAGCCAGGTGTGTAGGGTTTCAATGACTTGCCCATGGATTTTCCCAAAGTGAGATCATCCAATCACATCACATGAGAGAGTTGTAGAACATCACATCTGGAAGGGACTTCCCAGGATAGCTCCCCTTCCAGCTCACTCTCAGGTGTGCTCTACCTTCACACCAGGTACCTTCACTGGCTGAGAACAATTCCACCCAAGCCTTATGTCCCCATCTATGAATCCCTGTCTAGAACCACCATAGCATGAGAACCCTGGCCCTTACTAGGCTGCTCATGTCCCTTCTGGCTCATTTGGTCCCCTCCACCTCCAGTCTGTATGACCTGACCCCATACAGTTATCATCCTTCCTTCCCCACCTCCTCCTTCCCCCTTCCCCTTTCCAGTCCCCCATTATGTGTTGTTATGCTCCCTTTGAATATAAGATGAGAGCAAGAACAGTCTTGTTTTCTTAGATTTGCACACTTTGCACAGCCTGGAACACTGTAAGTGCTTAGTTAACCTGCTAACTAACTTGTGAGGCTATACCATACTTAGCTGAAAATCCCCTCTGTAACATTCAAGACAAGTGGTCATGCAGCTTCTACTTATACAACATCTCTAGCAATGGGAAAAGTTTTAGGGTAGTGCATTCACCTTCTTACTAAATCTAATTATTATATATAATATTATATATGACATACATAAATGTTATATATAACAATGATATATCTTTGCATTTCCTTCAATTGAGTTATATTTTTTATCTCTATAATTTTTGCTAGTTATTCCCCAGGGTCATAAAGAACAATTCTAATCTCACATTCATGTGACAAACTTTAAGATATTTTATGATCATGATTTGTGTGTCTCCCCCACCCCATAATTCCCACAACACAGCTAGATCTCACAGTGAACCCTGGACCTGGAGTCAGAAAAACACGAGTTCAAACATAGGCTCAGACACTTACTAGCTGTGTGACCCAGAGAAAGTCACTTAACCTCTATCTGCCTCAGCTTCCTCAACTGTAAGATGGGGATAATAATAGCTTAATAAATGTATGTTTCCTTCCTGAGAGTTTTCTAGCATCACTAGTTCCTATAATTCCTCATCATCCTCATTGCCCTTCTCTGGATAAGTTCAAACTTGTCTAGGTCTAACCTCAGACTGGTGACTAGATTTGGACACAATTATCCTGTTTTCACCTGACCCAGGCAGAGAATAGCCACTATCCTCATTCTTGATGTAATATTTCTATTCTTTCAACTTAAAATCATGCGACAACCTTTTTTTTGGTCCCATTATTCTCTCTGGGGTACTATACAGCTATAAATCTACCATTGAACACCATGATCTCAGAAAAATAAAAGTGATAATGGACTCAAAGGAAAATAGAAAAAAACTGTGGTGGGTATAATCAGACTGCAACATATTACCAATTATTGAACAGAAGAAGAGTTGCAAAAGGCCCAATTGATGAAAGGTATAACTAGAAAAAGGAGACGAGGTGGTCATATAGAAAACGGATGACCAGTTCAACTGATGCACTGATATACTGAAATATGAAAATAGACAAAGGGAAGCCTATAACAAATTACATTGTTCCTCTCTAACAGCTCTATAGAGGTGGACTGGCACAGGGAAAACAATACTAAAGTCAGAGTGAACAAAGTTGGGCTCTGTAAAGCCAATTACAAGCAGCTCTCCTGAGGACTGCTACTGTGAATCACTTTAAGGATCTAATAGAATAGTATAGTGAACTCTATATTTATTCAGCACTAAACTAAAACAAAGCATTCAAGAAACTAAAACACAACATTCACAACAATATAACATCATAACTTATTAGTAAGGTGACCACACAGTCTTAGAAAATATATATCATTCACTAAGTCACAATTTCCTCAATCAATACACAGCATCCAAGTAAAGTCCTCTTTCATCTTGACTGGAGGCTGGCTGCCAATCATCCTTAAAAGGTAGCAGAAAGTACAAAGACCATCCACCCCTAGGTCACAGTAAGTCACAATCTCATCAGTCCATACAGATTGCCCAAGTAAAATCTTTTTTTTTTTTTTGCTTTTTTATTGGAGGGTGGAGGGCAGGGCAATTGGGGTTAAGTGACTTGCCCAAGGTCACAAAGTTTCTGAGGCCAGATTTTAACTCAGGTCTTCCTGACTCCAGGGATTCTATTCTATTCCTGACTCTATTCACTGCACCACCTCACCACCCTCCAAGTAAAATCTTCTTTCACCTTGACTCAAAGCTGGCTTCCAAACACCTGGGTTCCTCTTCCATAGACTGACTGCTCCCAGCTCTTGCCTGGATTCACATGTAGGCAACTCTCTCCTCCCAGTTCTATATCTCAGGTTATGGGGACAGCTTCATTCCAAGCTCTTTGCAGCTTCTGTCTCTAGGAAAACAAAGCTTTACAGGGCTACAACAATATTTATACACCTTAAGCTTAACAGAGCTACAACACATTGCAGCACATTACACACATTGCCAACACTATCATCTCAATTCACTTTCTGTCTGACAAAGTAACACAAACCAACAGACAAAGCTTTTGTCTGAGAAATCAAACACAAATCAACAGTAAAGTCTCAGGACTTCTTATGACGACAGCAAAGTCCTCTTTCAACAGACAGAATGCTTTGTTCTGACAAAATAACATCAACACAGACAGGACGGACAGAGTGTCAACATCCCAAACATTCTCTTTCTCTAATTTTAAGAAAGTAACACAGATTAACAGAGTGCCAAAATTGCAAGCATTCTCCTTCCCAGTTCTGCTTGGGCCCAGTTCTGCTCGAGCTTTTCTCAGCTCTGTTCCTTCCTGTTCTGCTCTTTTGGAAAGCTCCTCCTACCATGGGCTCCATTTGATGACCTTAGGCCTTTTAAGGGCAGGGAAGGCCTCCAAGTTCCCTTAGGCCTATTAAGGGCAAAACAGTGTATACTATTTCCAACAAAGACTTTTGATACAAACAAAGGCAAGGCTCAAAGCCACTTGAATAACTGAAACAAGCAGCAAAGTACTACTTTGCTTGCTATTACAGGTTCAGATCCAGATCTGAATGTTATTTATAATTCAAATATAGTTCAAATAGCACTTATAATCTGTGTATCTTTGGGAAAGTTACTCTCTGGGCCTCACTCTCCTCATCTGTAAAGTGAGAGAGTTGTAACAACTCTAAGGTCTCTTCTAGCTCTAAACCCATTGTCTTAGAACAGGAACCAGAATTGCACAGGTGAAGATATGTGTATGGATTGCCATCTGGCCATCTGTACTGGTGGAGGGAGAATCATCTTTTTTTTTTTCTTTTCTTTTTTTTTTTTTAAAGCAATTGGGGTTAAGTAACTTGCTCAAGGTTACACGGCTAGTCATTTGATTTATGCGTGGGTGCTCCTTTTCTGAGGCCGGATCTGATCTCGGGTCATCCAAACTCCGAGGCCGACGCTCTTACTCACTGCGCCTCCTAGCTGCCCCTTTAGGGCAATTGGGGTTAAGTAACTTGCCCAAGGTTACACAGCTAGGTTTTTGTTTGTGCGGATTAAGTGTCGGAGGCTGGCTCTGAACTCAGATCCTTCTGATTCCAGGGCCGGCACTCTATTCACTGCGCCACCTAGCCGCCCCAAGGGAGAATCATCTTGATGAAATCACTGGTTTATTAAAGTAAGGCCATACTAGCTTTATTGGGTCCCTTATCCTATTAGTGTCTCACACTGACCCTGCAAGCCACTCAATTCTTCAGGTTCTTTTCAATCTCACTTAACTTGACCTCACACAATTGATTACTTGAACCACAGTGTAGCATTTTACATTTGTCCCATAACTTACTCCACTTCATAGGCGAGTTCATAAATAGGTCACTGGACAGAAAATGGGACAAAATGAGCCTAAGATCTAGGGCAAATGACATGTAGTTTCTTATGTTGCTGCCTGTTCAAACTTAGGCACATCCCAATGAGAGAACAAAACGTTACTAAACATGCATTTAAAGTCAAACACTTTCGAACATGTAGTAGTATTCATTACTTAAAAATTTCCAAATTCCTTGGGGGCAGATGCCATCTACTCAGTTCAGTGTTTTGCTTTACCTATAACTCTTGAATAGACAAAAAAACCTGCATTTTAGAAAGAATAAAACAACAGTTTAGAAGATAGAAAATAGGGTCATGGGTTGAAATGACCCTTAGGATAAATTACTCTACTTATACTTGCAAATTATACATAGTTACCTAACAGTGGTATAAAATAGTGAACAGATAGATGATGATCTTGTCTTGGGTAATTAAATGTAATTAATTTGTAGCTAATTCCAACTTCTGGAACCATTGGAAGCTCTCCACCATTCTTGGCAGGGATGGGAGGAGAGGTTTGCTGGCCAATTCTAGGTGGGAAGGTTCAGTACTGTGTAGGAGGGAGGCAGATTGGGCAAGCACAAGCTTCTAGTATCAAGGAAGAACATTCCCTTTTCCCAAAATAAGGACTTAGGGAAACCATCCCAATTACCCTCAGGAGTTTGAAAGCTAAGTGTTGAGAGTTTACATGGAAGCTTAGAATGTAGTGATGAGATGGTAGGAATAAGACCCTTCAGGCTTGAGGATGAAGGGCTTTCTTCAGAGTATTAGCAGAGAGAAAGCTTACTTTCTAATCACATAATTACCTGATCTCATATATCATTTTCAAATATAAATAATATAGTTGTTACAACTCTTAAGAGAAAGTCTGCAATTTCTCTTCCTTCACTCCCTTTCATCGGGAGCACAGCCGTTTGATTAGTTATTAAAGGATATTCTCTTAATAGTAGCTAAGTGGCATGATATACAGAGTATGCAACCTAGAGTCAGGAGGTCCAGAATTCAAATCCTCCCTCAGACACTTTCTCTGAGCAAGTCACTCAACCTCTGTCTCAATTTCCTTATATGCAAAACCTATACCTCCTGTGAAAATCAAATGAGATCACATATGTAGAGCATCTGGGGAACCTTAAATCCACATATATATACATGCATATATGCATGTGTATATGTGTGAACATATATATGCATACATGCATGTGCATGTGTGTGCATATATGTATGCATATGCCTGTGTGTACATACATGTATATATAGCCCTATATATTGATGTATGTGTGCACATGCATGTGTATATAAAACACATATATGCTATTTATTATTATTATTATATTCGTTGTATATAGTCTCAACAGTAGAAAAGGCTTTTGGAGGCATCTGGTACCACAAGTATGGGATGACGTGTCTTACCTTCAGTATCTCCAACAAAAAGTAAAGTTCTCTCTCAGAGACATCCACCTACAGGTTGTCACCTGCTGTAGTAGCTCATTTCCCTTCAGGATAGCTCAAATTACTGGGAAGCTTTTCTTACATGAAGCTGAAATACTTCTTCACAGAACTTTCATCTATTTGTATTGCTCCTAGTACTGCCCTATGGGTCCAAACAGAACAAATCTTATTTCATATAATAGCCCTCAAATGCGTGAAAACCTTGATCATATCCCCTCTAAACCTTTTCTTTGGTCAAGCATCCTCAGCTCCTACAACCAATTTCTTCATTAGCATGGTTAGGAATATTCTCATCATATGAATATATATATATATATATATATATATATATATATATATATATATATATGTGTGTGTGTGTGTGTGTGTGTGTGTGTGTGTGTGTGTGTGTGTGTGAATATATACTCTTACCAGGAAGGATAGGAGCATTCCCACCTTCTTTATCCTTCCTAGTTTGTGCCTACACTGTGTGTCTACATAGTTATATGTATATACAGGGTGTCTCAAAATATTAATGCAGCTTAAGCTGTTTAAGTTCAAATTGTATGGATGCACTATACAGCCATACATATATAAATATATGTGAGTATCCATATGTTTGTGTGACATTAGACATTTGGTTCCTAATGGGGTGTGTTAATCTATTCCCCTATGGCCTCACCATCCCTATAATTTTAAGACTAAATTCCTCTTCCTTGGCAACTATTATGCTATGTATGTTGTTTTCCCAATTGCTTCTTGAGGGCAGGGACCGTCTTTGATTTTATATATGTATCCTCAATAATTAGCAAAGTGTTTAGAATATAGTAAATATTTAATCAAATCTTTTAAATTCACTTATTCACTCATTCATTAACTCATATGTCAGGAGGTTGTGAATATTTCTCTAAGACCAGCACTTTATGTACCATACTGCATTATGTATGTATGTATGTATGTGTGTATGTATGCATGTATGTATGTATATGATATACATGAAGCTACAAATAATAGACAGGATGCTATTCTGATTAATTAAGGGAATCTCAACATTTCTACATTTGGATTTCTACATACTGATGAAATCGCAAGTCTAAAATATGGATATATGTTTGTATGTGTGTATGGTGATGCCTTCTTCTACCTGCACATGAATGGACATATATGTGAGCACATGCACTTTTATATCATGTGTTTGCCTATGATGTGCTTTTCTGTAATTCTGTGGCTCATGTTACAAATCTGGGATGACGAAATCTCAAATTGGGTAATGGAAAAACTGGAGAAGCAAAGGCAGGAAAGAAGGCCAAGAAAGCTTGACAAAAACACAATCATCCCCCCACAAAACTAGAGGATTTGCTTTAATCTTCTAGTAAGATCTCTTCTGCTTGAAACTGGGCAATGATGCAATGGCAGGCTCCAGATAGCATAAGCTAAAGCGTTGTCTTGCTCTGCGGTAGGTCAGCCAACAACTGTGGAGCAGGGGGACATGAGCTGTATTTAATTCAGGTAAATCCTTAGAGTCTTGTATCTGACAGCATGTACTCACCGATTTGGTGGAAAACATATATTAAATTAATTATTTCCAAGGTTCCTCTTGTGAGTCAACACCTGGGATCTTAATAGCAAAGACTTTGTTTATTTTGGAGATTATATGAAGTGTTAAAAGAATTGGAATTTCCCAAGGCTTATATACATTTAGCTTCTTGCATTTCACTAAATTTGGGTAATGAAAGTTTCTTCTTGAGGCTGAGAGACAAGATTATGAGGTCATACACCTTTGCTAGGCACCATTTTGGACTAGAGACCAGAAGGCAAATCTGTACTTAACTCCAGAAGTAAAGAAAGGTTCGGCACATCACATTTCTTCGCTCATTCACCTGGGCTGAAGTTCCTTAGCCCACCAGAGACAGGATAAGACACATGGGAATTTGAGCAGTTCAAAAATCAGCCTCCTCTTTCCACAATATACAATACACATATCACACAAATACACACACACATGCACACACACACATACACAAACACACACCTCACACACATATACATCCCACATCCCATATATCCTCCCAAAGAAAGTATCAACATAATTTTACCCCTTAAAAAAGTTATGATCTTAAGGTCTCTTGGCAGGTTTGCACTTGCCCTGTAATTTATGAGATTTGATTTACTATGAAGTGAATTTTACATGCTTTACAAGCTGAATGAAATTCAATTCAATTCAATAAGCACCCACTGTGTGCCGGACTCTGAGTAAGGAACTGAGAGGGTGGGGTACAAAGACAAAATAAAACAGTTTCTGCACTCAAAGATCTTACATTCTACTTGGGGGTGGGAGCAATAAGGGATAGGGACTGACTTAGACTTATGATTTACTTGGAATGGAGAACCCCTCAATGAGGAGAGTCAAGTCCACAAACATTGATTAAGCACCTACTATGTTCTAGGCATTGATCTATACACCAGGGTTTCAAAAAAAAAAAAAAGGCAAGAATGTGGTTCCTATACTCAAGTAACTCACATCTAATAAAACTTAAGTCTACCAAGGCAGGTCAGCACCTTCTCTGTGATCTAGTCTTAGCCCCCAGAGTTCTAAGAGGTAGCATTATGTGTCAGAGGCAGGCTTTGGACCAAGTCTTCTTGGATCTAAGTTGGCTTGTTATTCACTATATCATCACCACACCTCTGATGGGACATTATGGCATTAAACAGATGCTCACATATTGAATCATATGAAAAGTATTCCTAATTATGCTCTCTGTCCTTCCGTGTCATGTTTTAGACTGCCTACACTTAGTCCTGTCTCTGCTCTCTGCACACACATGAACAGCCCTAGGCCGGCAGTTGCCCACACTCTTGCTAATGATGACATCAGTCAACAAATGATAATATGATCATAGATTTGGACCTGGAATGTACCTTAGAGGTACTCTAGTCCCCCTCCTCCAACTTTGCCACTGAGACCCAGAAAGGGCAAACTATTTACCCAAAGTCACAGAGGGAGGAAATGGTAGCAGCACGACGTGAACCTAATTCCTACAGCTCCAAATATAGCATTCTTTCCATTTCCCAGACTCCGAGAATGAGGATAAGATTTTGGAATTGGAAAGGACTTTAGAACTCATCTAGTCCAAAATGTCTCATTTAACATTTGGGAAAACTAACACCCAGATGGGATGAAGTGTCATGCCAACCTGCTTATGATAACATGGAATAACATTATTCCAGATAAATTTTATGATGTTTTATGGACTTCACCCACTCCAGTTCAAAATGCAGCAGCATCATTGGGAATAAACACAGCAAAAGACATAAGGCTGCCAGAAGCCAGGAAAGAATTTGGTTACAGGTTTGTACCTAAGAGAGAAGATCACAGCTGACAAACAAGAGGGTTCCCCAACAGATGGGTTTCTCTGCTTATATGGTCTCTGGCAGCAGTTTGCTGGGGCATGGGGGTGGGGAAGGAAAAGAAAGGTAGAGAAATAGCTAGCTTGGCTTCCTGGTCACATGAGGCAGCTTGGCCCCACAGTTGGGAATGGAGAACCAAGTGGGCACCTCAGCAAGTAATCCAATGCCACGCCCTCACCCCCTGTGGCTTTAGGGGGTTTTGGAGAAAGGGCAGACTGTTAAGCCCGAAAAAGGGAAACTGGAGTGTAATGTGGCACTCTTGCCTGAGCCTCCAAGGGCAGTCTGAAGAGCAGACCCCTGAAGGAATCTGGAGAAGTCAGTAATATATACATACACATTTATATGTATATGAATTAAATGCATATATAGTCTATACATGGGTACATATGCACACATGTATATGTAAACATACATACACAAACATAGACATTATATATGTGTGTATATATATTCATATATATTTATATTTATATACACACACATATACACATTTTTTTTCTGTCACAATTACTTGACTTTCCTTACACTGTACTCTGAAGCTATGATCTTGGCCTATGGAGTTTAGGAGACTCATTGACTCACATTTTCTCAAGAATAGCTAAGCATTGCGTGGTGAAAAGAGAGCTGGCTTTGGAGTCAGAGGACCTGGGTTCAACCTGGGTTCAAACATACTTGTTATCACAATGTCTCTGGGCCTCATGCTCCTCATCAGTAAAGTTAGGGGATTGCACTTGATGACCTCTAATGTACATTTCAGGTATAAATTCATTTATCTCTTTTAAAGTGATGCCACTTGGGGCAGCTAGGTGGTGCAGTGAATACAGCACCGGCCCTGGAGTCAGGAGGACCTGAGTTCAAATCCGGCCTCAGACACTTAACACACTACCTTGGGCAAGTCACTTAACCCCAATTGTCCCTCCCCCCCAAAATAAAAGCAAAAAAATGATGCCCCTCTCAGGAAGAGCTTTGCCAGCTGCTGGTGTGGTATAGGTGTTGTATGGTCATTTGTTGGTCTGGGTGATGAGAGCATGACTACAAAAGGAGGGAGAAGAGAGCACGCTAAGGGAAGGCAATCTAGGCTTTCTAAGTTAAGTGCAAGAACTACAAATGGCAAGTGCTTTTCTGTGGCTTTGAATAGATTACTTGTCCTCTCGGGTCCTCAGTTTTCTCATCTGTAGAGTGAGAGGATCATCCTGGTTGACCTGCAAGATGCCTTTTAGCTCTAATTTCTATGGTGTTATATTGTCTTCAATTCAATAAAAGTTTGCTAAAAGACATTTGAGACGCTGTGCTCTATAACCTAGGGATGAAAAGATGAAAAAGGCACCTCAAGGGGCTTACAGTCCCTCACCTCAAGGGGCTTACAGTCCAATAGAGTAAAAGGCAAACACATAAACAAAACACAAGAGGGGAGTGCAATAGGGAGGGCTAAACAGAGCATTGTGAGAAACATGGGAAAGAGAGATCATATTCATCTGGGAGGTCAGAGAAGGCTTCCTGGAGGAGGTGGCCTGGTATAGAAAGACAACATGCTATAATGGAAGAACCAGGAGCTTTGGAGTCAGGATCTAGGCTCAAATTCTACCTTTGCTGCTTATAACTTCTCTACTTGTTTAGAAGTTCATCAGTCTTTCTCTCAGTGTTTCATTCAAAAGGTCATTGCATAATTTTAGAACTGGAAGGGACTTTCGGTATCCATTATTAAAACTTTTTCATTTTACGAAGCAGGGAACTGAGGGTCGGAGAGAGGAAAGCACCTACAGAAGGTCACAGAAGTAGAGGTAGGACTCTGTAAAGTCATAGAAATCTCACCAGCAGACCAGGCCATGTGTGCAGAGCCAGTGTTCTCATCAGAACCAAACCAATGGATTACCTTGGGTTAAATATCACCCAGCTGGATGACAGACCCTATTCATCTTCAAACCATGCCAGTGTGTCAGTATATACTAGGGTCTTATCAAATCAATGCAATCTATTTATGAAGTGCTAACTGTGTTCCACAAGTCCCACAGTGAAAAGCCCAATGCATGTTGGGAGAACTCCCTTTGGAAGATTTATGGGAGAATAGAGATTCCATTTGCTTTAGAATGAGAAGGCATGCCTGGGTTGTGATCTGCACCTTTGGAAGGAGAATCTACTTTGCTGAAATCCAAGGTATGTCAAAATATGGAAATTTAGTCCAAGAGTCTTCTTCCTTGGGCTACAGTAATCTTCATGCAGTCCCACTTAATACATACGTGTAATGATTTGACAAGACTACGTGTCCTGATACACTGGGCAGATTGGTTGGAAGAAAGGTCAGTACTGAGCAGGAGAGGTGACTGGGGTCTGTCACCTGGCTGAGTGGTTTGTAACCCAAGAGAAACCACAGGAAGTTTGGTTCAGATGAGACTCTGACAACATGACCTGAGCAGCCTGTGAAAAGGAGGTGTGACTTCCTATGGTTCAACAGAGTCCTGACCCTATGCTGTGACCTTATCAAGTGCCTTGTCATTGGGAGTCCATTCCCTTCTCTATAGAATAAAAGGGTTGGAATAGCTGATCCCTAAGGGCTCTTCCAGCCCTAACATCCTAGGAAGACCCCACAGAGGAAAGTAACACTGCTTTCTTTTGACTGTGACTGTCCTTTGTATTTGTGTCACTTTCCTTTGTCTCCTTGTATATCGTCTGCTTACATATCTTTCCCCCATTAGATTCTCATATTGGTACTCACCATATCCAGAGACTTCTAACTCTTTTTGTTTTTTTAAAGAATAATCAATCAACAAGTATTTAAGAGCCCAAGTGCCAGACACTAAATTAAGCACTAGGAATACAAAAAAAAGGAAAAAAAATGTCCCTCCCATTAAGGATACTGGATTCCTAGCTCCACCAATTACTCCTAGTTCTCTCCTCTAGCAGAAAACAAAGCACATCTAAATTCCTCCCTCTATGACAGTTCTTTGAATACTTGAAGACAGTAATCCTCCATAGTCTTTTCTTCTCCAGGTTAAACATGTATAGTTTCTTCAACCCATTTCCCATGGCATGGTCTTTTATGTCTTTACTATTCCATTTTCAATCCTTTGGACGTGTTCCAAGTTGTCTAATATTCTTCCTTAAAGGCCATAGGCCTCATCTTCCTGATGCCATAGTCCTTTTCAAGAACAAAGGATGAACCATGAACAACACAACAACAACTGAACAGGAGACACAATTCTCCAGATGTGATCTGTGTAGGATAATTCTACCAGTATTATGATCTTCATTCTGGACCAACAGAGTCACCTTGACTGCCCTGTTGCCTCAGCTAATTGAGTTGCCATTTGCTAAAAGTTTTGATTTTTTTCTTTTCATTTTAAGCCTTATTTTTGTGTCTTTGATTTTTC
Source organism: Gymnobelideus leadbeateri (assembly GCA_011680675.1). Lineage (NCBI taxonomy): Eukaryota > Metazoa > Chordata > Mammalia > Diprotodontia > Petauridae > Gymnobelideus > Gymnobelideus leadbeateri. The sequence continues at coordinate 17,109 of WOXC01012335.1, read as the reverse complement.
CTCACCATTATCTCCAAATATGTCCCTTCCCCCTCCTCCACCCTATAAGTCATTCCTTGTAACAAAGATCTGAAAAAGAAGTATGGAAATACATGAAAGACATCAATAATTATTTTATTAAGAGAAAGAAAAAGTCATTCAGCCAAAACAATGGACATATCAATTGTGCCTGACAAAAGATAAAAGTATTTCACATCCTTATGCCCCCACCTCTGCAAAGAAGGAATCACAGACTCTTCTCCCCCTGGATCTTTTTCATGTGACCTGCTCCCCAGCCATGCTTTCTCCATAGGGGCAGTTTAGAGGTTCATAGTGTATTTCTAGCTCTTCAGCTCTGATGACTGAGGGAAAAGTGAATGACATTCCAAGAGTGCTTCAAACTGTAGCATAATAATTGATAGGGAACTGACCTAAGTGTTGGGTATTTATGAGAGATTTCTAAGTAGTCTGCAGGTATTTGACTTCATTCACTCTTTAATCTCAAACTATGATTTTCAACATATTTTTACCATCCTATCCTGTGTCTATATTTATACTGAAGTCAACAATCATCAGTTTACGTGTTGCTTTGGTTTGGAGCATTATGTAAACCTCTTCATAGAACTTATCTATTTCTTCATCTTCTTCCACAGATGTGATGTATAATCGGAATTATCTTAATGGTAGTTCTTTTTCTTAATGCTGATCTAACAATAAGCCCTTGCTGCTACTAAAGTGGTACCTCTCAACTTTGGAGCCATGCATCTGGATCAAGCTCGGACCTGGTGAAGCTGACCTCCAAAGAGAGGTATTTAAGGTTTGATTTTTTTGTTTTGTTTTGTTTTTTTAATCTTTAAACTTCAATCCCAGAAGCCCAGGGGAAAAAACAACTAAACCTTAGTTTGGATTTATGTCTAAGGTTACCTCAAAGGCAAGAATAGAAAGATATTCAATATAGAATATGAATTAGGTATGGGACAGCTATTTATCCGCCCCCCCCCAAAAGAAAGACTAACTGCAAAAGACTCTCATCCCGAAGACTCAAAACAGAATATAGTAACTTGTTTTACTTTTTTGAGAATTTGAGATTTAAGCATAGAACATGAAATAGCTTGCAGAGCTGTTAAGTTGTTATTTTACATTTCACTTCCACTCTGCACTATCCAAATCAACTACCTCCAGGTTCAGGTCTTTTGGCAAGCCAACTTAAGAGGAATGTTCCTCCTCTTATTAGTGGTCATCCTCTCCAAAGCAAAAACCTCCCTTGCCTTCATTTATTTCTAAACAAGAGATCCAGTTTCTTTGATTTCTTAAACTCACAAGACTGCCTCTGGGACTGGACACTTCATCTCAAGAAATAAAGCCAGAGTCCTAAACCCTAAAAGTTCTGACTTGCCCAATCCCACACATGTTCTTTAACTGCCATGTGCTCACAGATCACCACTTGTCCTGTAAAAGGGGAAAGGCACCAGTCCTCTCTCCATCATCCTTTCAAGGAGGTATAGTTTTGACAGAGGAGTAGAAGAGAGAGCAACAGAGAGTAAGATACTCCTTTTCAAAGTTTCATTGATTCATTAGCTCTTTCTCCTCAGTTGCCAATGAAGGGAAGGCTTATACATCTCAGAGCAAAAGGATCTTCAGTATTTAGACATATGTGTCCCTGGGGCTCCCCAGAAGTTTCCAGGGATCTGGTGCATGCTTCCTAAGATAGCTCCTACAAAGAGGCTATAATCCAACCCAATGCTTATGGATATTTAGAAGATAGATTTAGGTTTAGGGTGTTTAGGTGATTGATGGCCAAGTGTCTCATGATATTTCTTGCTTTATTTAGGAATATTACCTAATCACCAGATAATTATTTTTTCCTTCCTAGGAAAATCTCTTTCCACTTAGATGCAGCACCATTGTCCTTTCCTGTTTCATTAATTCTGAGCATGTTAATATTGATGGGATTCATTCCTTCTAGTAACATATCAAATCATTGGTCATTTGATAAGGATCTCACATTTGAGCCATAATAGTTAAATTAGTGTGTGTAGATGGTCTGACAACTTTGTAATACTTGGCATCTCCTTCCCCTTCCCCCAGTGCATTACCCTCACTATAGAAGCACATAGGACCAAGGACCATTTTGCAAATTTTTGTTTCGAGAGTTGCCTTGGCCAAATAATTCATCATCTAGTGGCCAATCTGCTGATGATGAACTTCTCTGTACTTGGCTAGGCTGGTCCTCAGACAGCAGACACGGTCTGATGCCAGGACCATATATTAAACCTTCCTAGCTTGTTAGAACCTGCCAGAGTGTTTGATCTACTGGCACAGTCTTTGAGAATACAGTCACCATCATGCCAGGATGAGCTTTCAGAGTAGAACTTTAAAACATATGAAATATGTAAAGTAAAATTAAAATTATGCTATGCAATGATCACCACCATCTTCAACATCAAAAGCAATGAACATTTAAGTGCCTACTATGTGCCAAGCACTAGGGATACAAAGAAAGGCAAAAGCACAGTCCCCACTCTCAGTGAGATCACAGTATGGCGGGAGAGACAAGTAAACAAATGTATATATAAGACATCATATTATACTATGTTATGTCATTTTATGCCATTGTATATAAATGTATGTATACATGCATACATTTTTGTGTACATGTATATACATATATAAATTGGGTGTGGTTTCAGAAGGAAGGCACTAAGATTAAAGAATTCTAGGAAAAGCTATCTGCAGAAGGTGGCACTTTGGGTGAGTCTCAAAGGAAGCCAGGGAATCCAGGAGATGGAGATCAGGAGGCAGAGCATTCAGCAGACAGCCAGTGAAAAGGCAGAGTCCAGAGAAGTGTCCTAGATAAGGAACAGCAACAAAGCCAGTGTCACTGAACCACAGAGAATATGTAAAGTGTAAGAAGACTGGAAAGGGAAGAAGGAGTCATGTTGAGAAAGGCTTTAAAAGGCAAAGGATTTTTTGTTTGCTCCTGGAGTTAATTGGAGCCACTGGAGTTTAGTAAATGGGGGAGTAACATGGTCAGGCCTGTGCTTTATGAAAATCATATTGGTAGCTGAGTATAGCATATACTGGAGCAAGGGGGGTCTAACCAGTAGGTTACAGCAAAATTCTAAGCATCAGCTGATGGGGGCCTATAGCAGAGAGATAGTTATAAGAGTGGAGAGAAGGGGCGGCTAGGTGGCGCAGTGAATAGAGCGCCCGGCCCTGGAATCAGAAGGACCTGAGTTTGGAGCCGGCCTCCGACACTTAATCCATACAAACAAAAAAAAAAACCTAGCCGTGTAACCTTGGGCAAGTTACTTAACCCCAATTGCCCTAAAGGGGCGGCTAGGTGGCGCAGTGAGTAAGAGCGCCGGCCTCGGAGTTGGGATGACCCGAGATCAGATCCGGCCTCAGAAAATGAGCACCCACGCATAAATAATGACTAGCCGTGTAACCTTGAGCAAGTTACTTAACCCCAATTGCTTTAAAAAAAAAAAAGAGTGGAGAGAAGGGAATATAAGGCATGAACATGTCCTATGACCACCAGACAGCTTTAGAGGGATAAATGATGTCAGTGGAACTCTGGGGTCCCAAGCAATGATGGGTCTGCCCTCATGAGCCAGTGGGGAAAAGCTTCTGAACAAACTTCCTCCTACAAGAAGAATCCTGCTAGTAACTATAAATTCCTGTGAGATCTTGCTATATTTGGAGTCCCATGACCAGTCAATCCATCACACCAAGAGCTTCTCCCAGTCCACAGAATGATGGGAATGTAATCTGGAGCTTTTCTCTAGTAAGGTGTGGACTGAAACAGGATTCAAGTACCTAGCTTTGGATCTTAGCACTGTTACTAGGTGGTTTGAACCACCTTTTAACACAAAAAATTCTTCCTTAGTACTTTTTCTTCAGGGACAACTCCTTGGGAAAAGGAGCCTGCCAGCTCTTTCTGTCTCTCCCTTTCCCAATATGGCACAAACACCCAGACGGCACCCATTTTACAAGGCTGTTCGCAAAAGGTGATGATTAGATCGCAATGCAGAGTAACTTTGAATGCCAAGGAGCCTGGCAACACAATGTTTCTGAATATGGCTTGGTCCCAAATTCCACATTTTTGCAGATGGATTGATGACTCCAAGCGTACCACCCCTTAAAAAAACCCCAAATGTAAAAAAATCTAGATTAACCAAAAAGATGAATTAAGAAATGATAACCCATATTACCAAAAGTTTCATGAAGGGTTTGTCTACAAGAATTGGACTAGAAGTCAGGAAGACCTAGGTTTACATCCCAGGTCTTCCACTTACTATGAAGCCTAGGAATATATATACAGTGTGTGTGTGTGTGTGTGTGTGTGTGTGTGCATATACATATGTGTGTGTCATCTTTTCTGCTTTATTAACGTTGGCTGTTTCATCTGCCAAATGAGGAGGTTGGACTGATGGATCACTGAGGTCCCTTCCAGTTCTAACATTGTGTGTTCTATAATGTTATTATGAAGCTTTATGAGATAGATAGTGCCTGAGTAATCTTTAAAGGAGAGAAAATCCCTTGTTCCATCCCATAAGGATCTCAGCCTTCCATCATATTCTTGAGAGCTTCTTCTTACTCAGGAAAACTCCTGATTCCACAGATAGGTCAATGTCATAAGTGTATTCATTGCTATAATGACCCATTCATTGCTGTAACCTGAAGCCTGGTACTTGCATTCTGTGTTATGCTTTGACCAACCAGTCACTAGGATTCTTGGTACTGGATAGGGCCTGGGTAGATACTGTTTTATAACTATCCATTGAGATCATAAGCATTATACTCCTTTTTATACAAGATGGATTCATACAGACCCCATGGGAGTGGAGGGGAATCTATTCACCAAAACTAACCGACATATTTTAAAAATTGGAAATTATATGTGGTATACTACATCTGTGGTTCCCCATTTCTGCAAAGAAGCAGACAGAAATGTTTCCTTATATCTCTTCTCTGGGGTCAAGTTAGGTCATTATAATTTTATACCATTTGGTTTTGATTGACTTGTCATTGTTGTGGGTTTTTTTTTTCAAATTTATGTTGTTTTTTTTCACTTTGGATCCATCAATGTACATTAGACCAGTGGCTCCTTGAAAACATTCAGAAAAAGAAGTCAAGGTGATATAGTTATTCTTTTACTGAAAGAAGAGCAAGGAGGACCATGTGGACAAAATATTTCTTAGACCTAGAACATAGGATCTGGAGAGCAGAGGGATGATGGAGACCATTCAGTCCAAACCACTCATTGCACAGAGGAATAAATAAACTGCCAGTCAGCAACCTAGAATTTATGGAGTTCCTACTATGCGCCAGACTGTACTAAATGAAAGACAAATACGTTGCTTGTCTCTTTCTGATATGCTGGTCATGAAATATTGTGTATTTTGGCATTTGTGTATGTCTCATTCACCCCACTAGCTTATAAGCTACTTGAAGTCAGGGACCCTTGGTTCATATCACTCACTGATATGACTAAAACCTCCCCTTTTCCACTCCTCTTCCTCTGGCTGAACTTGTTGTGGATCTTGGTGTTCCCTCCAAACAATCCATACCACTCTTTGGAAACCCTTAGGGAAAGTTATATATGTGGGTTGTGGCTTTGTAAGTGCCAGGGTTTTGGGGTTTGAAGCTCCCTGAAAGAAACATCCTCCCCCAACGGCAAAGACGCTGGCATGGGCAAATGCCAAGAAACAAGATGGGCGCCACCTTGTCCTATTTCGTGCTCACGCCTCCTCCTGGGATTGCATTCAGAATAGGAAGTCAAGGTGATGCAGCCACTCTTTGAAAAAAGAGCACAGAGGACAATGTGAATAAAACATTTCTTAGACCCGGATTTTGGGAACGGGAGTACAGAGGAACCATCTGGTGCAAGCCATTCATTGCATGGAGAAATAACAAACTGTCAATAAGTTAGAGTTTATGAATTTCCTACTGTGTGACAGGCACTGTACTAAGTGAAGGAGATGCAGAGAAAGGCAAAAAAAAAAAAAAAAAAACAATTCCTGTCCTCAAGGAGCTCCCGGTTTGATGAGGGAGACAACACTCAAGCAACCATGCACAAACAAGCAGACAGGATTACTGGAGGGGGAGGGGCAATCTCAAGGCAAAGACACTAAGGCTGGGAAAGACTGGGAAAGCCTAAACTGTGACTTTAGCTGAGACTTCTAGGAAGCTAGGAGCCAGAGAGGACGAGAGAGCATTCCAGGCATGGGGAACTGAAATCCAAAGAGGAAAAGAAGCTTGTTCTAGTACTTAAAGGGAGTTAACAGTGCAGAGATTGGAATCCAGGTCATCTGACCCCACATTCAGCATTCTTTTCCAGCATACTGAAAATGACTCCTAAATGTTTTCACTCAATCTGTACAAACAGATGACGTTAAAATGCTTGTCTGAATCTTTGGGATTTTTCATTTATTTGTTTTTAAAGGAGACAGTGTGGTAGTATGGAGTCAGGAGAGCCAGGTTTGGGTCCTGGACTCAACATTTGCTAACTGTGCTACCTTGGGCAAGTCATTTATCTGAGGCTAGCTTCCTTCTCTATAAATTATGTAAATCCCTCCTCTGTTATCGTGCCCTGTAAAATGGGCATAATAATACACTGGTGGGTAGGAAGAATTTTGACAACTTTGCATCAAAATACAAAGAATAGCTATTTTTATTATCCTTTATACAGTACCTGGCACTTGGTAAGGATTCAATAAATGCCTGCTACCTGTCTGTAGCCTAACCTCTTATCAGAATATGGTGTATCTAGATCCCAATTAATATGGATGATGAAACCTGTGAAGTAATTGCATTTATTCATATTTGAACTATTAAAAATATGATATTTGATTCCAACCCAATGAAAATATGTAGTGAGGTTTCAAATAATGAGACCACTTTAAGGGTTTTATTATTCATACTAACTGGGAGAATGAGGTGGAAAGCCAAAGTGCAGAAGATTTGGAAGAGAGTGAGAAGAGAGAAAGTGAAAGTACCTGAGGACTTGGCTTTCTTAAGGGTAAGCATGAAGATGGGAGGGACATAGGAGGATAGTTAGGGGGAATGGCTGGCTCATGTAAGGTTTTTTTGTTTCATCTTTTAGGATGAGTGAGACATGGGCATGTTTACAGGTAGTAGGGTGGGGCTGATGGAACAACTTGCTGGAGAAGATGGATGGGATGGGACAGGGCATATGTAGAAAGGTTCCAAAATTCATTTTTCTGATCATTATACTTTCTTTTTCCATATTTCCCTATGTCTCACTCCTTAAAAACCTACTCTTTATCTTCAGTTCCTCTATTTCTATCCCTCCATTCCTTAGTCCTATCCCAATCTACCTCTCCTGCTCTGGCTGTTCTCTTCTTCCTTGTAGCTGAAATTAATAGAGTGCTGGCCTCAGGACCAGGAATCAATTGAGTATTTATTAAACTCCTACTGTCTGCCAAACTGTGCTGGGTGCTAGGGATATCAGTACCAAGAATGAATCATTCTTTCTTTCAATGAGTTTATATTCCAGTGAAGAAGGCAAGTGCACATAAAAAATACAAAACATAAAAACAAATATCTACAGATTAGCCCAATAAAAGACACTTTAGAAGAGAAAGTACCAGTAGTTGGGGAGACAGAGATATTGGGAAAGACTTCATGCCAAAAATAATGCCCAAGCTTCATCTTAAAGGAAGTGAGGCACTCTGAAGGTGAGGAGGGAACACATTCCAGACATGGGGGATGACTAGGAGGTAAGAGGTGGGGGAAAGATTATAACATTTGTATAAGCACCTACTATGTGCCAGACACGGTACTAAACACTTCACAAATATTGCAGCATTTGATCCTCGAAACAACCCTGCAAGGAATGGGCTTTTATTATCCCCATTTTACAGTTGAGGTAACTGAGGCAAACAGAAATTAATCAACTTGCCCAGAGTCACACAACTGGGAAGTGTGTGAAGCCAAATCTGAACACAGGTTTTCCTACTTCCAGGCCCAGTTTTCTGTCCATTGGGCCACCTATCTGCTGCAAACTATGGAGGCAGAGAACAATATAGAATATCATGTAGGAGGAACAAAGAAAAGTCCGGTTTGTCTGGAAAACCTGGGTTCAAGTCTGATTTCTGATACATATTGGCTGGACAAGATACTTAACCACTCAGTTCTTCAAACAACTCTGTTAGACTGTGTTTCAGAGAAGGCAAAAAATCGCCATTGGTAAAGGGTATTCCTTACAGAGAACTCCCAATGCTAAAAAAAAATCATAAGTCTTGTTTTGGGGTTTTTTTGGTTGTTTTTTTTTTTAAACCTACTATATTCCATAAGCCTCTCTCTGTGTTATACATTCTCTAGGAATAAGCTGGAGAAATGTGTTAACTGTGTTAGCATTTAGGGGACAGTCAATTGTCAATAAAATAATCAATAAGCATGGAAGTGCCAGGAACTGTGCTAAGTGGTGAGGATACAAATATGGGGGGGAGGGGGAGGAAGGAAGGAAGGAAGGAAGGCAAGAAGGAAGGAAAGAAGATGTTCTCTGTTTTCAAGGAGCTTACAACCTAATGACAGAATGACCACATTCTTCCTTGACTTTCATGCCTTGGTGGTATGGGGGAAGCAAGGTAATATCTGCAACCTGTGTTTAGGTCAAAACCAGGAATGTTGGCCTCCGTCTGTGCCTCATTCTCTTGTATAATACCATGACAAACCCCACCCTGGATTATTCCCCAAAATCTTCTCCCTTCTTTCTTAATAAGCTCAGGGACTGGCTTAGAGTCTTCCTTTCCACCCTCACCTTCTTTCTTTCTAGAGGACTTCAATACACATGTTGACATTCTCTCAAATGGCCAAATTTCCCAGTTCCTCAATTGACTTAACTCTGATCACCTATTCATTCACTTCAGGAATGTCCCTCTTTTGATCTTATTTCCTACTCACAAGGATGACCATACTTTGGATCTTGCCATCACCCATAAGGGTTCTATTTTTGAGTTCATAAATTCCAAAATTCCCTTATCTGATCATTATGTTTTCTTTTTCCATCTTTCCCTGTGTCTTACTCTTTTTAAACCTACTCTTCATCCTCATGGTTGACCTCCAGTCCCTCCATTCTTTAGTACTATCCTAGGCCACCAGTCTTTCTCTGACTGTACCTTTCTCCCTTCCCAATCTTGACCACTCAGTGAACCAGTTCAATTCTACCCCATCCTATATTCTGGAATTTCTTGTTTCCTTGTCCTATCACCAATTGTGCATTATAAAATTCTAGTTTTGTATTACTCCTACCATATCCATCCTTCTCTTCTACTCATATGCTGCTAAAGGGAATGAAAATAACAAAATGTAGGTCCACCATAAATTTACATTAGCTAATCTCAACTTGGCTCTTATCATGACAAAAAATTCCTCATTCCCCTTAATTGATTCCCTTTTCCATTCCCCCTTGGCAACTGTTTCCCAAACTTTTTCTCTTCTCAAGCCTCTCATGCTACTTCATACTCCCATCTTCTCTGCTGAAGACCTTGGCTCATACTACACACAAAATGCTGGGATCATTTGTAGAAAAATTTCTCTTTTCTCTTCCTCCTCCTCCTCATCTCATAACACTCAGATATCTTCCCTCATTACCTCCTCCTTTATTCTTCAGATGAAGAGGTGGTCTTTCTCCTCAGCTTGTACCCTCCTCAGGGTACAAGCCCTACAGTACCCTTATTCCATCCTGTCCCATCTTCTCCAGCAAATTGTCCCCATTATCAGAACCATCCTGTTACCTAAAAATATGTCCATATTTCCCCCATCCTTAAAAAACCCTTACTTGGGGTGGAGCCAAGATGGCAGAGTAGAAACAGCACTTCCAAGGCGCTCTGCCCCACAAAACTTCCAAATAATGTAAAAGGGGACTCTGAACAACTTCTGGAGCCCCAGCACCCACAGAACTAAACAGAGAAGCTAACCTCCTGCTGAGGACAGCCCAGCAGCCCTGCAGGGAGCCGCCAGCACAGTGCTCTGAGAACAGGCAGCACTGTGCACTGGGAACCAACAGCACAGCGATCTGGGAGCTGAGCCCAGGCCTGCATGAGCCGTGGTTTTAGCCCCAGGGAGGCTGGGCCAGCAGACAGCTGGAGGAACCCCAGAACACCAGCAGCTGTGGCGATTCCAGAATTATCAGCACAGATATGCATAGGACAAAGTGAGAGGTTGGTGCCCTATGGACTTTGGGACCAGTATTTGGGGAACTCGTAGGCTTCCTCCCCTGGGGGCGAAAAGCTGCTGAAAAAACTTGGCACAGAAGCAGAGAGGGCGGCTTTAGCTCCTGGTCTGCGAACTGTAGGGAGATCCAGCAAATCAGTCTGGGGGTTAATCGCTCTTGCTTTAAACTGCCTGGATCTGGATTGTGGTCTGGGGGGGGAAGTTTGGGGTGGGTATCCAATTTGCCAGAGTGGGTGGAGGCTTTATAGAGGCCACCTAACCGGCGAAAGTTGTGAAGACCCCACATTTGGGCGGAAGCTCTCCTGTCTGGTGGCAGAGTCCTACTGTGGCAACAAGCCCCTAAATCAAGTAATTAAGTGGCAATATGCCTAGGCAAAAGAAACAAAATAAACAGAAAAATTAAACATTGGACTCCTATTTTAGGGGCAAAGAGGATCAAATCATGGAGGAGGACTATGAGGTCAGAACTCCTGCACCAAAAGCCCCAAATGAAAATACAAGCTGGCTACAGGCAATAGAGGACCTTAAGAAGCAGATAAGAGAGGTGGGGGAAAAATTTAGAAGAGAAATGATAAAGATGCAAGAAAAGTATGAAATGACAGTCAACAGCCTGACTGAGTAAAATAACACCTTAAAAATTAGACTAACTCAAATGGCAAAAGAGGCTCAGAAAGGCAATGAGGAGAAGAATGCCTTAAAAAGTTGAATTTGCCAGATGGAAAAAGAATCTCAAAAGCTCAATGAGGAGATTCATGCCCTCAGAGTTAGACTGGAGCAAATGGAAGCTAGTGACTTTATGAGAAATCAAGATGCTGTTAAACAGATCCAAACAAATGAAAGAATAGAAGGCAATGTGAAATAGCTCATGGGTAAAACCACTGACCTGGAAAATAGATCCAGGAGAGACAATTTAAAAATTATTGGACTACCCGAAAGCCATGATCAAAGAAAGAACCTAGAAATCATCCTTAAAGAAATTCTCAAGAAAAATTGCCCTGATGTGTTAGACCCAGAGGGGGAAATAAAAGTTGAAAGAATTTACCGATCGCCTCCTGAAAAAGATCCCAAAAAGAAAACTCCTAGAAATATTATAGCCAGGTTCCAGAACTCCCAGATCAAGGAGAAAATACTACAAGCAGCCAGGAATAAACAATTTCAATACTGTGGAAACACAATCAGAATAGCACAGGACCTGGCAGCTTCTACACTGAGGGATCGAAGGGCATGGAATATGATATTCCAGAGGGCAAAAGAGCTGGGATTGAAGCCAAGGGTCACCTACCCAGCAAAACTGAGTATCTTGTCTCTGGGGAAAATATGGTCATTCAGTGGAATAGAGGACTTTCAAGCATTCTTGATAGTTGAATAGAAAATTTGATATTCAGACACAAGAAGCAAGAGATGCTTGAGAAGGGAATCAAGGAAAAGAAATTAAAAGGAACTTATCAAAGTTGAACTATTTACATTCCTACAAGGAAAAACAATAACTGTGTCTGATGAAACCTTTCTCATTATGAAAATAATTGAAGAAGGGTATATGGGGATATGTTTACAGGTATACATGGACAGAGGGCACAGGTTGAATTTGATGAGAAGGGATGATTCTTAAGGGGTGAAGTCAAGTGGTGAGAGAGGAAAGTGGCAAGAGGAGATGGGGGGAGAGAGGGTAGGGTAAACTATCTCATGTAGAAGAGGCAAGGAGAAGTAGTTGCAGGGGAGGGGAAGAACAGGAAGGCAAAAAGGCAAAACCATATTCTCATTGAAGTTGGCTCAAGGAGAGAATCATATACATACTAAATGGGATATCTCACCCTGCAGGAGAGTAGGGGAAAGAGGGATGAGAGGGGGAAGGATGGAGGGGAGGGCATTCTGGGGGGAGGGGAGGTTGGAAGTACCCACTATCAAAGAGGGACAGGATCAAAGTAGGGAGTGGACCAGGTGGGAGTTGAGATGGGTGGGAGGGAAATATAAGCAGTCTTTTACAATATATCTACTATGGTAATGTTTTGCATAGCTATACATGTACAACACATACTGAATTGCTTATCTTCTCAGAGGGAGTGGGTGACAAGGGAGGAAAGGAATGGATCTGAAAATTGAAGTTTTAAAATTAAATGTTTCATAAGATGTCCAGGCATTGGGGCTCAGAGATTCACCTTGCCCTAATGGCAAAGTCGAAGGGGGTATGGGAGAAGATATGGTAGAGAGCAGATTGGATGAGGGGATATCTAATGGGACTGCTATTCTGGGGTGGTGGGTAGGGAAAAAAGTGGGGGAAAAATTGTAACTCAAAATTTGGCGGAAATGAATTATGTAAACCAGAAGTTAATAAAGCATTTGTTTAATGAAAAAAAAGACTAAAATAAAGTCATAGGCATTTTGCTCAACTGAAAAAAAAAACCCTTACTTGAACCAGCCATCCACACTAGCTATCTTCCTTTATCCCTCCTCTCTTCATGATTACACTTGAGAAAGTTAAGTACACAGCTACTTTCACTTTCTCCTCACTCTTCCTAGCCTTCTGCACTCTGGCTCCCTACCCCATTATTAAACTGAAGCTGCCTTTCCAGACTTACAGATGGTGTCTTAATCACCATATTGAATGGTCTTTCTTTGGTTCATGTCTGAAGCATTTGACACTGGTGATGACCTTCTTCACCTGAATACTCTCTTTTCCTGACACTCTTCTCTCTTAGTTTTTCTCCTGTCTATCCAATGGCTCTTTTTTCAGTCTCCTTTGCTCTACCTTCATCCATATCACACCCAATAATCATAGGTCTCTACCACAACTCTGTCCTGGAATCTCTTCTCTCTTCACTCGCTCACTTGGGATTCTTACTAGTTCCCATGGACTTGATTATTATCTTTATGCAGATGATGCCCAGACCTATGCTTCTGTCCCTAACCTCTTTTCTGAGCTATAGTCCCATGTCACCAACTCCATTTTTGACATCTCAAATTGAATGATCCATAGGAATCTCAAACTCAACAGACCTCAAACAAAACTCATTCTCTTTCCTCTCCCCCAAATTTTACCTTCACTGAATGCCCTTCTTACTGTCACCACCATCCTCTTGGCCACTCAGGCCTAAAGTCTCAGTATTATTTTTGACTTCACATTCTCAATCATCTGACATGCCCAGTATAATACCAAATATTATCCTTTCTGCCTTCACATCATTGTCTTTCTCCCCTGTCTGGGATGTTCTCCTCCCTTAGCTCCATCTCCTAGCTAGTTTCTTTATTTTCATTCAAGACTTGACTCAAATTCTATCTTCTTCAGGAGAACTTTCTTGTTCCTACTTCTTCCTCCTGCTCCCCAACTCCTGTCCCCTTCACCTCCCCTCCTCCACAGGTGCTTGGGCCTTTCTCTCTCACCTTCTATCTATAAAGCATGTAGCATATATATATATATATGGTTAATTAAGTGTTGTTTCCTTCATTCCAATGCACACCCCTTAGGGGCAGGGAGGTTTGTACCCCCAGTATTTAGCACAATGCCTGGCATATGGCAATAGCATATAGCAATACGTACTTGTTAGCTGATTGATGGAGCTCTTCTCAAAAGCAATAGATGATTTCCCAAATCCTGTCTTCTTAGGGATGAAATAGAACAGATATACACAGAGAGAGATCTAGAAAGACTACTGTTGGGAAGCATTTTCCCACAGATTAAAAGGGTAGACATGACGTATCTCATTAGGGACAGTTAATTAGTCACACCTGAAAGCTGCCTACTCGCTGAGAAGGTCTGAGAATATACCAAGCCTGCATTGGGGGAGCTGTCTCAAACATCACAAAGCCACCTGGATGAGTGAGACAGCCCTCTGAGGACAGGCCTGGGTCCTGAGAGGGGAGGCTAAGGATACAAAAGCACTCACATCACTAGTAATTACCTCACAGTTATTCACTTGATCACACACCATTCTGGAATCTCCAAGCAGAAAAGACCTAACAGGTCATCTCGTTCTGCTTCCTCATAAGGCAGAAATTCCTTCCATGTAACCTGAACAATCAGACTCTGCTTGAACACCTCCAAGGATGGCAAATCGATGAGGTCTCTCATGGTGACCCCATTAGCTGTCATGGGTTCACCTCTATACAAATGATTCCCAAATCCATATATCTAATAAAAGTATCTCTCTTAGACTCAGCTACATCCCCTTTAGGAATCTTAAAATTAATATGTCCAAACTAGAACTCATCTCTCCTCTAAAAGTCCCCTGCTTTCCTAACTTTTTTAATTCTATTGATGGTGCTACCATCCTTCTAGTCACAATCACAGTCATTGACGGGACCAACACATCTGATCCAACCTGCACCCCAAAGAATCCATACTACAACATGCCCAACAAGTGGTCCTATAGCCTCTGCTTGAAAAACTCCAGGGAAGGGGCTTTAGGCATCTCACTTTTAGATGGCTCATTCTTGACTCTTCCCTTTTCCTCACTGCAAGCCACTCACTTACTGTATCTTATGAAATACACTGTCAACACTCTCACATCTCTGTTCTTATTTCCACTCACACCACCCTAGTTCAGGCACTTATTACTTCTTTCCTTGGCTTTTGCAAGAGCCTCCTAATTTATATCCCTGCTTTGAGGCTCTCCTTTCTCCAAACTACTCTCCACTTAACTGGCAAGATGTTATTCCTAATACACAGATCATGACCATGAATGAACACACTACCTGCTCAAAAAACTCCCATGGATCCAAGTTTTCTACAGGATGAAATAAAGACTTCTCTGACATTTAAAACTCTACACAATACGCCTACCTTTCCAGACTAATTATATATTGCTTTCCACACGCCCTATGTTCCAGCCAGACTGGCCTACTTGCCATGCACGAAGAATCCTCACAACTGAAATGCACACCCTCTCCATCACTACATCTGGGAATTCCTGGTTTCTTTGGAGACTCAAATCAAGCACCACCTTCTTTATGAGGCTTTCCTGATCCCCTCAGTTGCTAGTATTTCACCTCCAAAGCTTACTTTATATCTTTTCTCATATGTGTTTTTTATATGTCTATATATACACACCTTGTCTCCCTCTCCTCCACTGGAATGTAATTGCCTTGAAGGTTGGGATCATTTCTCTTTACTTGTTATTTGCCAATACCTGGTACAGTGCCTGGTACAAAGTGTGCTCTTAATAATGTAAGTTGATTAATTGATTAATATGACTCTACTAAAAACACATCCATTAAACAGTTTATTTACTTCATGGAATTTTATCCAATGATTTTTAAAATGTCTTTTGGACCTAATAAGTATAACATTCTTAATGGTTTCAAAGAAAAGATAGGGACTGAAGGCTTTAAGCTTGAATCCTGAGGTCAAATATAACCAATGGAAAAGAAAATGTTTTCAAACTCTTAGTTTCTTCTAGGCAAGATATATTGAACATAAATCTATCAAGGAATAGGTTGGAGATGTGCATGTTAAGAGTCATGTTGGCATCCTGAAATCACCAGGAAAAGCATATTTAAAACAATAAATGCCTTTATGATACTTTTTAATGCTTTTGGACCTATAAAATGAACCACAAAATTATAAATTTGAAAGATATCTTGAAAAAAACCAATAGAGTATTAACAAAATAGAAGACACATCACCTTCAGGCAGATACAGAAAGATTTACACTCCTCCATCAGAAGAAATCAAGGCATCTATTAAATGCTCTCAAGGAGCATTATGTATTATGTATTACTCAGTCAACAAAGAGCATGTGGCCTAGTGTTTATGAAGCGAGGAGAAGATGGGGTCTGACCTGTGCTCCACTCTATGCCTGAGCACAGTCAGGCCCCATCTTCTCCTCCCTTCACCAAGACTAGGTCATATTCTCATTGTTGACTGGGTAGTACATAAGTTCCTTGAGGACAGAAGCACTTCACTTTTGTCTTTGTATATTCTAGCACTTGGAATAGTGATATAGTGGCATTTAATGGATGCTTGCCAAAAGAATTTTTAGGTAGGCAGAACTGCTGATGTGAAACAAAAAATTCCATATTGCTTGTACATGTGTAACCTTGGTTCAGTCTTACCTCCAAGATGGCTAAGACTGCTGGGATTTAAGCTCTGGCTCTCCACTCTCACTCTGCTGATTCCTGGCATGTTGACAGATTTTACCCAGGAATAAGTACAGAAGACATTGGTTAACTCACATGCCATGCTGTAATTTGTTGGGGTCTTTTTCTCCCTTGCATCTCATCCAGAGCACTGGTAGCCTATACTAGAAATAGATATGGGATCACAGAAATGAGAACTGGAAGAAATTAGATCTTGAGTGCATCCCCCTATTGTTCTACAGACAGAGAAGGTGAGATCTAAAGAAGGGGCAAGATCTATCTGCCCATGTTCATGCACCTTGCGCTTGACTGGTTCAGGAGGGTCACTGATCACTTCTACGTACATCTTGCTTCGTCCAGCTAGATTGTTTTCCTGGAGGGCAAAGATCAAATCAACTATTTTTTGAGTATTTTTACCACAACTTCCCTTCCCCCTCCAAAAAAAGTGCCTAGTGCAGGCCTGGACACATAGTACCCACCCCTCAATAAATACTGCCTAAGTTGCTCAAACCACTTAAAAAACTAAATTTGGCCAAATCAATAGTGGCCCTAAAACAATTTGTGTTTCTGTTTATGAAACCAATTTGAAGGTAATGAGAGAAAATTAATTTTCCTTTTCCCTAATTGGAGAGGCTTTCCTTTCCAGAGAATCCCAGACCTCAGCGACTCTTAGACCTCAGCTATTCCATCTGCTTGTCACAGACCTGATGGATAAGTCCTGACCCGCCATCTCACTATCTGCAAGAAGATGCCAAAGCCCAGCTTAGAAAGCCATTCCAGTGTCTAAGAAACCTCATTCTATCCATCATGTAGACAGGTCATATAATTCTCTAACAGGCGAAGCAGCAGGATTGA